>WNGS01009177.1:27675-42021 GCA_020271785.1 Procambarus virginalis
GGAGCACGTAGAGTAGAAGTAGCAGTGATAAATAACCCTCCACCAAACGACAGAAGACCCAGGCAGGAGAATGACAGAAACAATATGGCAGTTTAACAATATAATTGAGAGGGCACCTTCTGCTACCTGTAGAATTCGATCTAATCTGCTCATCATGTGGGACTTTAATTCCGGAAGCATACACTGTGAGAGCAAGGAACCGCATTAAGGAGAAGAAACATGGAGAGCTAAACTACTGGAGGTGGCAAAAAAAAAATCTTTTTAATTCAGCATGTCAGGGAACCCACAAGAATGAGGGGAAACATGAACCAGCGAAACTCGACCTAGTCTTCATTCTAAATGACCCCAACATAAGGGAAATTGACTTCGTGACTCCAGTAGGAATGAGCGATCACAGTGTACTGACGTTTGACTATCTGGTTCAAGAAGGATTAAAGTACTCAAGAAACGGAGTTGAAAGCAAAATGTTAGCATTCCGTAAGGGAAACAATAAGGATATAAGAAAATTCCTAACGGATATAACTTGGTAAACAGAGATCAGGGAAAGACGGCCCAAGACATGATGGAAAACATCACGCAGGCAATTTCTAATTGTGTTTGCGGGGGTTGAGCTCTGGCTATTTGGTCCCGCCTCTCAACTGTTAATCAACTGATGTACAGATTCCTGAGCCTACTGGGCTCTGTCATACCTATATTTGAAACTGTGTATGAAGTCAGCCTCCATCACTTCACTGCCTAATGCATTCCATCTGTTAACTACTCTGACACTGAAAAAGTTCTTTCTAACGTCCCTATGCTCATTTGGGTACTCAGAATTCACCTGTGTCCCCTTTTCACGTACCACCAGTGTTGAATAGTTTATCCTTGTTTACCCGGTCGATTTCCCTGAGGACTTTGTAGGTTGTGATCATGTTTCCCCTTACTCTTCTGTCTTCCAGTGTCGTAAGGTGCATTTCCCGCAGAATTCCTCGTAACTCATGCCTCTTAGTTTTACGGGCTCCATGCTGAGGCCGCATACTCCAGGATTGGTCTTACATATGTGGTGAACAAGATTCTGAATGATTCCTTACACAGGTTCCTGAACGTTGTTCTGATGTTAGCCAGCCTCGCATATGCCGCAGATGTTATCCTTTTTATTTGGGCTTCAGGAGACAGGTTTGGTGTGATATCAACTCCTAGATCTTTCTCTCTGTACGTTTCATTAAGTACTTCATCTCCTATTCTGTATTCTGTGTCTGGACTCCTGTTTCCACTGCCTAGTTTCTTTACATTGCATTTGCTTGGGTTGAACTTCAACAGCCATTTGTTGGACCATTCACTCAGTCTGTCTAGGTCATCTTGTAGCTTCTTACTATCATCCTCTGTTTCAATCCTTCTCATAATTTTTGCATCATCAGCAAACATTGAGAGATACGAGTCTATACTCTCTGGGAGATCATTTTCTTATATCAGAAATAGTGTAGGTCCAACGACTGACCCCTGCGGGACTCCATTTGTAACGTCTCGCCAATCTGAGACCTCACCCATCACACTGGCTCGTTGTCTCCTGTTGCTTAGGTACTCATTTATCCAATGGAGTACCTTCCCTTTCACTCCAGTCTGCATCTCCAGCTTTTCCTAACCTCTTGTGTGGTACTGTATCAAAGGCTTTCTGACAGTCCAAAATATGCAGTCTGCCCACCCTTCTCTTTCTTGCCTGATTTTTGTTGCCTGATCGCAGAATTCAAGTAACCCTGTGAGGTAGGACCTGTCATCCCTGAACCCATGTTGATGCTGTGTTACAAAGTTCTTTCGCTCCAGATGTTCCACTAGCTCTCTTCGCACAATCTTCTCCATCAGCTTGCATGGTATGCAGGTTAGGGACACTGGCCTGTAGTTTGTACACAACCCAGTGTGTACACCACCCAGTGTGTACACCACCCAGTGTGTTTACACCCAATGTGTATGCCAACCAGCGTGCACACCACCCAGTGTGAATATCAGCCAGTGTGTACACTACCGTGTGTGTGTATATACCTCCCTGGCTTATACACACACGTGTGTATATACCAGGGTAACTGGTAACAGCTGTCTAACTTCCAGGTACCTATTGACTACTAGGTAAAAGGGGGTAGCAGGGTGACAGAAACTGCGGATTTGTCTCTGCCGGCGCCAGAAATCGTACCCTGGCCACAAGATTAGTAGTCCCATGCGCTGTCCACTCAGCTACTGGACCCCTATACTAGTGAGAGTGTGTGGTGTGGGTTGTGTGTGGTGTGAGTGGTGTGGGTTGTGTGTGGTGTGTGTGTGTGTGTGTACTCACCTAGTTGTATTTACTTAGTTGTTCTTGAGGGGGTTTAGTTCTGCTCTTTCAGCCCGCTTGTCAACTGTCAATCAATCAACTGTAATTAACTACTAACTATTTTTTCTAACACACACACGCACACACCCAGGAAGCAGCTCCGTAGCAGCTGTCTAACTCCCAGGTACCTGTTTACTGATACGTAACAGGGCATCATGGTGAAAAAAACTTTCCCTATTTGCTTCTGCCTGGTCCGGGAATCGAATCCGGGCCACAGAATTACGAGTCCTGCGCGCTATTCGCTCAGCTACCTGACCTGGCAATAAACACACATACTGTGTGTGTGTGTGTGTGTGTGTGTGTGTGTGTGTGTGTGTGTGTGTGTGTGTGTGTGTGTGTGTGTGTGGTGTGTGTGAGTACTAACCTAGTTTTGCTTGTGGGGGTTAAGCTCTGGCTCTTTGGTCCCACCTCTCAACTGTCAATCAACTAATGTTCAGGTTCCTGAGCCTGTACATCAGCCTCCACCACATCACTTCCTAATGCATTCCATTTGTCTACTACTCTGACACTGAAAAAATTCTTTCTAACGTCTCTATAGATCATTTGGGCATTCAATTTCTAACTCTGTTCCCCTAGTGCGTGTGCCCCCTGTGTTAGATAGTCTTTCCTTATCTAGCCTATCAATTCCTCTGATAATCTTGTATGTAGTGATCATGTCCCCTCTAACTCTTCTGTCTCTCAGTGACCTGAGACAGAGAAAACAAGTATGGCCGCGGCTGGGCCGGGTGATGGCGTCGTCTTGAGAATACTGAATATTTGTTGAAATTCACAAAAAAATAGAAGAAATTCACTTTTTTTTTAAATTGATACCATGAACAGAGCAAAAAATCGGGAAAATGAACCTAACGTTGGGAAACTTGCTGGATGGATGGGAGCCGTAGAATACTTCAGTTCAGGAGCACAAATATGATGAAATATAGAATCACAGAAAAATGCAAGAAATGGGGAATAAAGCACAGACACCGAAATCAGGGTCCACAAAATCTCAGACAATGCAGCTGAAAAGCATGGATCAATTCCTAGCCAAGCGGAGAACATCTATGGCATAACCTATGACAGTATATATGAAACTGTAATGTTGAACACCTTTTCTCAATCTGATATAGAAGGATGATACAGACAGCGTGGCGAGGTGCTCTTGATTACCGTGTAGGCCGATTACTCACTGTGCCAGTGTGCAGGCGGTCGCCTATGGGGTATGGGACGACCGACCACGTAGTAACCGACATGCACATAAATGGATATAATAATAATGAAAACAGTTGCTCACCTCGAGCTGAAGTCTTCTAGGTTGGGGGGGGGGGGCTGAATCAATACGATGGCTTCTCAAAGGCGAGGTACAAAAAGTCTGGCCAATATGGGAGGCTGGATAACCACGATCTAGGGAGCGTCAATAACAGGTCCAGCTACGGTCAGGGGTGCGGTTCTTCTCTGTCGCCAGGCGTGCTCGGGGAAGGTGCGCACAGTCACTGCGCAGGGCGCCGTCCACCAATTAGTAGCACCTAGCATAAGAGATATTCCCGCTGGCAAGCACTTTCGATGTGGTTCCCTCCTTCCCATCTATAACATAGTACGTATATAACATAATGCTTATAGTTCCCATGCTGCTAATGTCCATAGTTTCCCCTGTGGTAGATTACCAGTTATTATCTATCACTAGGCACCAACCTTTAATAAAGTGCCATAGTACGTCCAATACTAAGCCGGCCCGGTCGGAGCCGAGCGGACAGCACGCGGGACTTGTGATCCTGTGGTCCTGGGTTCGATCCCAGGCGCCGGTGAGAAACAATGGGCAGAGTTTTTTTCACCCTATGCCCCTGTTACCTAGCAGTAAAATAGGTACCTGGGTGTTAGTCCGCTGTCACCGGCTGCATCCTGGGGGTGGAGGCCTGGTTGAGGACCGGGCCGCGAGGACACTAAAAAAAAAACGAAATCATCTGAAGATAACCTCAAGATAACGTCCCTTCGTCATGGACAGCAGAACGGTCCGTTTGCTCAAATTTAAAAAAAAAATTGTATTTTTCCCGTTCCACTTCCGGTGTACAATTTGCGTACTGTTTTCCATCTTTTTCGAATTTCATGGATCAGTCACATCCCATTAAAGGCTCGAAGTTGTTTAGCTTTTAGAAATCTTGGTAGTTCTCAGTAAATTATAATAATTATTCAATAAATTTTCTGTAAATATTTCAAAGGGCACGAAATTATGATATATACAATAGGTTGTGCTCTATATATATTGAAGAAAACGGATCATATATTATGAAATGTAGAAACGTATATGGTAGGGTACACTACAATACCGCTCAAAGGATAAGTATTGAGTTCACTACTACGCACAGGATGGTTATTAGGTCCAGTACTGCCCGCAGGATTGCTATAGGGTCCACTTCCGCCCATAGAATGAGTATGGGGTTCACTACCGTCGACAAGATGGGAATGAAGTCTACTACTATCCACAGGATAGGTATGGGGTCCACTTCCGCCCACTGGATGAGTATGGGGTCCACTACCACCACACAAGATCGATATGGGGTCCACTACTGCCAACAGGATGGGTATATGGTCCACTACCGCCCACATGATGAGTATGGGATCCGCTACAACCCACAGGATTGGTATGGGTTCCACAACCATCTACAGGATGGGTATGGGGTCCACTACCATCCACAGGATGGGTACGGGGTCCACTACCATCTACAGGATAGGTATGGGGTCTACTACCATCCACAGGATGAGCATGGGGTCCACTACCACCCACTGGATGGGTTTGGGGTCCACTATCAACTGTAGGATTTGTATGGGGCCCACTATCGCCCACAGGATGCTTATGGGGTCCAGTACCATCCACAGGATGGGTATAGGATCCGCTACCGCCCACTGGATAGGTATTGGGTCAACTACAGCTTACGGGCAACTACAGCTCAAGGATGGATATAAGTTTCACTACTTCCTACGAGGTGGATGGAATCAACATGAAATAAACTCTATTTTTTTTACTGTGAAAAAATGTTTCCATTTAATCTATTTAAATAAAAATGGAAATGTTCGTTTGTTCAAAATCGCAAATCTCCGAAAGTTCTTCTCTGATTGCTTTGAAATTTTCACACAACGTTCCATTCGCGTCCGAGCAGGTTTGTATATACATACTATATAGATGTCACGTCTGTGACGATAAAAAACATGCTTTTCTGAAAAACTGTTTTCATGTGAGGGGAAATCCTCGAAACCTCTTTACCGATTGCTTTAATTTTTTGACACAACGTTGCATTCGAATAGGCGCATCTTTTTATATATCTACTATATACATTCCTCACCTGTGACAGGAAAAAAACATTCTTTTTTTGAAAAACAGCGCCATCTATTGGACGTAAGAGCAACACACGCTGTAATCTCCCAAAGTTCTTCACCGGTTGCTTTGAAATTTTGACACAACGTTGCATTCGAATAAGCACGTCTTTTTATATGCCTGCTATATAGATGGCACACTAGTGACAGGTAAAAACATGCGTTTTTGAAAAACAGCGCCATCTATTGCACATAATAGCAACATGCATGCTATACTAAATATGTCACGAATTCCATTTCAATGTTTCCGATTGCATTGATAAATTTTATTTTCATAGATTTCGAATTATTTTATTTTTTATTGAATTATTTTGTGTGACATTGTGTTGGAATTGAGCTGTGTTGTTTACCATACCGTTCATTTCGTAAGTATAAGTATAGATGCCACACCTGTGACAGGTAAAACTATGCTATTCTTGAAAAGCAGCGCCGTCTGTTGTATGTAAGAGCATCACACATGCTATACTAAATATGTTAAAATTTCATTTCAGTGTTTCCAACTGCACTGATCAATTTAATTTTCATAGATTTTGATTTATTTTCATTTTGATTTAATTATTTTGTGTGAATTGCATTGGAATTGAGCTGTGTTGTTTACCTTACCATTCATTTCGTTAGTATATTATTTTTATATTTTTATATTTTCATTTCAGTTTTAACTGTTTTTCTTATATTTTAGTGATGGGAACATTAGATCACTTGATGTTCCCAATTTTCTGATGGGAACATCAGACCATTTGGGAAAGCATCGACGAGGGAGTGGAGAATGGTGGGGATGACGAGGGGACGGAAGTGAGAGATGGTGGGGAGGACGAGGGGACATGGGAGGTGGTAATGGTGAGGAAGGATGAGGGCGACGGGGGAGTTTGGGATGGCGGAAGGAAGAGGGGATGGTGGAGTGGGGAATGGGGGGAGGACGAGGGAACAGTGGAGTGGGGAATGGTTGGAGGCCGAGGAGACAGGTGAGGGGGGAATGGTGGGGAGGACTGGGGGACAGGGAAGGTTGCTGTGGCTTAGCAACGCAGCCACAGCAACGCGTGGCCGGGTACTGCTAGTTATAAATATAAATATTCTCTGATAGATAATAATAATGATAAGATACTATAAATACCTGGAATATGCATTGCTGTAATTCTGTGAATAGCCTTCTCTATCCACGTACAATTTAACATGAAGTGCATGGTGACAAGGGAGAGAGGTGCACTCATCAGTTCTATCATAGAACTACTGATGAGTTAGCCAAAACATTTGCTCATAAAGAAGGAATTGATTACTATCTTGGACTGGCTTTGAGTAGCACGAGGGCAGTAATTCCGGGAACGTCAACAAAATCTCGTTGACTCAAAATCTCGCCAACGTAAACTTCACACCAGTTACTCCATCTATCATCATTCTATTATGCAGGAAGAACCACACGTCTATGGGTCATTATATATGGTTAGCAGACTTCTATATGTTACCACTACTAGGCTTAGGCTCGGCTACAAGTACCTCTGGGAGTTTGTAACATCTGCTGAATAAACGTGACTAAATGTAAACTCTGTCAGCAGAACTATTCGCATACTTTGCGTCATAATATATTGGAATGTGAAAAAATCGCATAATTCGCAGATAACACCATCAATTGTGTTCAAGAAAGGTGTAAGTACTTCATGTATAATGATGTACTGCCAGGAATCTTAGACAAGTACCCAAAGTTTGCTTACTTTAGGTGCAGCCTGCACATGACTGTAGGTGCAGCCTGCACATGATAGTAGGTGCAGCCTGCACATGACTGTAGGTGCAGCCTGCACATGACTGTAGGTGCAGCCTGCACATTTTTTTTTTTTTTTGCAGAGATATTCTTGCGCGGGCCCTAAGCCTCTGGCTGGCCCACTAAGTGTCGCTTGTTTTCAGTTTACTTGGGCGGAGTATGAGTATTTATTACTTGTATGGTCGCTTTAGTAAGATGTTGCCATATGTGTTTAACAACTTCTTCTGCTCTGTTGAATCGAAGTTGAAATCTTAATGGGTTTGTAACTGTGCACTGTGTTAGATAATGTTCCAGAGGTCTGTCGGCCATTTCTCCATAGTGTTGACATTTCCTCTCATCTTCCGGAACCTGTAAGCCTATTTCCCATGCACATGGGTATCCAAGCCTGATGCGATGTAAGCGTACTTCTGTTGCCCTACTGCTCCCCTTCATTAACATAAGTGGTTCGTAGTTGGTTGAATTCCTGTACCAACCCGCAGATCAAGATGTTGCAACAGCTGAGTTGTGGTCACTGTACAACTTTTGCATTGCTCTGTTTCTAATTACTCGCTTAATCTGTGACAGACTCTGTGGTAAGCAAATGTCTACAGTTCTTCTCTTAGTTGCAAGTTTTGCAGCTTCGTCTGCAATGTTATTTCCTACGATTCCCACATGACTTGGCACACAGTTGAGAAGGACCCGTCGGTCTTGTCGTTTGAGTGTTTGCATTAATGATAGGACAGTTGTGATCAGATCTATGTTATCACATATGCGGTCTTGTTGCAAGGTTTCAATGGCGGTTCTCGAATCTGTATGTATGATAACATGTTGTCGGTGTTGAGCAAGAGCATGTTCCAAAGCCTTTTGAATGGCTAGCATCTCTGTTTGGAAAGTCGAACACCCATTTGAGAGCCTCCAACTATGTACAGAGTTTCCTGCTTTAACTGCAGCTCCGGTTTCTTGTCCCTGCTGGTCTTCTGATCCATCGGTGAAGTATGTGAAGCTGTCGGATGCCATGTTTGCTTCCATATGCATCTGTGCAATGTTACGTAGCAGAAGAGGATTTGTCTGGTTCTTTTTCCCTACAATAACCATAATCTTAAAGTCTGCTGGCGGAGATTCCCAAGGGGCTTGCATAACAAAGTCTGCATGTATTTCGTCGACACCCTTCTCAGTGACTGTGGTTGTTATATCGAATGTATTGATGGTGTCTATCGCGCAATGGGTCCACCTTGTGCTATTGGAGGCTCTTCTGTCCAGAGTTAGTGCTCCAGTGATTATATCTTTAAGTGAACTGATTCTAGGTCTAGTCAATATCTTTGTGAGCATGCACGCAGCGATCCCTTTTACCCTTATTTCAAGCGACGTTAGCCTGGTTTCCAGTCTTAGGTTCAGTATTTTAGTCCATCTGGGAGCTCCTGTGATGATTCGCAATGCATCGTTTTGAAGAACCTCAACGTTTGCCCACTGGCCAGGAGAGCCTGCACATGACTGTAGGTGCAGCCTGCACATGATAGTAGGTGCAGCCTGCACATGACTGTAGGTGCAGCCTGCACATGGCTGTAGGTGCAGCCTGCACATGACTGTAGGTGCAGCCTGCACATGACTGTAGGTGCAGCCTGCACATGATAGTAGGTGCAGCATGCACATGACTGTAGGTGCAGCCTGCACATGGCTGTAGGTGCAGCCTGCACATGGCTGTAGGTGCAGCCTGCACATGACTGTAGGTGCAGCCTGCACATGACTGTAGGTGCAGCCTGCACATGATAGTAGGTGCAGCATGCACATGACTGTAGGTGCAGCCTGCACATGACTGTAGGTGCAGCCTACACATGGCTGTAAAACTGCCGCCAAGTTGAGTGGGTGTGGAGTAAGACTAGTAACTGTGTAACTCACAATAGATGTAAAGTGCCTTGTATAGTGACTATTATGAGCCTCTTGTTGAATCACTTGTGATATAAAAAGATTTGTGATATAAAAATGTGTATGTATTTGTGTACATGTTTGTATATATATATATATATATATATATATATATATATATATATATATATATATATATATATATATATATATATATATATATATATATATATATATATATATATATATATATATATATTGTATATTTTGGTAGCAGTCTTTCCTGTAGACATATATTATTAAATATGACCGAAAATGTAAGATTAATATTTCTAACACGAATTTTCTCGATTTTCCTTATGTTTCTTTTTACTGGTGACGGTAAATGAAAAATCAATTCTCCAAAATTCATTTTTATTTCTAGTCTGACGCAACACTTGAGCACGTTTCGTAAAACTAATTACATTTTCAAAGACTTTAGTTTATCAACACACAACTTATGCCTGAAACAACATTGGCTCTTATACCTGCATTTGGGTGAGGTGATGTAATACAATAGTGGGGTGAAAAACAAACTTTCAACAAAACACAGAACGGGGTATAGAAGTTGGGTACAAATAGAACTGCAGAAGGCCTATTGGCCCATATTTCTTGATGTTTCTATATTGGAGTGGAGTCTTGAAGTGGGTAGAATATAGTTGTGCGTTAATTGGCTGTTGATTGCTGGCGTTGACTTCTTGATGTGTAGTGCCTCGCAGATGTCAAGCCGCCTGCTGTCGCTGTATCTATCAATGATTTCTGTGTTGTTTGTTAAGATTTCTCTGGTGATGGTTTGGTTGTGGGAAGAGAATATATGTTCCTTAATGGAGCCCTGTTGCTTAAGCATCGTTAAACGCCTGGAAAGAGATGTTGTTGTCTTGCCTATATACAGAGTTTTTTGAGGCTTACAGTCCCCAAGAGGGCATTTGAAGGCATAGACGACGTTTGTCTCTTTTAGAGCGTTCTGCTCCATGTCTGGAGAGTTTCTCATGAGTAGGCTGGCCGTTTTTTTGGTTTTATAGTAAACCGTTAGTTGTATCTTCTGATTTTTGTCTGTAGGGATAACATTTCTATTAACAATATCTTTCAGGACCCTTTCCTCCGTTTTATGAGCTGTGGAGAAGAAGTTCCTGTAAAATAGTCTAATAGGGGGTATAGGTGTTGTATTAATTGTCTCTTCAGAGGTTGCATGGCGTTTCACTTTCCTTCTTATGATGTCTTCAATGAAAGCATTGGAGAAGCCGTTGTTGACTAGGACCTGCCTTACCCTACAGAGTTCTTCGTCGACTTGCTTCCATTCTGAGCTGTGGCTGAGAGCACGGTCGACATAAGCGTTAACAACACTCCTCTTGTACCTGTCTGGGCAGTCACTGTTGGCATTTAGGCACATTCCTATGTTTGTTTCCTATCATTCCAAACATTCCTATGTTTGACCAGGTCACAACTATATATTACGTGTGTATGTAATATTAACAATTGTGTAACTAGTTTCATAAGGGTGTCACTTGCTTAGCTAAACGAACTATGGGGTTCAGTTCCTGAACCAATTATGTGCCTCTGTAACCCTTTCCAACACCGTCCCATGGAATGAGTGTATAATAAATAAATAAAATAAAATGATGAGAGGCGTACTATTCACTATACTGGCAAGACCTCTTCACTTCCCCAACCAACAGCACTCCACAACATTCACTTGCTAAATACATGGATCCAAAGCAACCTTCAACACATCACTCACAACCCCTACATTGACTTAGCAAAATTCGACTCACACAACGAACTCACAACCCTCCTGATGACTGACCAGGTCACAACTATGCTCCTAAATGGATGCCTTCACTATGGCATCCATTTAGGTCATGGGTGATGGCCCCTAAATGGAGCCATCACCCATGTCAGCTACATACATACACGAATATAAATAAATAGGTTTTTTTTTAGCTAAAAGTGCATACATACATCTTGAGCTACAAGTGGAGTGTTGGAGTTCTAGACAGAGCTAGTGTATATAGTAGACCTAAAGCCAGTAATACGCACAGCGTTTCTGGCAAGATGCAGGAAAAACACTTAAAAACTAAGACTTAAGCCTAATTGAGATCAACAGCATGGATTGACCCGACATATGTTGACATTTAGGAGGTAAGGTAGGTTGCATGGAGTTGATTAAGTAGCACTTAGTGGTTTTTCTCTTAAACTGGATGATAGAGGGGCAGTCTTTGACCTGATTGGGAATACATACATACATACATACATACATACATACATACATACATACATACATACATACATACATTGTGACGGTAACGTGTTGGAAATGGTGGTCGGTAGTCTTCCAAATAGTAGATGTCAATGCTGGGCCACATACATTTAAGTTATAAAAAAAAGGAAAAAAAAGAGTGACTGCTTGTCTAATAATCTGGGGTAAGGTAAGATGCACGAAAACACAAAATTTAAAAAAGTACTTTACTTAATCTAGAAAACAAAATAAAGTAAAGTCAATTCCTTGGCATTTAAAATAATGTAAAAGAAAAACACATAAAATTATATATAACTAATTGAAAAGGGGGGAACTGGTTACGGTAACAAAGAAAAATGGTGCTGGGAATATATGCGCTAGCTATAAACCTCTTATTTGATCACACGAGGTGGGTCAAATTAGGTGTTCACAGCAGGAGCACGAGATATATTCTGGCTGAGAGAGCTGCAAGGGACTCCAACAATGACTGGCGATGATTGTGATTGGCGTGGAGCGGGGGTGGTGTGTTGGGTAGTGGCCAATGAGAACGCAGGACGGCCGCAAGTTGCTAGTTTGCTGGGAGCAGCAGTTGTCAGGTCGACCAGGTGTGCAGAAGTGGGGGGAAGGAGGGAATTGCAGGTGCGTGTGGCTGTCTTGATATATACGTTAAGCCACTATAAAACGTATCTTGCATATTGTTGAGAACGTGATGAAGTAAGGAAATAGCAGGCTAAATCTCTGATAAGAGATTATCGTCACAACTCTCCCCCGAAGCCTGCTGTTCCGGTTGAGTCACGTTCACGGGAGGTAGAGTGGGAGGTGGAGCTGCCTCTACCTCATGCACTCTGGAGAGGGCGTCACCGATGATGTTATCAGGCCCCTTGATGTAGCAGATCTTTAAATTGAAGCCTTGAAGATATAAAGCCCATCGCAGCAGACGTTGGTTATTAAATTGGGCTTGATGTAGGAATCTCAGAGGGTTGTGGTCCGAACAGATGGTAGTGGACCTAGCACCGTGTAGATATGGTGCAAAGTGTTGTAAGCTCAGGACGATGGAGAGGAGTTCCTTCTCTATAGTACTGTAGTTTTTCTGATGAGGCTTCAACTTGCAACTGTAGTAGCTGACAGGTAGAACCTCCTCGCCTCGCTGCTGCATTAAGACACTTCCGATGCCGGTACCACTGGCGTCGACATGGAGGATGAAAGGCTTCTTGATATCTGGTGAGGCGAGAATAGGATTAGAACAGAGGAGGAATTTGAGTTGTTCGAATGCAACGGTTTGCTCTCTGGTCCAATTATACCGTTGCTTGGGACTGGTTAAGGTGATTAATGGGTTGCAACAGTGCTAAAATTCTTCACAAACCTACGGTAATAGGAAGCAAGACCAAGGAAGCGCAGGAGCTGCTTCCTGGTAGTAGGCTGTGTATACTGTTGGATTGCTTGAATGTGGATATTTAACGGAGCCAGGCTGCCACTCCCTATAACATGACCCAGGTACCGCACTTTACCTTTCGCGAATGTGGACTTGCCCAGATTGATGGTGAGGCCAGCTTTCAGGAGCTTGTAGAACAATCGTTGTAGCTGGAGCAGGTGTTCGCTCCAGGTGTTGGATGCTACCACGATGTCATCCAAATAGGCGTAGGTGTTGTCCAAGCCCTGGATGACGTGGTTGACAGCTCTCTGAAAGGTGGCTGGGGCATTGCAGAGTCCAAAGGGAAGGCGATTGTACCTGAAAAGCCCGAACGGGGTTATAAAGGCGGACAGTACCTTAGCTCGCTCCGTTAAACTCACCTGGTAGTAGCCCTTGAGTAAGTCTACCTGAGACAGGTAGCGGGCATTACCAATGGCATCCAATATGTCGTCTATCCTGGGTATTGGGTAGGCGTCCTTCACTGTGACCTGGTTCAACTTCCTATAATCCGTGCACAGACGGATTTTGCCGTGAGGTTTGGGTACCAGGATGCATGGTGAGGCCCAGGGGGACTCACAGGGGGGTAGCCAGTCCATGGTCCAAGAGATACTGTACCTCAGCACGCATGAGTTCCGTTTTGCTAGGGCTGATTCTGTAGAACGGTTGGCGAATCGGCTGGGTGTCAGGTAGCAGTTGGATGTCGTGCCGAATCACAGTACACTCTTGGGGATCATCTCGAAACAACTCCTGATGTTCTCTGATGAGTTTGATGAGTGAAGCACTATTATCGTCCTGAAAATGATTGTGAAGGTCAGTAAGGATTTCCGAATTAGAAAGCGCTGTCTCAGTGTCAGTGCTTCGGAAGGAGAAGCAGGGAAGGTCTCACTGTGGCTATATGGACCTGTAAATGAGGTGAAATTGGTTAACACAGTGGGAGGAACCCCATTGTAGGGCTTGAGTAGATTGATGTGGCACAGCTGGGTCTTCCGCCGCCTATCGGGGGTCTCGAGAACATAGGTGAAGGTTGTTCCGGCACTCCTTAAACACGGTAGGGTCCTGAGAACCTGTTCTGTAAAGGAGAACCTGGGATAGGGAAATAGGCAAGCACTAAGTCTCCTGGTTTAAACGTCCTTACTTTACAGTGCTGGTCGTAACGAGTCTTCATCCTCTCCTGGGCTTTCTGTAGATTGTTGCTGGCAAAGGAATGGACCCTCTCAGAATGTGGCAGAGGTTTTGAAGATACTGGGGCACATTCTGATGCTCAATGATGGTGGCATCACGTAGAGAATCCTTGAGACTTGAGAGGTGTACGGCATTACGTCCGTAGAGCATCTCATATAGGAGATACTCCTAGTGACTCGTTGGGAAGACTTCTGAAA
>WNGS01009177.1:47244-62446 GCA_020271785.1 Procambarus virginalis
TCAAAAGATAATCTTTCCAAGACACACAGTCGAGGAAAATGATGAAGTAACACTACATGTATTCGCAGACTCGTCAGCCAAAGCTTTTGGAGCTTGTGCTACTTATGACTTCTAATCAATCATATCTTATCACCTCTAGGCCAGAGTCGCTCCATTAAAAAGAGGACTTTGCCTCAGATGGAACTACACCCTGCTAACTGGCACACGCTTAGCAGTGCATATCAAACAGTCTTGTCTACCATGAACATCAAAGATGTCATTATATGGTCTGACAATGAAGCTGTCTTACAATGGTTACGAAACGACAACTGTCCGACTCCCTATGTAAAAAATCGCGTCTCGGAATTAAAGAATTTCCGCAGGCTTTCAATTGTTGCATGTACCAACAAAAAAATCCAGCTGATCTTTTATCAAGAGGTATGACGTTTAAACAATTTGCAAAGGCAGATTTTGGTTTCATGGGCCTAGATGGTTAGTGAATGGCAGTTGGCCTGAACAAAAGCCGCACGTCATCACGACACAAACCATAACTACCACCAGGCAGCAAGCTCAAATATCAGTCTTGGATTGTACTCGTTATCCTCGCTCATCAGATTAGCAATGTAACACCAAAACGTGTTCATTATCTCAGGAAAAAGGTATAAAATACACTTTTCTGATGCACTTATCTATTGGGTAAGACAAGCCCAGAGAGAAACTTATGGGAATAACTATGAAAATCTTCCGCGTAAGTTAAAACACATCTCGGTCTGTGGATAGACCAAGAAATCACAACATTCTGCGTTGTGGAGGGAGACTTAAACACGCAGATGTCAACTTAGATACCGTGCATCCATGGCTTTTACCAAAAAATCATTGGATCACCAGGTTGATTGTTTGTGTTACATACACATCAACAAATCATCAAACATGGAGGAGTGTTAGACACACTCACACAAATCAGACAACAGTATTGGATTCCTCAGGGAAGACAGTCAGTCAAATCAATCTTGAAAAATTGCATGATATGCCGAAGGTACGATGCAAGAACTTGCTCTTATCCAGGGCCACCACCCCTACCAAAGGAACGAGTGGTCCATCTACACCCTTTCGAAACGACCGGAGTAGATTATACAGGAGCAAATATCTAACAGGGACTCCAGATAAGCAACCTATCAAGGCATACATCTGTCTGTTCACCTGTGCTACCACCAGGGCAGTACATTTAGAGGTAACACCCGATATGACTGCTCTAATCATTTTATTCAAGCTCTCCGCAGATTCGCAGCACGCCGATCATGCCCCAAGCTGATGATTTCAGACAACGTAGCAAACTTGGTAGCTGGAGAAGCATGTCTACGGGAAATCTGTTCCCATCCTGCAGTTACTTCCACACTGGAACAGCATCATTGCAGATGGAAATTTATCCCTCCGAGAGCCCCACGGCATGGAGAATTTTATGAACGGTTAATAGGAACTGTCAAAGATCCTTGAGAAAATCTCTACACCGTCAGAAAATCAATCTTCAAGAACTCCAGACAGTAATCACGGAAATAGAATCAAGGGTGAATAACCGGCCGTTGACTTACTTGTCTGATGATCCTACTCAACATGAGCCATTAAGTCCTGCACACCTAATGTATGGAAGACTTCTGACTCCAGTACCATCTCTAGTGGATGATGAGATCAGAGATCACTCATATGTGGGTCAGAGCGAGTTGGTTCAGGGGTATAAGCATCTGTCCAGCATAATCCAAAAATGGAATGATGTTTAGACAAAAGAAAATCTTACATCTCTACGAAAACATCACTATGGGGCCAATGTCCCACATAATATATCTAATCTCCAACCTGGCGATATTGTCTTGGTAGACAGTGATGGCCCTAGGGCTGACTGGCCATTAGGTAAAGTTGTCTCAATCCATCCAGATAGCCAGGGGATTTTGAGAATAGTTAAAATCCCTGTCTAAAGGAACAACTTCCCTGAAGACATTGGACAAACTCATCCACATGGAATCAGTGAGCCAGCTGCAGTTAAATCCTGAGAGACCTCAAGACCTTCTAACTACACATGACCCACAGACTCCTAACAGACACAATCGTCCACAATGGACAGCCGCAAAAAAGTGCAAGCAAAATTTGCACTTGTATTATCAATCCGATGGAGAGTAAATAAATACATAGTTACTACTGTCCTTAGTATTGGACTCTGTGCCAGTTCTCTCTCTCTCTGGAAGATGTGGGAAATTTTACCCACCATATCTAATAATCATCTAAGAAATGTATCATATCTATATCATACCAAAATCATATCTAAATCATATCTATATCATATCAAAATCGTATCAAAATCATATCAGAATCACAATAGATTCATTATATTGCTTGATCCTAGATGACAATGCCACTTGGATCACGTACGACATAAGGGCCCTATAGATGCCTACGTGACTTTGTGCATGATCTCTCAAGGATCCAGAAGCTTCTAGAAGGATTTGTTAATTAAAAATCTATTGGAACACTGATGCAATATCCGGTAGAGATAAAATCGAATCCTTAATAAGAATCAGTGGTATTATCAAGTACTACTTATAATCTTTAAATCCTATATCTAATTTTATTATAATCACATCTTATCTCAATCATAAGTCTAGACTGTAAAAATAATCAATCAATATTCATTGAAAGCTACCTCTCAAGGGAGAGGGGGGGGGGGCATCTCGGGAAGAAGAAGCGCCCACAACACCCCGCGGCACTGTGTGTTTGTTTACAACTGAGTGAACAGTGACTGTTCTTTAGCAAACATTATTCAGCTCAAGGACACCTTATCTAATATTATCATCACCAGTGAACACTCTCTAGAACTGGGGGAGTACCTGGACAATATATCTACAAAGGAATATCCCTAGAACATTTATATCTATAAGTGTAGAGTGGAGCACACAGTGACTTGGCTCCACCTTCACCATCAACTATCTTCTGTAACGCAGTTAAAAAATAAGTAGCAACGCTACTAGTACATCATACAGCAACGCTGTGAAATAAAATATCGTGCCTAAACTTGCTCCAAGAGAGTTATTTAGTCTGGCACACTTGTCAGACAGGCACCCGGCTTCAGATAAGTTTATTGAATGTTATTACAGTAGCGTATTAATTGGCCAATTGTATGCTTGTATAACTTTAATATCCTATAAGTCTGATTGTCGGTAATAAAGCGAGGCAATGCCTCATATTTCTGTAAGTTTATCAATATTGTGGTACAGCAGAGTCTTATCCAGCACTAATCCTCATGAGTGTCCACTGTCAGAAAAGTTGTTACAATAAATAAACAAAAACTCATGAGTGTCCTTAGTCTTGGAAGAGATTCAGTCAAGCTGACTGTAGTTAATCATATACATTGAATATAAATATATTGTATATACTTGAATATATAAATTAAGTTAACAATTGTTTGCTTAGTTATTTTTTAAGTAATCATATAAGTTCATTTAATTGAATATAATTTTAGTACTCAGTAACAGTACTTGGACTACATTCAAGTCATTTATCATACTTTTACAATTTACTATTTGAATTGTTTATAGTATAAGTGTATTGGCTGTGATTGCTATGGTGCTAGGCTAGACTGTGTATGTTTAAATCTCTGATTTAAACAAAGCCAGTGTTCAGTCAAATAACTGAATTTATTAAATCTTATCCTTGTATAAAATACAAGCTGATGTGAGATACCTGTTGGCAGGTGGATGTGGATCTTCAATCAACCTATCAACTAATTCACTCACCCCACCTGCCCCTTACAGCCCACAATCTGTCATTAGTAAAAGAGGAGCTAGGATTTACAACCCTAGCTAGAGATTTTAGTTGAATTAATTTGCAGACAGTAATTTTTTAATTTAGTTCAGTACAAGTCCCTGATAGTCTCATCTTATATCAATCCCAGCAGGTTTTTCCCATATCTTGTGCTAGTTGTGTATTTTAGGAATTTGGGGTAGCTAAGTATTGTATGTGCAGGCGATGAGTCACAATAACGTGGCTAAAGTATGTTGACCAGACCACACACTAGAACGTGAAGGGATGACGACGTTTCCGTCCGTCATGGACCATTCTCAAGTCGATTGTGATGAGGAAGTAGAGAGACAGGCAATAAATAGGCAAGAGAGATCTGAGAAGCAAAGTAAGGTGTAGTAGAGGGGATAGTAATAATAAGAAGAGCTGCAGAAGGCCTATTGGCCCATACGAGGCAGCTCCTATTATAACCACCGAAAGAGAAGGAGATAGGAATAAGAAGAGGATAGCAAGGGAGCGTGGGAGAAGAGAGAAAGAAAAGGAAAGAGAAAGAAAGAAAATAGAAGGGGTAGGCTTATGTTAGATCGTGTTTGTTAGAAAGATTAGAGCATTTGAGTATATACTGTGAAAGGGAAGAGTACACAGCAACAAAGCCAGGACTCAAGTTCATGTTGGGTACATTGTGTATTAGAGCCGATTCCACAAGACGGCATCTGTGTAGAGTAGAGGCAGGAAAGATTATTTTGGAGGAAGACCAATCAATGGGATGATTAGAATCCCTTACATGGCAGAAGAGAGCATTGTTAGTGTCTGCAGACTTAACACTTCTCTTGTGTTCTTTAAGTCTGTCATTCAGTGTACGGCCAGTTTCGCCAAAGTATTGGAGAGGACAAGACGAACAGGAAATAAAGTAGACACCAGCAGCATTAGAAGCAAGAGGAGCAGTGTGAACTAGATTGCTACGAAGTGTGTTAGTTTGTCGAAAGGCGAGTTTAGTGTCAAGAGGACGAAAGGTATTGGTAAAAGTTTTGAGTTCAGATATGAAGGGAAGGCATAGTACAGTGCTACTAGTGTTGGAAGCAGGTTTAGGATGAAAGAAATTTCGTATAGCTTGAGAGTAGGCAGAGTTGATGAAATGCAAAGGGTAACCAAGGCGAGAGAATGATTTGTAGATAAAGGCAATTTCAGAATCAAGAAACTGAGGGTCGCTGATGCGTAGAGCGCAGAGGAAGAGAGAGACGAGGACACTTTTCTTAACAGAAGGAGGATGGTAGGAAAAGAAGTGAATGTACATGCCACTGTGCATGGGTTTACGGTAGACAGAGAAAGAGAACCCAGACACAGAGCTGTGAACATGAACGTCAAGAAAAGGAAGGAGGAAATTAGATTCCCACTCAACTTTGAAATGGATAGAAGCAGCCAGAATGTTAAGAGAGGCGAGGAAAGGCTGGAAAAGATTAAGGTCATGAGGCCATAAAGCAAAAATGTCATCAACATAGCGAAGCCAAAGAGAGGGACGAGTATCAATAGAAAGAAGAAGAACAGTTTTTCAACAAAGAAGAACTTTGTTAAGTATTTTATTTTTGTGCAAATTATGTATTTGTGTAAGTTCTGTAAATGCAATCTGAAAAATAGATCTTCAACTGTGCTGGTAAGAAATAATATGTTGATAAGCAGAAATACACTTACTTTGTTGACAGTACTGTGCTGAAAATATTTGACAAAGAACTAGTTACTGAATGACAAACAATTGTACATTTGAATTTAAAGAATATGTAAGAGGAAGCAATGAACAAAGAACCAAACTTTATTTGAACGTTTGCATCAGGTGAAAGGAAATGCTATGTGAACAGGCCGATCATGTGGAAGGTCCTGTTCACCAAATATCTCTAAGTTTTGAGTATTTCATAGAGTGTAACTGCTATGCAAACAGCTGCATTAGGTGAAAGGAAAGGCTTTGCGAACAGTACCATCAAAGGGAAGGTCATGTTCACCAAATCTCTCTTTATCTTTTATGAGTGTAACTGCTATGTGAACAGCTGCAACAGGCGAAAGAAAATGCTATGCGAGTTGTGTTTGTACTCACTTAATTGTACTCACCTAATTGTGCTTGCGGGGTTGAGCTTTGGCTCTTGGTCCCGCCTCTCAACTGTTAATCAACTGGTTTACAGATTCCTGAGCCTAATGGGCTCTATCATATCTACATTTAAAACTGTGTATGGAGTCAGCCTCCACCACATCACTGCCTAATGCATTCCATCCGTTAACTACTCTGACACTGAAAAAGTTCCTTCTAACGTCTCTGTGGCTCATGTGGGTACTCATGTGGGTACTCCACCTGTGTCCCCTTGTTCGCGTCCCACCGTTGTTGAATAGTTCATCCTTGTTCACCGGCCGATTCCTCTGAGGATTTTGTAGGTTGTGATCATGTCTCCCCTTACTCTTCTGTCTTCCAGTGTCGTAAGGTGCATTTCCCGCAGCCTTTCCTCGTAACTCATGCCTGTTAGTTCTGCGACTAGTCTAGTGGCATACCTTTGGACTTTTTCCAGCTTCGTCTTGTGCTTGAAAAGGTACAGGCTCCATGCTGGGGCCGCATACTCCAGGATTGGTTTTACATATATGGTGTAGAAGATTCTGAATGATTCCTTACATTGTGTGTGTGTGTGTGTGTGTGTGTGTGTGTGTGTGTGTGTGTGTGTGTGTGTGTGTGTGTGTGTGTGTGTGTGTGTGTGTGCGCGGCGTGGAAAAAAAAAGTAGTTAGTAAACAGTTGATTGACAGTTGAGAGGCGGGCCGAAAGAGCAAAGCTTAACTCCCGCAAACTAGGTGAATACACACACACAGGTGAATACAAACACAACTAGGTGAATACTAGGTGAATACACACACACAGGACCAAGCAGGATGGTATGAAAACAGAATACAAGTGGGAGAGAAACAGGGCAAGTCATACATGGACGTACATGCTCGTGCATGGAGGAAAATCGGTGGGGAGTTAATAGACATGAGGGAAACCATAAGTAAACTGATAAAGGAACTAAGTGCATCACAAGAGGAGATAAAAAACCTAAAACAAGATCTCCTCAGACTCTGGCCCAAGCAGCCAACCCCAGGTAACAGGGGATGTAACAATGGCAGGAACCCCTGCAATGGGTGCCGCCATTGCCGACGTGCTGAAGATGTGCCTAGAAGCCATGTCCACAGTCAGGGATGTTGAAATGAAAGCAGCAACCTCACAAGAGGCAGCTAGATGCACAAGCCAGCTAATGGAAAGGAAAAGAGCTGTAGCAGTGGTAGGTACTAAAGAACAAGAAGGTTCCACAGGGGAAGAATGGAGTACTTAGAACAAAGCAGCATTATCGTGGATGCTAGAGGAGATAAGTATGGAAGGGGCTGATAAAGACATAGAAAAGTTTTCCGGATTGGCCAATAAAACAAACACAAAGATCAGTTGATCAAGGTAGAACTTAGAAACTAGTCCATCAAAGAGGATATCCTAGTAAAAAAGGAGCAAACTGTAATATGTAGCGAATTATGGAAAGGTATTCCTTCAGAGGTACATGACCAAGGAAAAGATAATACAGGCAGCAGATGCAAGGAAAAGGCACAGGTTGAGGGAAGGGAGCCAGGGAAGCTCAACCTCAAACCCAACAATCCCAAAGGGGAGTGGAGAACCCCAATTCATCAACTCGGGAACCCCAGTGGGGACTGCAACACCCCAACCCACCACACCATAGGAGCCACAAGCACAAATCCTTCGTTGCCTCTACACATTGCCCACCATACCACCCAACCTATGTAAGGAATAACATCAGAAACCTGTGTAAGGAATCTTTCAGAACCTAGTATACCACGTATGTAAGGCCAATCCTGGAGAATGCAGCTGCAGTATGGAGCCCATACCTTGTAAAGCACGAGACGAAACTGGAAAACGTTCAGAGGTATGCCACTAGGCTAGTTCCAGAACTAAGAGACATGAGTTACGAGGAAAGGCTGAGGGAACTGCACCTCACGTCGCTGGAAGACATAAGAGCTCGGGGAGACATGATAACCACATTCAAGATTTTCAAGGAAATTGACAGGGTTGAAAATGATAGATTATTTAACATGGGTGGTACACGCACAAGGGGACACAGGTTGAAGCCGAGTACCCAAATAACCCACAGAGACATTAGAAAGAACTTTTTCAGTGTCAGAGTAGTTAGTAAATGGAATGCATTAGGCAGTGATGTGGTGGAGGCTGACTCCAAACACAGTTTCAAATGTAGATATGATGGAGCCAAGAAGGTTCAGGAACCTGTACAGCAGTTGATTGACGGCTGAGAGGTAAGACTAAAGAGCCTGAGCTCAACCCCCGCACGCACAACTAGGTGAGTTCAACTAGATGAGTACACAGCAAGGAGAAGGAAAAGGGGGGGGGGCGAAGGTAATGACGGTTGTGTATAATAATATACAAAGAATAACGTACAGTAACATACACGGGTATATAATGCCCTAAACGCATTGCGTAATAGTGGCTTTAGGCATTGTATGTACTAGCTCTATCTTTAAGTCGTTCAAATTATGTAAAATCACTTGTATGTATGTACCTTACCTGAATAAATATATTTATTTATTTATTTATTTATTTATTTATAATAACATAGTAGAATGAATGGCGAAAAGTCACATGGTAAATACTGAAAAGAACTGTACATTAACAATATGGACTTACTACAGTGTATCCAGTCCTAGCTGGTATATGCTGGGTCATGATAGCAGTCAAAAAAACTAACCAAACCCTCGGAATAATCAAGCGGACCTTTGAATTTAAGGAAAGGAGGGTAATTATTCAACTTTATAAATCTCAGGTGCGCCCCCACTTGGATTAGTGTATTCAAGCATGGAGACTTCACTTTTAGAATGAAATAGCTGTTCTGGAGAAAACACAATATCAGCAACAAAAGGCATTGCAGTGAGAGGCCACAGGCCAAACAACACTCCAAACCAGGCGTGACAGGGCGAATCTCATTGAAACTTAAAAACTGAACAAGTTAGAGGATGTTGATCCCGGTAATTTCTACAAAAGTTCAAAGGTAACACAAACAAGGAGCGACCAATGGTTTCAAGCTTAACAAGCTTTAACGTAGAACTGAGAACTGGAGATGCTTTTTCACCCACAGGGTTATAAACTCATGGAACCGCCTACCCGCCGAAGCCGCAAATTCCAAATATCTGTTAGGTTTTAAAATCCACCTAGAGAAGATCACAAAGGCAAATAGGGGGAGGGGGACCTTCGAAAAGCCGCCGGCTTCCTGTCCTCTTCGAGGCCAGTAGTGTTAATCGCCCTCAGGTAAAAGGTGAACCTAGTTAAAAAGTTTTTGTGTGTTCATATATATTATACTGTGGATGAATAATTAGTGACTGTAAAGGATGCTTTTCACAACGGAGGGTAGCCTAGTGCTGCTAAGAAACTATTCACCAATGATTATTATGTGGTAGAATTATAGGTAAGATTTTATTTTAAAGTTACTAATTTCTTGAGAAAGTAAACTTAAGTATCCGAGTAACGTCACTACTACCAAATTTTTTCAGAAGAGTTAATCTGATTAGGGACGTGAGTGTCCGTTAGGTTTGACAGCAAATATGGCTAGGGCTTGCAAGTTGTTATCTTTGAATTTGTAAATTATTTCTTTAGTAAATGTTGGTATCATCTTTAAACACTGTTTTCATGCATCTCTATTTGATGTATGCTGTCCTCTTTCCCATGTGAGAGACTTTAAAAATTTCATACGATCACTGAGTAAAGGATTGACAAATTTCAATTGAAAGCAGTCGACAGCGCCAACCCATGCCCGCCTGCCCCACTCTGAGAAGTCGACAAGGCATCCCAAGCCCACCTGGCCCACTCTGAGCTGAGCAGTCGACAAGGCATCCCAAGCCCGCCTGGCCCACACTGCACGCTGAGCAGTCGACAAGGCAACCCGTGCCCGCCTGGCCCACTCTGAGCAGTCGACAAGGCGACCTTGCCCGACTGGCCCACTATGAGCAGTCGACAAGATAACGCATGCTCGCCTGGCCCACTCTGAGCACTCGACAAGGCAACCCATGCCCACCTGGCCCACTCTGAGCAGTCGACAAGGCAACCCATGCCCGCCTGGCCCACTCTGAGCAGTCAATAAGATGATCCATGCTCGCCTGGCCCACTCTGAGCAGTCAACAAGGCCACCCATTCGCCAGGTCCACTCTGAGCAGTCAACAAGATAACCCATGCCCACCTGGCCCACTCTGAGCAGTCGACAAGGCAACCAATGCCCGCCTGGCCCACTCTGAGCAGTCAACAAGATAACCCATGCCCGCCTGGCCCACTCTGAGCAGTCAACAAGATAACCCATGCCCGCCTGGCCCACTCTGAGCAGGCAACAAGGCCACCCATTCGCCAGGTCCACTCTGAGCAGTCGTTATCGACGTCGCCACAGGAAGCCTAAACCAGAATAGGGGTATCCTAGCCTCATCAATTGTGAAAGCTATCTTTGATGTGGTTGATGTCTTATGAGTCAATTTCCTTGGCACTGGTTGTAGAGGTGTCCACCTGGATAATTATGGAACGGCAATGTAACTCAGCGAGAGTGACGGCCACGAGTATTGTAATACGTCTCGCTCTTCCTTACCACCTTTCGGGGACAGTGTGTATGTGGCTGGCAATCCTCAGAAGAGTTGGTGAGGTCCTTGTGTTTCTGGTGCACATAGGGTAAAGTGGGGACTCCGTTTACGAGGGCAGAGGAGTGTGTGTGGAAGAGAAGAGTACTCCTTTCCCCCAGTAACACAACACAAACTAAGACTGCAACATACCTCAGAGAAGCAAGAGCCAGTCAGGTCCACAAAAAGAAATACATTCTTCATATACTGGAGGACACCCTTCTCACGTTTGATGGTAAAACATACCACCAAACCATATGAACATTGATCGGGGCAAGTGTTTTCGTGGCAGAGGCGGAAATATTTATGCACACATCATTTAAGCAACTCCACATACAGTATACACCAGCCCCAATCCACTATAACTAATATATTCATGCCTTTTTAATATCATAATGGGCAATCCACCCACAGTGCAAGCGTTCCACAATCGGGCAAGTGATGTCCATCCGGACCTAAATTTCACCGACAACACCCAGGTAGAGGAGCTTCCCTTCCTAGACATCCGTGACTACATTGCCAGCGACAGGCGTCTTCAAACAAAAGTATATTACAAAAATTCAAATATTTACTCAAGTCACCTTTATACACCATGCCATCAAGCCATCTCCCTCAAGAGAGCTCTCCCTTTTCCTTAGGAATTTGTGTCAAGCATATCAAGAGTGAACTGAACAATCTATATGATGGTTGGAAAGAGCTCTGAGATTTTTCCAGACTGAGAGGGTACTCAGAATCCACCCTACATATAGCCGCCACGAAACTGACCCTACTCCAACGACGAAACCTACTATGGGCGCAAAAACGACCAGTCACTAAAACAAAGAATTGCCCTTCTCCGTTCCTAACCTGAGAGAAGTGGCATTATACCAAGCTTCACTGGAGGAATTTCAAATTACCAGTGGTGAGGAGAGGAAACATTTGCTGTAAATGGGTGTGACAAAGTCTGTTGGTTTTGAAAGAATCTCACCAAATACACTAAAAAAAAGAGAGCACAAGCACCATGCTTGCCATTCAATATAGTGTGTAAATATTGCCACTCAATATAGTGTGAAAATATTGCCACTCAATATGTGTGAATATTTCCACTCTATTTAGTGTGTAAACATTGCATCTCAATACAGTGTGTAAATATTGCCACTCTTTATAGTGTGTAAACATTGCTTCTGAATATAGTGTGTAAATATTGCAACTCTATATCGTTTGTAAATATTGCTACTCTATATCGTTTGTAAATATTGCTACTCCATATAGTGTGTAAATATTTCCATTCTGTGTAGTGTAATTGGTCACTGGTAACAGGAGAACAAACAGAAAGTTATAAGACAGCTAATTAAGTCCCGATTTACAAGACTGAAGACAGACAGGAGGCACGGAACCAGGTTAATAACATATATACCAAGCAAGGTTATAGAGAAGAGTGTGAGAAAAGCTACTAGAACATCTAAAGAGAGGTGTCTTTTTAACACACCATCAGCATGAGTTCAAAGTGAGCAGACTGCATATTTTCAGATTGTCAGAAAGTATTTGACTCAGTGCAACTTATACAGGGAAATGGCAGAGTGGATAAAGACAATCTCTTTAGCATGGGTGGAACACGAACAAGGGAGACACAGGTCGAAACGTGCTACCCAAATGAGCCATGAAGACAGTAGAAAGAATTTTTTCAGTGAGTAGTTATTTTTTTCAGTGAGTAGTGAGTAGTCAGAGTAGTTAACAAATGAAATGCATTAAGCAGTGATGCGGTGGAGGCAGACTCCATACTCAGTTTCAAATGTAGATTTGATGGAGCCCAGTAGGCTCAAGAATCTGTATACCAGTTGATTGACGGTTGAGAGGACCAAAGAGTCAAAGCTCAACCCCCGAAAGCACAACTAGGTGAGTACATAGAGTAGTACATAAGTTAGAGAAGCAGGCATGAGTGAGAGAAGGTGCTCCAGTATTAAGGGAGTACCTAAGAAACAAAAAACAACGAATTACTGAGAGGGGTGAGACCTCTCTTATTTCTTATAAATGTAAATGATCTTCCAGTGGGTAGACTCATTTCTCTCTGTGCATGCTGATGATGAAAACATTTGAGGAATATAAAACCGGAAGACAACAAGAGGCTACAAGATGAGCTGGACAAACTGAATGGTCCTATAAATGGCTGTGAGAGATTAACATAAGTAAATGTTATAATATGATACTAGGTTTAGGAAGCAGGAGGTTGGATGCACGGTACTAAATGGGAGAGAAATCCTTCAGGGAAACTGACAAAGAGAAGTATATAAATGCTGATATCTCTCTAAACTTGTCTCCTGAAGTTCATGTCAAAACGGTATCGTTGGCATATGACTGGCCAGAAACCAGACCAGAAACAAGTATAACAAATCATTCAGAACCTTACACAGATTAATCACACTAACGTGATGTATCAATGAGAAAATCCGTAGGAGCTGTGATGAGGATTCGAACCTAAGCGGTGGGAACCCACGCACATGCTTCCAGTGAGACTAAAGGACACGACGGATTTCCTGAACATGATACAAGCGATCAAGGAACCCGTCCCGCATGGGTAGTTCTTTTCTCCTTCGACGTGGTCTCCTTATACCCGAGCATTCCCCATAGGGAAGCTGCCAGGAAGGTGGCAGATATCTTTGATCGACACAAACACAGAATAAGGACTAATCTTCGACAAGCAGGAGTGTGGGGGGACCCCAACGAAACAACTACTCGAGGAAGACATCTTACAAGTAATGCGAGACACGATCCTGACGTTTTATTGTGAGACATAGACAACTCAAAGGGACAGCAACTGGAGGTTCATGCAGTGTGGCAATAGCAGAGATATTTATGTACACTGTTTTTGAAATAGCTAGAAGTGAGAGAAATCAACAGGACATCCACATGTATCTGAGATACATTTTGGAGTTATGGCAGGAGGACAGAAACTAACTGATTTCTTCGACTGGGCAAACAGTCCACGGAAACTTAAATTTTACGCTGGAAATACATGACCAAAAGAATTCCCTTCCTAGAGATGAGAGTATAAATTGACAAACAGGAGTGGACTCTGCAGACAACAGCCTATTGTAAACCTATGAATTTGCATTCATTCCTTCATTACTTTTCGAGTCATCCTGTCTTCCTATAAAAAAAAGTAGCTCCCGTACTCACTGGGTATTGGATAAAATTAATCATTAGCAGGGAACAGGATCTATAGGAGCCCCTTGAAAAACTGTCGATGGGATTCAACAGTAGATGATACCCAGATGATGTTCTTCTAGCAGCAGAGACGAAGGCTTCAGAGATATAGAGACAGATTCTACTAAACACGGGACGGAGAAGCGACCCTAATGAGAGATCGATCCCACTTCTCACTCTATTTCCCAGGAATCGAAGGCCACCTGTAACAGAATATAAGAGACCTGTGTGAGATTTTTTTTTCTTTGACAATTACCAAAAGAATTATTTACTATTAACGTTACGTTAATCGTAACTACCTCGCAAGAGAGGCAGACCTTAAACAGCAAGAGCTGCCAGTGGCAGATATTTAATCTTAAAGCCTAAGATCATAAGAAAGTGGGAGCAAACCGCCAGGCGAAACCACATGGGTAACACTTGTCACTCAGGTCGCTGGCTCCTCCTAGTTAACAAACTAATAAAGGGTAGCAGACGGTTTCTCACTTCGTTATTTATAGAAGCGTGGTGCTGTGCAATGGACTCGAGCTTTAGATACAGACTTGATAGGAACATAAGCAGGCAAAGCGTTGCAGAATATAAAATGGGGGCAGTAATATTGGAAGGTTTGACGTAAACGACTGTTTTCTAAAATATAACAATTTATTCACAAAAAGCTAGAACTACTACAACAAAGAGTTTACATTACTTTACTGTCACTCCAGTGGCGTATTTAAGAACAGCTATTCAACAGCCTGATGGACCCACGGTATCCTTATCCCGTCGTCGCTGACTGACTAATGACACTAACTGAACAGAGTGGTGCCCACTGGTGACGCAAGCGTGCAATCAATATTGTCACGGCTTCACGGTGAACAAATACACTAATTAGTAGCGAGGAGACCTCCACCTGGGATACATCGTTTCGATAAGTAATTTGTTTGTATATTTGTTCTGTAGGGTAGATTAATTGTTCTGTGGATACTTTCTCATGTATTTACAGCCATTTATTCTCTCGTGTTATTAAAGTGAATACGTATTTTGTAATATTGAAACATTAATAATATTTCTTGAATTAAATTGATATTATATATATTTTATATTTGCATGTTTATTTTGCCTGATCTTTTAAATATATATGTTTGTCCTACATAAGGGCACTCTGGTGTTGACTTTTTAAAGATAGTGAACTTACCCTAGTTATAAATTTTATCACTCTCCTTGATACACGAGCTGTGCGTACTAGCTAGATAACACCAGTGTGTTCACCACTCAGTGTATACCATCCAGTGTGTACAAAACCCAGTGTATATAGTCAGCGTATAAACCACCCAGTGTGTTTACACACAATGTGTACAATACCTCCCTTCTTCCCCCCCCCTCCAAGCCTTCCCTTCGCCAAACCAGATCCCCCGAGCCCCTAACAACCCAGGTCCCCCTTACCCTCAGCCCCCCCTCATAACCCAGGTCCCGCCCTTCCCGCTCTCCATCCCGAACCCTCCAGGTTTACTACTCCAGTGGAATCAACAGGAACTGAGGATGGACAGAAAAAAGTCAGCTTTACTCGAACATAGATGGGATATCAAACAAGGCAAGTAAACT
>WNGS01009177.1:77293-96000 GCA_020271785.1 Procambarus virginalis
ATTATATTTATATCTGAATTAATTAATATTCTTTCAGGATATGAGTCATATCCTGAAAGATATTGTTAATAGAAATGTTATCCCTACAGACAATAATCAGAAGATACAACTAACGATTTACTATAAAAGCAAGAAAACGGCCAGCCTACTCATGAGAAAATCTCCAGACAAGGAGCAGAACGCTCTAAAAGAGACAAACGTCGTCTATGCCTTCAAATGTCCTCTTGGGGACTGTAAGCCTAAAAAAACTCAGTATATAGGCAAGACAACAACATCTCTTTCCAGGCGTTTAACGATGCATAAGCAACAGGGCTCCATTAAGGAACATATATTCTCTTCCCACAACCAAACCATCACCAGAGAAATCTTAGCAAACAACACAAAATCATTGATAGATACAGCGACAGCAGGCGGCTTGACAACTGCGAGGCACTACACATCAAGAAGTCAACACCAGCAATCAACAGCCAATTGATGCAAAACTATATTCTACCCACTTCAAGACTCCGCTCCAATATAGAAACATCAAGAAATATGGGCCAATAGGCCTTCTGCAGTTCTATTTGTACCCAACTTCTGCAAATCTATATCCATTATTCCATGTTCTGTGTTTTGTTGAAAGTTTGTTTTTCACCCCACTATTGCACTACATCACCTCACCCAATGCAGGTATAAGAGCAAATGCTGTTCAGCCATAAGTTCAGTCATAAGTTGTGTGGTTAAACTAAAGTCTTTGAAAATGTATTAAGTTTTACGAAACGCGCTCAAGTGTCGCGTCAGACTAGAAATAAAAATGAATTTTGGAGAATTGATTTTTCATTTACCGTCACCAGTAAAAAGAAACATAAGGAAAATTGAGAAAATTCGTGCTAGAATTATTAATCTTACTTTTTCGGTCATATTTAATAATATATATATATATATATATATATATATATATATATATATATATATATATATATATATATATATATATATATGTATGTATATATATATATATATATATATATATATATATATATATATATATATATATATATATATATATATATATATATATATCAAAATGTTCCCTGCGCATCATAGAATGTGCAGGTTGCAGAGATATGACTCTTGATGCCGGGACAGGAGAGATATAGGGGCGGGACACCATCACATATCCCTCCCCTTAAAATATGAGTCATATCTAATGAAGAGCACTTGATAGGGGCTCATTATCTCTATAAAACTTAGCGTATGTAGTCCTCCACTATGCTGCGCACTCTGAGGTACTCCTGCACTTCTACTGCGTCCTACAGGCACTCCTTGCTTTCTTTCATGCTCTCTTCTTCGCCAATCTCCTCTCTTCTTGGTTCCTCTTCTCCTGTAAGTGCGTTGTCTCCTCACAGCGACACTTGTTACCTGTCCTTCATTAGCAACTTCCTCTCTTCCACACTAGTCTTTTGCGATGACCCAGTCCCCCTCTGGCTAGGCTGGTGCCTACCCTGGGTATACCTGTTCGCTGCTTTCTTCCTACAACTGCCATTCCAATACCATCCATTCCACTACTCTCGACGAGCATCTTCATTCCTCCACGAAAGCTCCTTCCCTGTAAACGTCTTCGTGGGTTCGTGGTCGGGCCTAATTACCTCACTGTGGCTCACCTCGCCAGGGTGGTTCTTCTTAACCCTACCACTAATTTCCTGGCTGGCATAGGGCACAGTGCATCGTGGCTCCTCCACTCTGTCCTTCACAGTCGCTTGGTCACTCACTGAGCTCACTTTGCTCACACCTCCGGGTGGAGGGAGTGTAGCCTGCAGTTCTTCCATCGCCCCAGGCGCCTGTACTGCTGCTCCTCGCCACTCCTCCACATGCATCATAAGGCTTAGTCGTAGGTCCTCGTCGGGGTTCTCCACGACCTCCGACGACTTCTCTGCACTCTCGCCCCCGTCGTCGTCCTCTCTGGCGACGTTATCATCGGTGTGGTCGGCTCCCTCACTGCTGCCTGAGTCGACCAATACCTTACCTGACAAGGTTTCTCCACTGCCTGAAACACAGGCGCTCCTGGCTCAATCAGGTTGTACTCTGCCTCCACCTAAGTCGTTACCCAGTGTTACGAATCCGATTTCATCGTCGGAGCATGGAGCAGCGACGTCAATGTCATCTGTGAGTCCGCTCCCGAAACCTCCACAATTTGGAATACGCCATCTAGTGGTGACAGTTTTATACCAGCAAGAGGCGCTAGATTCCTGTCCTAGTCAGCTCGAGAGGTAGCTGGTGCTGACCTCTGATGAGGTGCCACCTAGAAAATCAGCGCCATCTGTTAGAGGAGGAGTTGTATGTCTATGTCAGAGTACGTAAGTGATGTTTCCTAGTGTCCCATGTACTGACCAGTGTACTGATGACTTGTCTGTATCCACAGAATCAACGTAGGGCTGCTGTGGTACGAGGACAGCCAGTCTACCCAGGGCAGCCAATAGCTCTCTACTCCATTCTGCTTTATGGAAGCAGCAAGCCACTGCCGGAGAAGAACAGTGTAGTGTTCTACTGTCTGCCTGTGAAGTGGCAGTGACAGAATTCGCCATACCCGGGACTGGCTAACAGAAGAGACGACTGACAGTAAGGTGCTACGGAGGAGTGTAACCAGCGAGTTGCAAGAAGCTCCTGCCAAGGGTTCGCTAATCTTGTATTTGAACTTGAAGAGGCCCAGCAGGTCGAGGCTGATGTGCTCTGCCAGCACCAGGCTGGAGAGTGATTGTGGACGTGCACGAAGAGCACCTGGTGAGACTGTGTTTTGGCTGGCCCGTGGCCAGGGTAGACTCGTTGGTGTTTCCCAGTACTGGTTAAGGACAGTACTGTGTGTGTTGAGGAAACACGGTAGCTGACAAGACTGCATCGATTGAGCATCGAGGAGCGTTTAGTGTCCTAGGAGAAAGACACTCGTGTACATATTAAGTGTAGTAATACTTCCTTTAGGATTATATATGAGGTGATGGGAAAATGTTTATATGTGAATATATTGTCGTGTGTATTGCACACATCGTGTCGTACTCAATATTCATGGTGTCATATTCAATGCACCTCCCCCATTGTGCTTTACTTGCATTACCGAGCTCACTCCTTGAAAGCCACTACTAACTTGGGGCCGGATACCAGAACTTTAGTTCGACCAGCAAAGAAACCGATTGCAACCCATTGCGGCCGTAACATCTGGACATGTTTTAGGGGTAACTTAGGGGCTACAGCTACAACAGCCTTTTCGACTCCATAGTCGGCAATCAGCTGCACCTCGTGAAGTGGTAACCTACATTAGTGCCCTACACTGTGTAGTCTCACTACTCCCACAGGTGACTCATTAAAATCCTTAGGAAGAATATCCCTGGCTACCATACTCATGTCAGCACCCGTATCACGAAGCACTGCAACTTCCACAGGGTCTGACTTCCCAAACCTCACTGTATCCCCGAAAACGAAAGGATGCTCACCCAACTCTATCTCCCAACCATTTACATTAGGACTATTATAGTAAGGGGTATGGGTAACTACCCTCTCTTCTTCCAACATCAGTCCCACAGTCTTCTGATGCTTGTCACATTCTCAAGCATAATGTCCCTTCGCACCACAGTTGTAACATGGCCCTACTCTGGGCAGGCCTCTCCCAGTCACCTGGACCACACCTTGCTAGGTTGTCACGCTCTGGGTCCTCTCAGAACTTCCAGACACGTACTCTCGGTTCGAGCTGCTTGTCCATAGCTCTTACTTGTACTGCCACTCGGAGACATCCTCATGGGTTCTCGCAAGCTCGCCAGGGCTTGAGTCTTGTCACTGGAGTGGTACAACACACTTGGCCTATACCCACTCTTCAAATCTCCATGGCTTCTCCACGAGCGGTCGTCCTCCTGTTGGACTGGCCGTCTGGGTCGACTCTCCCTCAGAGAGCCCAAAGCCTCCTCCAACATGTCCGCTCAATCAGTTGCTGTCTTGAGATCCTTAATGTCTGCTTCCCTTACTCTAACCCTCAGCTCTGGATGGAGAACAGACATGATTTTTTCCATAATCATCAACTGCTTGATCTCTCCAGCCGATTCCACTCCCTCGGCCTTCAGCCACCTCATGTACCCCGGCTCCATTCCTCTGGCAGTGTCGGTGAACAACTTCCTTGGCGCTCGGGAGCACTCTCTGAACCTCTTCCTGTACAGTTCCGGTGTCAATTTGAAAGAATGTAGCACGACATTTTCCACGGCTTCATATCTTGCACACTCATCGAGGTCCAGCATGTTATATGCCTTCCGTGCCTCGCCAGTCAGTCTACTCTGGACCAATTCCGCCCAATCCGTTTCTGGCCATTTCTTCAAGGTCGCGACCCTTTTAAAATGGTCAAAAAAAACCTCTGCCTCCTGAGGTACGAAAACAGGCAGGTTGCGTTCCTTCACCCAGTGGGCATCCTGCTGCCTGGGTGGTGGTGGGGTCACCCCGAGCTCTGCCCGCCTCCTTGTTGGCCTCTATCTCCTGCCGTCGTAACTGGATCTGGACGTCATGCTCCTCCCATCATAACTGCGCTTCCCGCTCTTCCCGTTGCAGCTGGACGTCTCGTTCATGCTCCTCCCTTTGCAGCTGCCACTCGTGCTCTTACCTCCTCAGCTGTGCCTCCAACTGCAACTTTAACATCTCTAATTTCACACTTCCCCTGCTACCGTTGGACCCCCTGCTGCTTCCTCCGTCGCTCCGGTCCCCACCAACACTGGCAGGTGCTTGGGACGGTTCTTCCCTAGTGGCCTCTTCTCGTGCACTGAGCCGAGCTAAGATCTCAATTCGTCGCTCTGCCTCCTTGGATGACCTCAACTTTATTCCAAAGTGGTCCACCTGTAGTTGCAACTGGGCCTTGGTGCACTCTTCTAGCCCCCACTCGTTCCTCGACTCCACAAACTTACCTACCTTATCATCCTTCATCTCTAGGGTATTGAGTGAGTAACTGCACACCAGGGAATACACCAGTGACCAGTGTATACTAAAATCACAGAGCAAAATCCCCACCCAATATCGACCATGGTAGGCTTGTCATTACACTTGCAATCCTTGGCAACACTGTCACTCGAGATCCTGGCACTGTCGCGACGGTCACGGTTCATCCCTTTTCTTCTTTATATAGTTAGGGTTATTCCCGTGGGTCTTCGCTCCCCTGTACCGGGGCGCCACTCCTCGCCCCAGGGGCCCCCAGTCTACCGTGGGCTGGCCTTGAATTGCACCCTGGCGAGTGGGGAAATCCAACCTTACCTCTGTTACTCTCAGTTGAACTTGCCAGCCATGACTCTGGGAAAATACACAGGTAAATCCTTACCTCTTCACTCTCTCATTCAAGGTCGCCAGCTGGGTGCTTACTTTCATGTCACAGCAACACTTTTTAGTAGTCTTATTCATTGTCACAAACCAAGGATTCAATGTCAGATGTAATACAGTGCAATATAATTGGTTTACTCAAATAGTCCTAGAGATGAAGGCTCACTCAAACACAGTATTAAAATTGATGACAAGTTTAATGAAGAAAACAACATTCGATCCACATAGTGGAATAATATACGAGGAACTGTCAGACGGTGGCAGCACTCCTCACCCGCCTCTGGCAACACAGTCAGCAGGACGATTCAAAAGTTCTCTCCTGGCCTCTTAAATCCAGCCACTTCCTCTAGCTGCCCAAAATGTCACAGCGCCCACATATATCTATATTAATTCATGCATACATCAGTAACCTGGCTCCTAGCCTAACTCTACCACACAGGTAGTGATAATAAAGACAATACTCACGACATGAATGATACCCCTAGCTCACCTAGATCAAGGGGTAATGGGAGGGAATTTATCTGTTTTAATTCTCTCTGCTACTAAGTCGACGTATCATCTGGCGAGGGTCGCTGAAGTCATCAGTCCTGGTGTTCTGTCTTCCGTTGATCAGGGTCCTGTACATATAAGGTCCTCAGTCGACTTGTAGATGCGCATCCTCCCCCTACTCACACTATGCAGGTAGGTACTCCTCCTCCTGAGGTACTGGAAATGCAGGTCCCTGTGCACGTCGTCTTCCTCCTCCCACTCTGGAACTGTAGACAAATTTGGAGTCCAGTTCAGTGTCCCCTCCTCAATCTTCCAGTGGACTTTGCCTGGCCGCAGCAGCTCGCCTGATGTGTTTGAACATGGCCCGCAGGGGCGTCCTAACAACCCCACCCAACGTTCACCTCCGCCACAGACTATCAGTAAAAGAGCTCTTGGCGCACTAACACCAGCCAAGCCTTGCTTCTATGTATTCTACCGGAGTCAGATAATCTCCCACGAAGTCTGCAGTATCAATGTGGCTGCTGGGATCTACTGGCTGGGGCTTCCTAGCCTCCAAATTTGGAGCTCATTTGAGCGTGTCCACTCTCAATGACAGGCCGTGACCACTGAGCACCGCAGGGCAGCCGAGCCGCCCAGAGCCCTCTGCCTTGTGATGTCACACCGCCCGAGGGCTCCTCGTCATTGGTCAATCCTGCCACGTGACCTTACCTGGCGAATCATCAGATGGCAGCCATCAGCTTCCTTTGACGCGGAAACTGAATGTCTCGGCGCCATCTTGTAGCACAAAAGGGCGTAAGCCACTTGTAAAACCAAACTAAATAGGCAAATTCACTGCCAACATGATAACTCTCCCTATCTTCATATGTATCAAAATGTTCCCTGCGCATCAGAGAATGTGCAGGTTGCAGAGAGATGACTCTTGATGCTGGGACAGGAAAGATATAGGGGTGGGACACCGTCACAGTATCTACATGTTTTGTTCACGATAACTGTACATCTAAGCTTGTATGGTGAGTTCAGTTAATAAGAGACGTAGCTACACACAGTTAGCTGGTGGCTGCTGCCGTCACTGGTTCAAGGCCAGATGCATTAATATTTCTCCTGCAACAATACTGTTTGAGGTGTTATTACACTATATATACACACACATTATATATAAGTATCTACATGTTTTATTCACCATACATGTACAAATAAGCTGGTATGGAGCCCAAAGACCAAAGTGGCCAAGAGTAAACAACATGAAATGTCATGCAGACAACGCACCTCCTTTACCAAAATGGCGGCTCCCAACACACTCCTATTGCTGTTATTACACTCTATACACACACGTTATATGTAAGTATCTACATTTGTGTTCACCATAGCGAACCACTAAGCTTGTATGGTAAGTCCAGTCAATAAAAGTTGGCCACACACAGTCAGAAGATGATACCACCTCCCTCCTTCCCTTAGCATTACTCCTCCCACCATGGAGCACAGCGCTAAATATCACCACAATCCTGCTATTATCAGAATCCTTGTCAGTTTTATCACAGTCAAGGGTCTTCTGTAATACTATCATCGCTAAATAATAGCATGTACGCATATTTTGACATTTTTAGGCGATGCTGCAATCACAAGAAGAACAGCAGTGCTGTGAGCTCATGCTGCATGTGCCAGCCTTGGTGGCTCACTCAGTACTAAGGCTCTCACACCCGGGAATGTTGTCCGCGAATTTTTTTTTCTAGGTGGCGTCTGTTAACTATCGGTCGTGGCTGGATTATAGCTGCCCCTATCCAATGCAGGGTGTTTAAAATCTAGTGCTTGGCACTAAACCAGCTATTGATGTATTGCACAATATCGGTAAAGTTATTCACATCAGCTGTATATGTAGTGTGCGGTCTTAAGGTTAAACATAGGAGAGATGAATGAGAAGACTTAGTTTGATAAATGTATTAAGAAAGTAAATAAGGACAGGATCCTGTAATATTGACTTTCCTATAAATTACTGGAAAAGTAAGTGGAAATATAAGCTAGGTAAATTTTAAGTGGGGGATGTGTTAAGCTAGATGTACATAAAAAAAATGGTGTGTGTATAGTGTACAAGTGCTTAAACAATACTTCACAAGGAATAAAAGGCCTGTATATGACAAAAACATCTGAACACCCCATCTTTGTTAAATAACACTTGAAATGCATAAACCACCATTTGAAAAAATATCTTTTGAAATGACCAAACTCACATTTATAACAAAACCTTTGAAATGCATAAATGGCCTATCTTTAACAAAAAACTCTAGAAATTCATAAACCACCATTTGAGAAAATAATAATTGAAATGTCCAAACACATATTTATAACAAATCCTTTGAAATGCATAAATGCCCTATCTTTAACAAATCACACTTGAAATGCATAAACCACCATATGAGAAAATAACAATGAAATGACCAAACACTTATTTTTGGAAAATCGCCCTTGACTACTTGTTCTTTGAATGAAGAATATTGTTTGTTACAGAGAAAGTGATATTTAATAGTTGAAGATTATTCTCGATGTTTAAGAGATTAACTTTGATGTCTCTGAGAGTATTCTTTTACTCTGATATACTACAGAGAGAGTATTCCTAATGACTTTGAGAGTGACATTGGAGAATAAAGATGATATGAGAGTATCATTTGACGTATAAAGTCATGTAAAGGAGTGCAAATGACAATTAAAATGATCATGGAAGGTAGTATTGATGTCTTCGATAGATTCATTAATGCATGAAGTTGTTTTAGAAAGGAGTATTTATTATGTAAAACATCGTTTGGATAAGTGTATAGACAACTCTTGCCCTTTTTATGCACACCTATTTATTTGAACAGATACAATAGGTGTAAGGAAACGGATGTCCAATCTCGTTTCATGAATCAATAATATTAATAAACACACAGTACAGTACTTTCAAATAACATACCAACAGCAGCAACTAACAGACTATAAGAATAGATATAAATGAGGGACGATTGGTTATGGAAATAGCTAGATGGACACAGCATTAGCTCTATGAAATAGTCTTGGGAACTGGGTATGGATGACTGGATGTTGGATATTGGGAATATACATGAAATGCAGATGGAATAGGGGAAAACGTGGGTATAATGGGCTTTGCCTGTACTATGATACAAATTATTTTGGGTATATTTGGTGTAATTTGACTTAAATTTGGTTGAATTTAGGTGGTGGTTATCTTGAGGTTATCTTGAGATAATTTCGGGGCTTTTAGTGTCCCCGCGGCCCGGTCCTCGACCAAGCCTCCACCCCCAGGAAGCAGCCCGTGACAGCTGACTAACACCGAGGTACCTATTTACTGCTAGTTAACACGGGCATAGGGTGAAAGAAACTCTGTACATTGTTTCTCGCCGGCGCTCGGGATCGAACCCAGGACCACAGGATCACAAGTCCCGCGTGCTGTCCGCTCGGCCGACCGGTTCCCCGGTGGGACTTAAATTTAGCCAGTTTTAACCAAATCTAGCTTTGGATAAGCTAGGTTGGGTTTGGTGAGGTTGTGTAGGGTAGGGTATATAATATTTTAGGGGTAATGAACTAGCTTGTTCATAAAATAGTGTAAATTTACCTATTTGGGGTTCCAGCTATAGCTATCTCATGTAATAGATGGACCGAGGTGTCATAGGCTTGTATGTGAGGATATAGGATGCTTATATTTAGTTACTTTAGCTTTGGTAGGTCGAATTTGGTTAAATTTGTGTAGTATAAGTATACTTTGCTACATTTAGATGAATTCAGGTTTTCGCGTTCCACTGACTGAATAGCTCGTCACTCATTTTTCTACTGAATAGGTTCCAACGACGCATCGATGCGTCGCTTGATATAAAAATTTGTAAAAAAAAAAAGTTACTATCCGATCTTCATTTTTTTTTAAATGAGCGCCATTGTTTTCCCACAATCCTCCATAGGCTGCTTGCTGAGGCAGGGACTGGCTATATTATTGATTTCGAGGTTTATTCTGGAGTTGGCAAGACAACAGTGGAGACAGGGATGGGCTTTATGCGACCCTTATTGAACAAGGGTTATCATCTTTATATAGACAATTACTATAACTCTGTCCATCTCACTGAATTGCTAAGGGAAAATGGTGTGTTCACTTGTGGAACACTGAGATTGCAGCGTGGCGCCCCAAAAGATCTGCAACAACTTGCAAAAGGTAAATTCGCTGTCGATCAAACTATTTTCAGGCGCAAGGACAACACTTTCGTTATCCTATGGAAAGACAAGAGAGTGGTGTCAGTGATCAGTGAAGAAGTGAACAGTGAACAAACAGTGAACAAACCAACAGCCATTTGCGACTACAACACCAACATGAAAGGTGTTGATCACTTCGACCATATGGTCAAATATTACAGGTTCACCAGGAAATCACATAAGTGGACTAAGAAGATCACATTTTATTTCCTTCAGATGGCTATACACAATGACTATGTGTTGTACAAGATGTACACAAATGATGCCAAGAAATTGACCCAGTACAAACACTTTGTATTCATCATTGTGAAGTATTATTTCTTCATACTTTGCTGTGGGTACCTCTATATATATTCCGGTTCTTAGTGCTCAGATTGGTATGTCTACATAGTGCATCTTATTGCGAGTATTTTGATACCAAAATGAACAATGTAGCACAAAAACGTCCATTGGAAAAATATTTTTGTTTGGCGGGTGTATTGGGTGTAGCGGGTGTGGAAATGGGTGTTTGGGCGGGTGAGGCATCGACGTGTTTGGGGGTGTTTGGGGGTGAGGCGCGCGAATGTAACCCACTTTTATGGATATGTCTGTGTAGGCAATTTTATTGCGATCACAGTGATACCAAACAAAACCATATTCAACAAGTTTTGACTTGATAAACACAGTCAGAGTAGAAACATATGGGGAGAGTTTAGCAGAGTTTAGCGTGAGCGAGAAACAAAGGACGCAGTTCTTTGGTTGGTGGTGGCGTAATGTTAGCTTTGGTGAAATGTTATGCATATGTTCTTATAGAACATTTCATTAGCTACACAGTGATTCCAAAATAAAACACGTACATCAAAAATGAGGGTCACAAACATGAGGAGAGTATAAACTTTGCAGTTGTGGTTGAGCACATGTGCAGCTGGGCGCACTGGAGCGGGTAACCCTAAGCCAACTCCCACATTCCTGCGTGTGGGGCAACATCATTATTTATTGTTTATATTCATATGTCCGTGTAGAGAATTTTATTGCGGTCATAATGATACCAAAATAAACCACTAATAACAATTATGGGGTTGGCAAACATAAAAACATCGTAAGCATTGATGCCCGGTTTGACGCTCACGGCTAACGAACGCCACAGTTTCTTATTTGGTGTGGTTCTCATGTTGGATTTGGTGACAATTTATGTATATATTCCTCTAGAGCATTCTCTCGCGAACACAATGATACCAAATTTAAATACATACCGCGAAAATTAAGCTCAGCAGCCCGAAAAGATTATAAACATTTTTCTGCTGACGCGCAGTTGGCCCACACGCCCGGCTCACTTGGGGGTCAAGGTCAGCCTATTCCCAGGGAACGGGAAAGTGGTTCTTGAGGTTATCTTGAGGTTATCTTGAGATGATTTCGGGGCTTTTAGTGTTCCCGCAGTCCGGTCCTCGACCAGGCCTCCACCCCCAGGAAGCAGCCTGTGACAGCTGACTAACACCCAGGTACCTATTTACTGCTTGTTAACAGGGGCATAGGGTGAAAGAAACTCTGTACATTGTTTCTCGCCGGCGCTCGGGATCGAACCCGGGACCACAGGATCACAAGTCTCGCGTGCTGTCCACTCGGCCGACCGGCTCCCCGGTGGGACTTAAATTTCGCCAATTTTAACCAAATCTAGCTTTGGATAAGCTAGGTTGGGTTTGGTGAGGTTGTGTAGGGTAGGGTATATAATATTTTAGGGGTAATGAACTAGCTTGTTCATAAAATAGTGTAAATTTACCTATTTGGGGTTCCAGCTATAGCTATCACATGTAATAGATGGACCGAGGTGTCATAGGCTTGTATGTGAGGATATAGGATGCTTATATTTAGTTATTTTAGCTTTGGTAGGTCGAATTTGGTTAAATTTGTGTAGTATAAGTATACTTTGCTACATTTAGATGAATTCAGGTTTTCGCGTTCCACTGACTGAATAGCTTGTCACTCATTTTTCTACTGAATAGGTTCCAACGACGCATCGATGCGTCGCTTGATATAAAAATTTGTAAAAAAAAAAAGTTACTATCCGATCTTCATTTTTTTTAAATGAGCGCCATTGTTTTCCCACAATCCTCCATAGGCTGCTTGCTGAGGCAGGGACTGGCTATATTATTGATTTCGAGGTTTATTCTGGAGTTGGCAAGACAGCAGTGGAGACAGTGATGGGCCTTATGCGACCCTTATTGAACAAGGGTTATCATCTTTATATAGACAATTACTATAACTCTGTCCATCTCACTGAATTGCTAAGGGAAAATGGTGTGTTCACTTGTGGAACACTGAGATTGCAGCGTGGCGCCCCAAAAGATCTGCAACAACTTGCAAAAGGTAAATTCGCTGTTGATCAAACTATTTTCAGGCGCAAGGACAACACTTTCCTGATCCTATGGAAAGACAAGAGAGTGGTGTCAGTGATCAGTGAAGAAGTGAACAGTGAACAAACAGTGAACAAACCAACAGTCATTTGCGACTACAACACCAACATGAAAGGTGTTGATCACTTCGACCAAATGGTCAAATATTACAGGTTCACCAGGAAATCACATAAGTGGACTAAGAAGATCACATTTTATTTCCTTCAGATGGCTATACACAATGACTATGTGTTGTACAAGATGTACACAAATGATGCCAAGAAAGTGACCCAGTACAAACACTTTGTATTCATCATTGTGAAGTATTACTTCTTCATACTTTGCTGTGGGTACCTCTATATATATTCCGGTTCTTAGTGCTCAGATTGGTATGTCTACATAGTGCATCTTATTGCGAGTATTTTGATACCAAAATGAACAATGTAGCACAAAAACGTCCATTGGAAAAATATTTTTGTTTGGCGGGTGTATTGGGTGTAGCGGGTGTGGAAATGGGTGTTTGGGCGGGTGAGGCATCGACGTGTTTGGGGGTGTTTGGGGGTGAGGCGCGCGAATGTAACCCACTTTTATGGATATGTCTGTGTAGGCAATTTTATTGCGATCACAGTGATACCAAACAAAACCATATTCAACAAGTTTTGACTTGATAAACACAGTCAGAGTAGAAACATATGGGGAGAGTTTAGCAGAGTTTAGCGTGAGCGAGAAACAAAGGACGCAGTTCTTTGGTTGGTGGTGGCGTAATGTTAGCTTTGGTGAAATGTTATGCATATGTTCTTATAGAACATTTCATTAGCTACACAGTGATTCCAAAATAAAACACGTACATCAAAAATGAGGGTCACAAACATGAGGAGAGTATAAACTTTGCAGTTGTGGTTGAGCACATGTGCAGCTGGGCGCGCTGGAGCGGGTAACCCTAAGCCAACTCCCACATTCCTGCGTGTGGGGCGACATCATTATTTATTGTTTATATTCATATGTCCGTGTAGAGAATTTTATTGCGGTCATAATGATACCAAAATAAACCACTAATAACAATTATGGGGTTGGCAAACATAAAAACATCGTAAGCATTGATGCCCGGTTTGACGCTCACGGCTAACGAACGCCACAGTTTCTTATTTGGTGTGGTTCTCATGTTGGATTTGGTGACAATTTATGTATATATTCCTCTAGAGCATTCTCTCGCGAACACAATGATACCAAATTTAAATACATACCGCGAAAATTAAGCTCAGCAGCCCGAAAAGATTATAAACATTTTTCTGCTGACGCGCAGTTGGCCCACACGCCCGGCTCACTTGGGGGTCAAGGTCAGCCTATTCCCAGGGAACGGGAAAGTGGTTCTTGAGGTTATCTTGAGGTTATCTTGAGATGATTTCGGGGCTTTTAGTGTTCCCGCAGTCCGGTCCTCGACCAGGCCTCCACCCCCAGGAAGCAGCCTGTGACAGCTGACTAACACCCAGGTACCTATTTACTGCTTGTTAACAGGGGCATAGGGTGAAAGAAACTCTGTACATTGTTTCTCGCCGGCGCTCGGGATCGAACCCGGGACCACAGGATCACAAGTCTCGCGTGCTGTCCACTCGGCCGACCGGCTCCCCGGTGGGACTTAAATTTCGCCAATTTTAACCAAATCTAGCTTTGGATAAGCTAGGTTGGGTTTGGTGAGGTTGTGTAGGGTAGGGTATATAATATTTTAGGGGTAATGAACTAGCTTGTTCATAAAATAGTGTAAATTTACCTATTTGGGGTTCCAGCTATAGCTATCACATGTAATAGATGGACCGAGGTGTCATAGGCTTGTATGTGAGGATATAGGATGCTTATATTTAGTTATTTTAGCTTTGGTAGGTCGAATTTGGTTAAATTTGTGTAGTATAAGTATACTTTGCTACATTTAGATGAATTCAGGTTTTCGCGTTCCACTGACTGAATAGCTTGTCACTCATTTTTCTACTGAATAGGTTCCAACGACGCATCGATGCGTCGCTTGATATAAAAATTTGTAAAAAAAAAAAGTTACTATCCGATCTTCATTTTTTTTAAATGAGCGCCATTGTTTTCCCACAATCCTCCATAGGCTGCTTGCTGAGGCAGGGACTGGCTATATTATTGATTTCGAGGTTTATTCTGGAGTTGGCAAGACAGCAGTGGAGACAGTGATGGGCCTTATGCGACCCTTATTGAACAAGGGTTATCATCTTTATATAGACAATTACTATAACTCTGTCCATCTCACTGAATTGCTAAGGGAAAATGGTGTGTTCACTTGTGGAACACTGAGATTGCAGCGTGGCGCCCCAAAAGATCTGCAACAACTTGCAAAAGGTAAATTCGCTGTTGATCAAACTATTTTCAGGCGCAAGGACAACACTTTCCTGATCCTATGGAAAGACAAGAGAGTGGTGTCAGTGATCAGTGAAGAAGTGAACAGTGAACAAACAGTGAACAAACCAACAGTCATTTGCGACTACAACACCAACATGAAAGGTGTTGATCACTTCGACCAAATGGTCAAATATTACAAGTTCACCAGGAAATCACATAAGTGGACTAAGAAGATCACATTTTATTTCCTTCAGATGGCTATACACAATGACTATGTGTTGTACAAGATGTACACAAATGATGCCAAGAAATTGACCCAGTACAAACACTTTGTATTCATCATTGTGAAGTATTACTTCTTCATACTTTGCTGTGGGTACCTCTATATATATTCCGGTTCTTAATGCTCAGATTGGTATGTCTACATAGTGCATCTTATTGCGAGTATTTTGATACCAAAATGAACAATGTAGCACAAAAACGTCCATTGGAAAAATATTTTTGTTTGGCAGGTGTATTGGGTGTAGCAGGTGTGGAAATGGGTGTTTGGGCGGGTGAGGCATCGACGTGTTTGGGGGTATTTGGGGGTGAGGCGCGCGAATGTAACCCACTTTTATGGATATGTCTGTGCAGGCAATTTTATTGCGATCACAGTGATACCAAACAAAACCATATGCAACAAGTTTTGACTTGATAAACACAGTCAGAGTAGAAACATATGGGGAGAGTTTAGCAGAGTTTAGCGTGAGCGAGAAACAAAGGACGCAGTTCTTTGGTTGATGGTGGCGTAATGTTAGCTTTGGTGAAATGTTATGCATATGTTCTTATAGAACATTTCATTAGCTACACAGTGATACAAAAATAAAACACGTACATCGAAAATGAGGGTCACAAACATGAAGAGAGTATAAACTTTGCAGTTGTGGTTGAGCACATGTGCAGCTGGGCGTGCTGGAGCGGGTAACCCTAAGCCAACTCCCACATTCCTGCGTGTGGGGCGACATCATTATTTATTGTTTATATTCATATGTCCGTGTAGAGAATTTTATTGCGGTCATAATGATACCAAAATAAACCACTAATAACAATTATGGGGTTGGCAAACATAAAAACATCGTAAACATTGATGCCCGGTTTGACGCTCCTCGACCAGGCCTCCACCCCCAGGAAGCAGCCTGTGACAGCTGACTAACATCACCTAGGTTCCTATTTACTGCTAGTTAACAGGGGCATAGGGTGAAAGAAACTCTGCACATTGTTTCTCGCTGGCGCTCGGGATCGAACCCGGGACCACAGGTTCACAAGTCCCGCATGCTGTCCGCTTGGCCACCGGCTCCCCGGTGGGGCTTAAATTTCGCCAATTTTAACGAAATCTAGCTTTGGATAAGCTAGGTTGGGTTTGGTGAGGTTGTGTAGGGTAGGGTATATAATATTTTAGGGGTAATGAACTAGCTTGTTCATAAAATAGTGTAAATTTACCTATTTGGGGTTCCAGCTATAGGTATCTCATGTAATAGAAGGACCAAGGTGTCATAGGCTTGTATGTGAGGATATAGGATGCTTATATTTAGTTACTTTAGCTTTGGTAGGTTGAATTTGGTTAAATTTGTGTAGTATAAGTATACTTTGCTACATTTAGATGAATTCAGGTTTTAATAGGATGTAATTTTGATAGGATATAGTAAATTGCTTAAATTATAATCGATATTACTAACTTCTCCTAACCCCACCTGCCTTAACATAACTAAGCTAGAACCAATACGTCTGTTGGATGGTTTGACTAAATAAATTTGGGTGAGGAGATTAGAGAGGATGTAACAAGGGGGTAATAATAAGGTATTATGCACAATGAACATATGCTAGATGAATAGTTAGCACCATATATGTTGAAACATTTTTGGAAAATTAATGTTTTTTATATTGAACTCAATGGATGACAAACGTATTATTCTTATTTGCGAAACTGACTTTGTGGATAATTTTTGGTTAAACTCAGCATATTATAAACGATGACCCAAACACACCTAGAAAAATATTATGCAACTCGTGTACTGATTTTCCGAGTTGGGTGTGATTGTATTTGAATAAATAGCACAATGATTTTAATTGTGCAAGTTGTGTAATAATTGTGCAGGTTATGTATTGATAGTATTTTACATAAGATGAAAGATGATCGCAATTATATAGTGATAATATTCCTGCAAAATGTGTATCGTTTGTGGAAGTTGTGAAATAATTGTATATGTTTTGTAAGTGTATTTGTCGGAATTGTGTAGTGTATCTGGGCAAGTTGTGTATTAATTGTGTTTATGGTGTAATTGCATTGTGTGAATTGTGTCTTGTGTGGGAAATTTTACCCACCATATCTAATAATCATCTTAGAAATGTATCATATCTATATCATATCTAAATCATATCTAAATCATATCTATATCATATCAAAATCATATCAAAATCATATCAGAATCACAATAGATTCATTATACTGCTTGATCCTAGATGACAATGCCACTTGGATCATGTACGACATAAGGGCCCTATTGATGCCTACATGACTTTGTGCATGATCTCTCAAGGATCCAGAAGCTTCTAGAAGGATTTGTTAATTAAAAATCTATTGGAACACTGATGCAATATCCGGTAGAGATAAAATCGAATCCTTAATAAGAATCAGTGGTATTATCAAGTACTATTTATAATCTTTAAATACTATATCTAATTTTATTATAATCACATCTTATCTCAATCATAAGTCTAGACTGTAAAAATAATCAATCAATATTCATTGAAAGCTACCTCTCAAGGGAGGGGGGGGGGGGCGTCTCGGGAAGAAGAAGAAGCGCACAAACACCCCACGGCACTGTGTGTTTGTTTACAACTGAGTGAACAGTGACTGTTCTTTAGCGAACATTATTCAGCTCAAGGACACCGTATCTAATATTATCATCACCAGTGAACACTCTCTAGAACTAGGGGAGTACCTGGACAATATATCTACAAAGGAATATCCCTAGAACATTTATATCTATAAGTGTAGAGTGGAGCACACAGTGACTTGGCTCCACCTTCACCATCAACTATCTTCTGCAACGCAGTTAAAATAAGTAGCAACGCTACTAGTACATCATACAGCAACGCTGTGAAATAAAATATCGTGCCTAAACTCGCTACAAGAGAGTTATTCAGTCTGGCACACTTATCAGGCACCCGGCTTCAGATAAGTTTATTGAACGTTATTACAGTAGCGTATTAATTGGCCAATCGTATGCTTGTATAACTTTAATATCCTATAAGTCTGATTGTCGGTAATAAAGCGAGGCAACACCACATATTTCTGTAAGTTTATTAATATTGTGGTACAGCAGAGTCTTATCCAGCACTAAACCTCATGAGTGTCCACTGTCAGAAAAACTGTTACAATAAATAACAAAACGTCATGAGTGTCCTTAGTCTTGGAAGAGATTCAGTCAAGCTGACTACTTAATCATATACATTGAATATAAATATATTGTATATACTTGAATATATAAATTAAGTTAACAATTGCTTACTTAGTTATTTTTAAGTAATCATATAAGTTCATTTAATTGAATATAATTTTAGTACTCAGTAACAGTACTTGGACTACATTCAAGTCATTTATTATACTTTTACAATTTACTATTTGTATTGTTTATAGTATAAGTGTATTGGTTGTTAATTGCTATGGTGCTAGGCTAGACTGTGTATGTTTAAATCATTGATTTAAACAAAGCCAGTGTTCAGTCAAATAACTGAATTTATTAAATCTTATCCTTGTATAAAATACAAGCTGATGTGAGATACCTGTTGGCAGGTGGATGTGGATCTTCAATCAACCTATCAACTAATTCACTCACTGCACCTGCCCCTTACAGCCCACAATCTGTCATTAGTAAAAGAGGAGCTAGGATTTACAACCCTAGCTAG
>WNGS01009180.1:11577-32824 GCA_020271785.1 Procambarus virginalis
GTCAGTCAGTGAGACTTTTGCCGATCAGTAACAATAATATTATAATTCTGTGAGTTTAGCGAGTGTGATTTTCTGTGTTTTATTCTGAGTTGGAGCTGTAAGGATGTAACAAACACTATTGGCATTCAACTCAAGGCTTGTGGGTGATATGTAAAACTTGGATTGGCTACAGTAGGGGCATCTAGAAATCCTGTGATTTCAGTAGAAATACAGTTGTATAACTTTTATGAAGTCAGCGGTGGTACAATGATTGAGTATGTGGCTGGCAATGCTTAGTCGCGGGTTCGCATCGTCTCACAGCCCTAGTGGATTTTCTCAGTGATAAGTAATGTAAATGATAAAGGAAATATTTCAATGATAAAGATCGATCTTCTCAACGATAAAGATTTTCTCAATTAAAAACATCTTCGCAATGATAAAGATTTTCTCAATGAGAAAGAAAATATCTTACCAGAAGCAGCAGGAAAGTGTTCTCTAGTGAAAGTTTACAAATATATTAGAAAAACAAATTATTTCCTCTCGCGAGTCTTCCCTTTGAAAAATATTTGCTAGAATATTATTAATATATTATTATGACGAAAATATTAATATGAATATTATGACGAAAGTGTGTAATTGCCAAGAGTGTGAAGAAAGAGATGAAGGGACGCGACGCACCCATAGTGACGGGCTTTCCGTCCGTCCACGTCCACACGCCCTCCGTCGCCGCGTCGGAGCCACCCAGCCAGAAGGAGTGACCAGCGATCCCTGCAACAGACAGGTAGTGATCAGTGATCCCTGCAACACACAGGTAGTGGTTAGTGATCCCTGCAACACACAGGTAATGATCAATGATCCCTGCGCCACTCAGGTAGTGATCATTGATCTCTGCAACACACAGGTAGTGATCAGTGATCCCTGCTACACACAGGTAGTGGTTAGATATCCCTGCAACACACAGGTAATGATCAATGATCCCTGCAACACACAGGTAATGATCAATGATCCCTGCGCCACTCAGGTAGTGATCAGTGATCCCTGAAACACACAGGTAGTGGTTAGTGATCCCTGCAACACACAGGTAGTGGTTAGTGATCCCTGCAACACACAGGTTGTGGTTAGATATCCCTGCAACACACAGGTAGTGATCAGTGATCCCTGCAACACACAGGTTGTGGTTAGATATCCCTGCAACACACAGGTAATGATCAATGATCCCTGCGCCACTCAGGTAGTGATCAGTGATCTCTGCAACACACAGGTAGTGGTTAGTGATCCCTGAAACACACAGGTAGTGGTTAGTGATCCCTGCAACACACAGGTAGTGATCAGTGATCCCTGCAACACACAGGAAGTGATAATTGATGCCTGCAACACACAGGTAGTGGTTAGTGATGCCTGCAACACACAGGTAGTGGTTAGTGATCCCTGCAACACACAGGGAGTGGTTAGTGATCCCTGCAACACACAGGTAGTGGTTAGTGATCCCTGAAACACACAGGGAGTGGTTAGTGATCCTTGCAACACACAGGGAGTGGTTAGTGATCCCTGCAACACACAGGGAGTGGTTAGTGATCCCTGCAACACACAGGTAGTGGTTAGTGATCCCTGCAACACACAGGGAGTGGTTAGTGATCCCTGCAACACACAGGGAGTGGTTAGTGATCCCTGCAACACACAGGGAGTGGTTAGTGATCCCTGCAACACACAGGGAGTGGTTAGTGATCCCTGCAACACACAGGTAGTGGTTAGTGATTCCTGAAACACACAGGTAATGATCAATGATCCCTGCGCCACTCAGGTAGTGATCAGTGATCTCTGCAACACACAGGTAGTGATTAGTGATCCCTGCAACACACAGGTAGTGATCAGTGATCCCTGCAACACACAGGTAGTGATCAGTGATCCCTGCAACACACAGGCAGTGGTTAGATATCCCTGCAACACACAGGTAGTGGTTAGTGATCCCTGCAACAAACAGGAAGTGATAATTGATGCCTGCAACACAGAGGTAGTGGTTAGTGATCCCTGCAACACACAGGTAGTAGTTAGTGATCCCTGCAACATACAGGTAGTGATAATTGATCCCTGCAACACACAGGTAGTGGCTAGTGTTCCACTAGCAACACACTGGTAGTGGTTAGTGATCCCTGCAACACACAGGTAGTGATCAGTGATCCCTGCAACACACTGGTAGTGGTTAGTGATCCCTGCAACACACAGGTAGTGGTTAGTGATCCCTGCAACACACAGGTAGTGATCAGTGATCCCTGCAACACACAGGAAGTGATAATTGATGCCTGCAACACACAGGTAGTGGTTAGTGATGCCTGCAACACACAGGTAGTGGTTAGTGATCCCTGCAACACACAGGGAGTGGTTAGTGATCCCTGCAACACACAGGTAGTGGTTAGTGATCCCTGAAACACACAGGGAGTGGTTAGTGATCCTTGCAACACACAGGGAGTGGTTAGTGATCCCTGCAACACACAGGGAGTGGTTAGTGATCCCTGCAACACACAGGTAGTGGTTAGTGATCCCTGCAACACACAGGGAGTGGTTAGTGATCCCTGCAACACACAGGGAGTGGTTAGTGATCCCTGCAACACACAGGGAGTGGTTAGTGATCCCTGCAACACACAGGGAGTGGTTAGTGATCCCTGCAACACACAGGTAGTGGTTAGTGATTCCTGAAACACACAGGTAATGATCAATGATCCCTGCGCCACTCAGGTAGTGATCAGTGATCTCTGCAACACACAGGTAGTGATTAGTGATCCCTGCAACACACAGGTAGTGATCAGTGATCCCTGCAACACACAGGTAGTGATCAGTGATCCCTGCAACACACAGGCAGTGGTTAGATATCCCTGCAACACACAGGTAGTGGTTAGTGATCCCTGCAACAAACAGGAAGTGATAATTGATGCCTGCAACACAGAGGTAGTGGTTAGTGATCCCTGCAACACACAGGTAGTAGTTAGTGATCCCTGCAACATACAGGTAGTGATAATTGATCCCTGCAACACACAGGTAGTGGCTAGTGTTCCACTAGGAACACACTGGTAGTGGTTAGTGATCCCTGCAACACACAGGTAGTGATCAGTGATCCCTGCAACACACTGGTAGTGGTTAGTGATCCCTGCAACACACAGGTAGTCGTTAGTAATTCCTGCAACACACAGGTAGTGATCAGTGGTCCCTTTAACACAGACAGTGATCAGTGATCCCTGCAACGCACAGGTTGCAGGATATCCCTATAGTTTCATCTTCCTAGTGGGGATAGAGGAATATATTGTGAGGCTCCTCTTAATGAAATGAAGGCAAAAGTTGATGTATATATCCCCAGAAGCCTTACCTTCTTATTGGAGGTAGAAGTATATACATCCAGTAGTCTTACCGTCCTGGTGGAGGTAGAGGTACCCCTAACGCTCCCCAAGTGGAGCATTAAGAAGCTAGATAAGAAAGAAAATGGGCTGATATTGTCCATCTCCCAGATACAGACGATGTAGACCCTATCACGCAACTGTCCACAATCACCTCGACCATAAATTCTGCAGCCATCCATATGTTCAGGAAAACTTCAGGACATAGGTTCAACAACCCACTTAAATCGTGGTGGAACGCCGAATGTGCACGAGCAGTCGCATTACGCCGACGAACCATACAAAAATGAAGACGTCAAACCTCCCTACGGAACTGGGTCAATCTCCGGCGGGCCACAGTAACAGCCAAAAAAAAAAACATACGTTCAGCAAAGCGAGCATCATGGACAAACCTTTCTGATAGCTTCACACCCACCACGCTACATTCAAAAGCCTGGGCTACATTTGGGAATGTTGGGTGATCTTTAACAGCATTAAAGGTCGCCCAACATTCCCTTCGTTTCCCCTTATGATGAACGGTTCACTCTGTCAAACACCTCAGGAGCGTGCAAATGTTCTTGCTGAATATCTTAAAGTTACTCTCTTAACACCCTTCCTTCATGCGCAAGAACTATCTGTCAGACAAGAAATTGACCGTGCTATACCACTACCCATGCTCAGCGTCGACAACATGTACACCTTAAGTGAGCTACAATTAGCCTTAACCCGCCTACCTCTTGACAAGGCACCTGGAGAGGATGGAATTCCATATGAAGTTATCAAATATCTTCCAAGAGCACATAGTACTCTTCTAAACTATTACAACCTATGCTGGACTCACGGAAATATTCCCTCACAATGGCAGACCAGTATTATTCTTCCATTCCTTAAACCAGAAAAGATCCATCCCAACCTGCGTCATACAGACCTATCTCCTTACTATCATGCCTCAGTAAAGTCATGGAAAAGCTGGTACATACTCACCTCCAATAGTACCTTGAGTATAATAATATTATACTGTCACTCCAAGCTGGATTTCGACCACAATGCTCCACACTTGATCAAATACTCTGCCTTGAACATAAAATACGCACCTCTCTCAGAAGCAGTAAATTTTGTCTTGTTCTCTACCTAGACCTCAAAGACGCTTTTGATAGCATTTCTCATACTTGCCTCTTGGCAAAGCTTGCACGTTTAGGCGTACAGGGAAGATTACCCCTATGACTACAGTCCTATCTTACGAACGGGACCTCTAAAGTCTATATACAAGGTGAGTTTTCCGATGGCATTCCAATACAAACGGGTGTCCCGCAAGGCTCCATGCTAAGCCCAACCCTTTTTGCTCCGTTCTTAGCTGATTTGCCTAACACCCATTCTGTTCACCTCTCAACGTACGCCAACGACTTAACATTGTATTATTCAGACAATGCCCTACCTAATACAGTCTCAACAATGCAAACAGCACTTGACCACCTCATAGACAGGACACAATAATGAGGCCTTCAAGTTAGTACTAACAAAACCTGTTATCAGATTTTCACTAAAAAAAGACATGTTCATCTACTCACTCTCACAATACACAACACTCCCATCTAACACGTACGAGAACATAAATACCTCGGCATGCACTTAAACTCGCCCTTACTTACCTGGAAGCACACATTCAACACCTTAAACAGAAGAAAAAACCGACTCGCCATTCTATCATTTAATGGAAGCCCTAACTGGCACCACCTGGGGAGCACACCATAAAAATCTTGCTCCGTTTCTATACAACCCACATATGCAGCCAACTAGACTATTGTTACCAAGCATGTGCGTCGTTTACGCCAACTAACCTACAAAGCTAGAGGTCATTCAAAAATTGTCATGCGACTTATATGTGGGTGCAATGCGTTCCACTTCTATGCTCGGACTTTACGAGGAAACGGGCCTCACAAGCCTAGCCACCAGACGAGACATAATGTGTGCCAACTATCACTGCTCGCCGGACACACCCAAACAGATCAAAATTTTAACCAGCAGTTAACCCGCATATCCCCCGCTTCCCAACCAATCACTCGCAACTTTTCCTCACATGGGCTACAAATAACCTCAATATAGACCTCTCTCTCTACTCAAAAATTCTGAAACCCAACATACTGTTCCCCCTATTCCACCTTGGCTTTATACAACTCCAAATACATCAATACAACTCGAAGACAACATTCCAAAGTCTGCACCAAACTCAGCTATAGCCTCAGTCTTTGTTTCAACAAAGTGACAAATAATTGGCACTGTCTCAACAATGAAAAATTGCTACCCAAATTCCAAAGCGATTTATACAGATGGATCTCGCATCATCATGAACAGCCTACCCTCGGTCACTAGCGCTGTATGGATACCGGAATACCATCTCAAGCATGGATGGCAGTTACCAAACCAGCTATCTATTTTTACAGCTGAATTATATGCCTTATATCAAGCTCTCCAAATAATCACAACATTACCAGTTGGGATATATACAATCTGCAGTGACTCCAAGAGCGCGATTCAAGCAATTATGTACTCTTCAACAATGTGCAAGGAGTTCGTTTACCCTTGCCTTCAACTTCTTCATGAACATTGAACGGTTATGACACCTCTATCCAATGGGTCCCAGCGCACTGCGGTATTCTCCATAATGAACTAATAGATCAACTAGCCAAAGCAATGCACAACACGCCTCACATTATCCGTCATACAATTCCCCATGTTGCACGTAAAGTAGCCTTCAAAAATACCATTCCCAAGATTTAGCGACGAAATGGAAAACATCATGCTCACCTTTGTACTATGGGTCCATTAAAAAGAAATGGGAAATTGGAAACATGTCAGATATAAAAGCAGAGAAATTGATGTAACGATGACCTGATTAAGGCTGGGACACACCAAACTGGCAGCACACAGCTCTAAGTACAGAACAGACATCAAAGAACTCTGTATCCTATGTCAGGTGCCTGAAACAATCGAACACTATCTCGTTCACTGCTTCCGACATCATAGTGCCAGAGTAAATTTCAAACAAGTACTTATCTCACTTAAAATACCCTTTACCATCGAGCATATATTAGGAGGAGGTGACCACTCGTTACAGGAAAAATACCAAATAGTCAAAGCACTGGGTAAATATCTCCAGTCGACCAACAAATTGGGTCACATCTGACCCGCGCCACATTTATACCTGGCGCCACCAACAGCTAAACAGAAAAGAAATGCCTCGTCACAGCACCATGGATCAGCTGACGCCATAAACGCAACATACCACCCTACTGTGCGGCAATTCTCCCTCTAACATGCACTCCTGTTTTAGTCGCCGCTCCAATATCTACAGCACAACGCAACAAGCACCTTTGAAACTTCTATCATCCTCAACATAAACGCCTCTCCCAACATGTGTACTAGTGCAGTCATCGATATGACAAACCCTTCATGCAAACTGCACCTACTATCAAGAAGAAGAGGTATATTCATCCCCAGTAGTCTTACCTTCCTGGTAGATGTATAGGTATATATCCCCGGTAGCCTTACCTTCCTGGTGGAGGTAGAGGTATATAGCTCTGAGCTGCTCGATGTCAGTGATGGCGGCCAGCTCCCCGGACAATCCGTGACAAGCCTGACGGGCGTCCGCCCACGTCTCCTCCGCCCACGTCATGAACGCCAGACACAGGCCGTTCACACTGACGAAGAAGGGCGGGCAGTTCAGCTCCTCGGGAGTCACTGGTGCTGATGTGAAGAAATAGTAGCCAACAATTGTCAGTTTATATTATATAACTCATCCGTGTTTCTGCTCAATGTTTATTCTCTCAAACATGAAGTAATAGCCAGCCTGGCAACTAAAGTACATGAATTTTACACGAATAATTCACAATAACGTGATACATTAATGCAAATATCTTTGGAGCAGAACGGTGGTATGGTCAGTGTCCTGGTCCATGGGTTACGATTTGTATCTGGGCGACCCAGGATGATGGTTCCACCCCTACCTTCCTGATCCAAAGATTTTTAAATTTATTATATTCTAAAAATTAGTAGAGTACAAAAGTTCACTGGGTAAAGTACTGGAAAATTCAAAGGGTTTTACTTGTTTGAACAAGTTGTTTTTGTTCACACAGTGGCAACCATTGGGTGTTGCATTGTATATCGTCAAAGTTGAACAAAAATTTCTTGTTCATCACTAAGCAGTGTTGAGAATGATTATAATTATCCGGCTGCTGGCCTGACAGGCTCGCCATCCAGAAGGGCGTTCCCATGGGAACTGCCAGACCGGAGGACGTCCGCCAGTCTCCCTCCGTTTCTTGGTCAGACCCGTCCAACCAGAAGTTTTTTTGCGCTCAGACCTGTGGAGGTATACACAGTCAGACTTGTGGAGTACACACACTCAAGCCTACAGGAGTACACACATGAGAGTCTCCTCCATTTCAAGCCGGAACCTTTCTGACTCCCTGCGCTAAGCCTACCATATGCAAACGATGTTACAATAACTTGGCTGAAGATACGATTACCCGACCACACATAAGACGCATAAACGATGACGTTTCCGTCTGTGCTGGACCACATACGACTTGATAATGATTCAGGACGGACCGAAACGTCTTCGTTTCCCCATCTTCTGATGTGTGGTTTGGTTATCAATGCCTTCCATACCACCCAAATCCTTCCTCACCCCGAGCACCCCCTGCTTCCCAATTCCTTTGCTTTACTCCTGCTCCAAGCAGTCCTCAGAAAGACCTAAGCCATCCATCCCCCACCCAATCACCCGCCAAACCCCTAGCATGTACCCCCACAGAAGGATAAACATACCCAAATAGCCCTGTCCATGGAGCAGCTTCCTACACCAATGGGGAGAGTACGTGATAATGTTTATAGGAAAATGAACTTCAAGATAATGTACTCAAACATCGAAGGATCACAATATAGCAAGTGAACTGGACAAAAGGGCACAAGAAGAAAACCCAGATGTAATAGGATTCACAGAAGCGAAATTGTCAATCATAACAAATGCATTGTATCTGTAGGGCTACTATATAATAAGGAAAGAGAAGGAAGGTAGGAGGAAGAGTAGCCCTGCTGATAAGGAAGGACTGGAGTTTCGAAGAGAATATTATCCCAGGCTGTGAAGATTCAAAGACCATAAAACAAAAGCTATGACAAGGGAGGACCTAAGTTAATAGCAGAAATGTATAACCTTCCATTAAATGATAGAAGATCCAGCCAGGAATTTGATAGCAAACAACATAGTAGCCATTAATATAATAGAGAGAGCAGCTACAGTTGCCCACAAGAATGGATCCAGACTTTTAACCTTGGGGGACTTCAACCACAGAAATATAGACTGGGAGAACTGGGAACCACATGAAGGTGCAGATACACGGAGAGCTAAACTATTGGAAGTGGCTACAAGAAACTTTCTGAGTCAACATGTCAAGGTAACAACAAGAATAAGAGGCACGACAAACCAGCTATACTAGACCTAATATTCACCTTAAATGAGTCAGACATAAGGAAAGTAAAATTAGAAGCCCCATGGGAATGAGTAACCACAACGTACTGACATTTGAGTATCTGGTGGAGGTAGGGATGACCTATCCAAGGAAGGGATCAGAAAGGAAAACGCTGGCTTACCGAAGAGGAAACTATGATGATATGAACTTCCTAATTGGAAAACCAAGGGAAACAGAACTCAGAGAAAAATACTGTACTAGATATAATGGACTACATCACCCAGAAGTGCCAGGAAGCTGTAGACAAGATTATCCCGACGCAAAAGGAGAAAAATGAAACGCAACAGCAGAATCCAAGAATTCATCAAGCATGCAAGGCAGCAAAGCACTTATGTAGAAGAACAGGAATAACAGAGCACCAGAGAGCAGAGGGAGACACCAGACGGTCAGGAATGAGTACCTCGGTGTGAGGAGAGAGACAGTATGAAAATGACATCGCAAGTAAAGCCAAGGCCCAATCAGAATTGCTCCTCAGCCACATCAGGAGGAACACAGCACTGAAAGAACATGTGGAGATAACTGTGGAGGTAGACACAATCAGACCTTTGGAGGTACACACACTTAGACCTTTGGAGGTACACACACACTCAGACCTGTGGAGGTACAAACATTCAGACCTGTGGAGGTAGACACACTCAGACCTGTGGAGGTAGACACACTCAGACCTGTGGAGGTACACACACTGCTTTCAGAAACTTTAGCAGAACACACTATTTCTCAGAACTGCTTTCAGAAACCTGTGTAAGGAATACTTAAGAACCTTGTATAACACATATGTAAGGCCAATCCTGGAATATGCAGCCCCTGCATGGAGTCCATATCTAGTCAAGCACAAGACGAAACTGGAAAAAGTTCAGAGGTATGCCACTAGGTTAGTCCCAGAACTAAGAGGCATGAGTTATGAGAACAGACTACGTGAACTGCACCTCACGTCGCTGGAAGACAGAAGAGCTAGGGGAGGCATGATCACCACATACAAATTCTCAGGGGAATTGACAGGGTGGACAAGGATGGATTATTTAACACGGGTGGCACACACACAAGGGGACACAGGTGGAAACTGAGTACCCAAATGAGCCACAGAGACATTAGAAAGAACTTTTTCAGTGTCAGAGTAGTTAGTAAATGGAATGCACTAGGAAGTGATGTGGTGGAGGCTGAATCCATACACAGTTTCAAATGTAGATATGATAGAGCCCAGTAGGCTCAGGAATCTGTACATCAGTTGATTGACGGTTGAGAGGCGGGACCAAAGAGCCAGAGCTCAACCCCCGCAAACACAACTAGGTGAGTATACTCAGACCTGTGGAGGTACACACACTCAGACCTGTAGAGGTACACACACTCAGACCTGTGGAGGTACACACACTCAGACCTGTGGAGGTACACACACTCAGACCTGTGGAGGTACACACACTCAGACCTGTGGAGGTACACACACTCAGACCTGTGGAGGTATACACACTCAGACCTGTGGAGGTACACACACTCAGACCTGTGGAGGTACACACACTCAGACCTGTGGAGGTATACACACTCAGACCTGTGGAGGTACACACACTCAGACCTGTGGAGGTACACACACTCAGACCTGTGGAGGTACACACACTCAGATCTGTGGAGGTATACACACTCAGACCTGTGGAGGTACACACACTCAGACCTGTGGAGGTACACATGCTCAGATCTGTAGAGGTACACACACTCAGACCTGTGGAGGTACACACACACTCAGACCTGTGGAGGTACACACACTCAGACCTGTGGAGGTACACACACTCAGACCTGTGGAGGTACACACACTCAGACCTGTGGAGGTACACACACTCAGATCTGTGGAGGTATACACACTCAGACCTGTGGAGGTACACACACTCAGACCTGTGGAGGTACACACACTCAGACCTGTGGAGGTATACACACTCAGACCTGTGGAGGTACACACACTCAGACCTGTGGAGGTACACATACTCAGATCTGTAGAGATACACACACTCAGACCTGTGGAGGTACACACACTCAGATCTGTAGAGGTACACACACACACACACACACACCTACCAGAAATATGGAAGACGGCTAACGTAGTACCAATATACAAAAAGGATGACAGACAAGAGGCACTGAACTACAGCCCAGTGTCCTTAACTTGTATACCATGCAAGTTGACGGAGAGGATCGTGAGAAAAAACCCAGTAACACATTTGGAGAAAAGGGACCTCGTGACAAACCACCAACATGGGGTTCAGGAAAGGTAAATCTTGCCTCACGGAAGGCATAGAATTCTACGATCAGGTGGCAAAGATTAAGCAAGAAAGAGAAGGTTGGGCAGACTGCATTTTCTTGGACTGTCAGAAAGCGTTTGACACAGTCCCCCATAATAAGCTCGTGCATAAGTTGGAGAAACAGGCAAGAGTAACTGGTTGGGTGCTCCAGTGCATAAGAGAGTATATAAGCAATAGGAAGCATAGAGTTACTGTGAGGGGTGAGACCTCAGATTGGCGTGAAGTCACCAGTGGAGTCCCACCTGGTTCTGTACTCGGTTCTATCCTGTTTCTGATATACGTAAATGATCTTCCAAAGGGTATAAACTCACTCCTCTCAATGTTTGCTGATTTTGCCAAAATTATGAGAAGGATTAAGTCAGAGGGGGACAGAATGTGGCTTCAAGAAGACCTGGACAAACTGAATGAACGGATCAACAAATGTTTGTTAGAGTTTAACCTGAGCAAATGTAATGTAATGAATATAGGTGTAGGGAGCAAGAAGCCAGATACAAGGTATGATTTGGGAGATGAAATTGTTTTAAAACCAGAGAAAAAGTCCTACGGGTTGATATCACGGCACACTTGTCCCCCGAAGCCCACATCAACGGAATATGCCAGGTTGGCCAACAAAAGAACGTACTTTAGAAACCTGTGTAAGGAATCATTCAGAACTTTGTATACCACGTATGTCAAACCAATCTTGGAGTATGCAGTTCCAGCAAGGAGTCCATATTTCGTAAAGTATAAAACTGAATTGGAGAAGGTTCAGAGGTTTGCTACCAGACTAGTGCCCGAACTGAGGAGCATGAGCTATGAGGAGAGACTACCGGAATTAAACGTCGCTGGAAGACAGGAGAGTTAGAGGAGACATGATCACCACACACAAGATTCTCAAAGGAATTAATTGGGTAGACAAAGACAGTTAATTTAACACAAGGGGCACACTCAACAGTGGACACAGGTGGAAATTAAGTGCCCAAATGAGGCGTAAAGACATCATAAATCATTTTTTTAATGACAGAGTAGTTAATAAATGGAATGCATTAAGCAGTGATGTGATAGAGGCAGATTCATCAAGTGTAGATATGACAGAGCCCAATAAGCTAGGGATCCTGGACACCTGTTGATTGACAGTTGAGAGGCGGAACTAAAGCACCGAGCTCAACCCCCGCAAAAACAACTAGGTAACTACAACTAGGTGAGTACACAGGTTCAAACTGCAAAAAGTAGGCAAGTGTAAATAGGTTACAAATTTGAACAGAAACACTGGTAGAGGAAGGGAAGACAAAAAAGGAAGTGAGCAAAGTAACAGGATAAAGATATAGAATATAGCCAAATTACTTGGCTATATTCTATAATATATTTATATATTTATAGTTATATAGTTAAATATTTATAGTTATTATATTCTATAATAAACCTAAACGGGGTACCACCTCTTGTGCAAGTGTAGGGACCCATAGCCTCGGAGAAGAAAATAAAGAGTACTCAGAGAACACCTTGTGGGTAATTTATGTTGGAAAACCCGCCACCATTTACTAATATTAATAACAATAGACTGATAATATTGTTGCTGTTGTATACACAAGTTAACCAATAGAAAATGTAGCACAGTGGAATTTTCCATCAATAGAAAATGAGATATCATTACCACATAATGCTATAAATTCACCAGCTATTCTGTTGCGAATTATTGTTAATACAACAGTCTTTTGGATTTTTAACATCATAAAAACATTTCATTTGAATTAACTTAATTATCAGTATCAAAATAGAGTAAATGTGACCCTTCTATCACTTATTGACATCTGGACAAGGAGAGCCAAGCGTCAGTGGTGAGGGAGGTCAGCCATTGTAAAAGACCGAGTCGTTGGAGCAAATTCAGCTCCAATAAGTTCCCTTGGACGAAGTGTTATGGAGATCAAATTAGTGCTTCTACCATCATCAACACGCAGTCACCGTCTAAACAAGGGAAGTGTCTTTCCGAAATCCTATTTAGTCATTATTGGCCAGTAATGTTAGGTAAATTTGATTAATTCTGGTTAGAACACGAGGCAATGACTCAATGCAGGTAATTAATCCTTGGTCCTTATCAAATAATATAACAAATGTTTCATCTGATATAGCTGTCATATATAGGATTACGGCTTTACAGCTAGTTGCCTTTTGATAGGAATAATAGAAGAGGAAACAAGAATTAATCTTGGTACATCAGTTACTTGGATGTTGGAAGCTAGCCTCGCACGAGGATTCTTTGATATCATCATCCTTTGTTTTTACCTGTTGGACTAAGTCTACCATATAATAAGATAAGGCACCTGAATTTATTTACTAATATATGTAGTTTAATACTGTAGTTTGATTGGCTACATATATATCAATTTAATATAAACCCCCCTAATGTGTAGGAGTCGAGTTGTGAGAATATTGCAGAAATACAGTCCGCTGAACATCATATAAATTGCTATCGAAATATATAAATTAAATAAATATATATCTCACAGGCCGGTTCCCACAATATATACAAATATATATATTTATATATATATTCTTTATCTGGTAATATAGTTACCAGATAAAGAATATAGCCACGATTTAAGGAATAAGACCAGATAAAACCTTTGCTGCGGCAGCAAAGTGTTCAGAGGGAACGAAGATAATTAAGGAAGTAGTGTCAGAGATTGTAAAAACTACCCAAGTCATGAAATGTACATGGCATAAGTTGGACAGGAAGAGATCAGCACATGGGACGCTGTCAAATATAAGAACATCGTGTAGGAACCAGAATCAGACCTCTTTCAAAGCAATCTATACAACATTTGTTCGACCATTATTGGAATACTCATCACCTGTATGGAATCCATACCTTGCGAAACGTAAAGCCAAAATTGAAATATTACAGAGGTTTGCATCAAGATTCATGCCAGAGCTGAGAGGGCTAAGCTATGAATGTAGTTTAATGACCACATACTCATTAGAGTATGCTACACACACATCTCACAACCCCACAATATGAGGTACACAACCTCATATCTCACAACCCTAGAGGATAGAATGAACAGGACAAATATGATCACATCTTACAAGATACTGAAGGGAATAGATAAGGTGGACAAGGATAACTTCTTTAGACTGAGAGAAAGCAGGACAAGAGGACACAGGTGCATGATAGAAGTGCAAATGAGCCGAAGGGACGTAAGAAAATACTCGCACCTTGTTGGGTAGTTAACAAGTGGAATATGTTCAGACAGAGGAAGTTGTGGAAGCCACATCCATCCACAACTTTAAGGCCCGATTCGACAAAAAATTGAAAGTTGGAGTAGTTAAATTGGAAATGAAGTAGGTACAAGGCTAGTAGACGAGGTATAAAGACCTAGACCTCACTTCCAGGAAGACACTAATAGGTAAGTGCACTCAGACCTGTGGAGGAACACATTTTACACTAGTAAATACTAATATATTGACATATATTAAACTGCATTCTTTATTATATTTTAATTGACACAAGTATATGGCTTACTAGGGCATATGTGACGCATCGTCATGTGTCAGTGACGGTGTTCCAGGAATTAACCCCCTCGGTCAGCCAAGCGACAGTGTCTGCCAGGTATACACAGTTACTGGCAGACTACCACTCTAGCACCCTACACCATGCAGATCCTCACACGCCACTATAGATATGTTTCCACCATCTTATCTCCCGCAGGAACAGGTAGGTCATAATATAATCCTTCCATCACCACCACACAACGTGCCTTGTGGTGTAAGTTCTCCTAATTCGTCTTACATTCAAAATTTCTTCTTATTCCGCACTATTTAATGTTCTAGCACGAAAAAGACAGCTCTAAAATTATCCCCTCTTTGTGCTCCCTTGGTTACGACAACAACAAAGGCGACACTCACAAACCACACACCCATATAATACACTTACAGATGAAATTGAAAGACTTTACATGAATCTGCTATTGGGTCCCAACACAAAAAAACGAAATCAACCGTGAATGGTGGCATGAGTCCCCGCTCCAGTCTCTATGTGGGGCGCCTAATGGTCCTCAGTGACATGCTAGACTGCCTGAGATGCTTTGTTACTTTCAGTCACCATAAAATAAGTCAGTACATGAAGGTGTTGAGGTGCTCACCGTTGTCATTAATGTAGTCGATAATGTTCTTCAGGCGGGTTGCTGTGAGGACGGCCGCCAGCTCCTCGTCCAGTGAGTGACACATCTGTCTAGCTTCTGTGAAGGTCACCTCTGCGAATGTGACGAAGTAGAGACACTGGTCGCCGACAGGCAGGAAGGGCATTGAGCACCCGCCAGGGGTGGTGGCAGCACCCAGCTTGACCCCAGGTCTCTGGTCATTCCCGTACCCGCTAGCTGTTAATGAAGTACGTTGGTCATTGATCATTTCATTTGAAAGTCGCTGCAAACACTTGGAGAGCATTTGGGAAACACTATACCACATAGTTATTATTCAAACTATACAAGTTGTTTGAAATATCTTAAGCATACTTACCCAGAGCCAACACCAGCCAACCATGTGTCTATGCCAAACCAACACATAAAAGTTGCAGAGTGTGTAGATTCCTTGCCACACAAAATATGATATCTCAAGCAAAATGTATGATACAGCAGAGGGCTAAGTCAGAAATCTATGATGGCTGAGACAATAATTTTCAGAGTACTAACAGATTAATTAAGTGGTTCCTTTGGGACACTAAATTGTGAAGAAGGAAAGATGTAGTAGTTTGAAGATGGAAACCAGAGGGATAAGAGGGAAAGTGAGAGAGTGGAAATTTCCCGGCGAAACGTGCACTGTGCATTATGTATGATTATTCATATCTCAGGTTGGATTAATATCGTTTTGGGCGCCCCCTGGATAGCAAAGGATATTAGACCATCCTACATATTATTGAACTTAGGTTCTGTTAAATTTAGGCGTTAAATTTATTATCCTGTGTTGAATTCCAAAGGGCAGTCACCTAACTGATCATGAGCCCTTTTACGAACATAAATCATGCATTAGACAACATGAAAGACGACGAAAACAGAAAATATATATTTTCTCCCTGTTTATAGTATTGTTAGCAATTTATAATTAGAGAGATTAGCTGGCAGTAGTATACGTAGGCCACAACATGTGAACCAATACAGTTGCTCAGCGTCCAACTGATAGGGGGACCTCCCTGGATCAACAACTTCCTTCCGGCAGTCACTATTGAATTTAGAATTTAATTGAATTTCAATTGATTGAATTTAGATTTATATTGTATTTCACTATATTATCTCTCATAAATAATTCTAGATATAATGATGGTATCATCTTACGTGAGATATTGGTGTTGTGATGCCTTGTAACTGCTCTCATCTATTCCTCGTATTACCCACCAAAATTATCATGGTAATAATATACAAATGGTGAAAGGTTTCACTTGTCTCTGGTTGAAATGTGAGGCGGACACGACTTTTTGAGATAAATCTAAACTCAGGTTGTAAGGAATGACTAACCATCTAATTACTAAGGATAAAATACCTTTACTCCTTTCACTGTATCCATATTTCGCTCTCAGTAGATAAACGACATATGAGATTAAGAAACAAGTAGTGTATTGTGAAGACTAGTACTAACAAACAGCAACTCCCCTATGACTCTGAAATTTCTTCATTGCTCAAACAATTATGTATTAGCGATAAGACCTACCATTAATGTATAATGACTTACTGTAAATATATAGCTCTTGAAATAGCACTTTCTCTGTAACTAGCTGACATTATAATTATAAGGTGTGAAGGATAGATGTAATTGTTAATGTAACAATCTCTGTTGAGGTCGGATAAAGACCTTTTGTGCTCTCAGTAATCCATTTTTGCGCTACCGCTCACAGGATGCGTATGGGGTGCACAATAAACTAGCCTCCTCCGGCGGCAACAATCAATCAAATCTGGTTGAAGTGTGAGGTTGACACGACTTAATTTAGAAGTCGCGAAGTTTTAAATAGCAGCAGAACAATATTTAGACTGCGTAATGACGATGTCGCTACTTGAAGCGATCTTGATCTCTGTTTTGGCATGTAATGACGTCAAAGCTGCCTCCACTTCCGGTCCTGGAGAAAACTCTCGTATATTATTTATTCATTGAGAGCCTAAGCTTGTATCGGTTTAAAAATTCGAATTGACGATGTTAATTCAGTCAATTTTTTTAAGAATTACTGAGTTTCTTATAGTTATATAATTTATCAGAAATAATAGAAGACAAATTTAGTTTACTGAGTGTTGTGGTGGGTGACGTAGTAGTCAAGTGGCTTCCGCCAGACCATAGATGGCGTGGCTCTGTTTAAGTATGCATTTATTAACTACTTGTTAATTTGTCAATTAAACCTGAACAGAAAGTAGATTTCATTACGGTTCACAGAAAAATTTTACAATTAAAAGTAATGGTAACAAATATTTCCCACAATTAATACATACGTTCTCAGCAGGTGTGCACGTACCCAATTGGTGAGTGATTACCCGTGAAGTGTGTACTTACCCAGCAGGTGTCTACTTACCCAGCAGGTGTGTGCACATGAGGGTGAGGGCAGCGAGTCGCCACATCTTAGGGACGGCGGTCCCAGTTGGTCCACACAACGAGACGTTCAGAGCAGCAGTTGGGCCACAGAACCACCTTAGGACAAGAACATAAGATCTTATAAGAAACATGACTGCTTATCTGCAGTCAGAATATTTCTCAAAACCCAGTGAACGAGTCTCAAGAAAAATCTAAAACTACTGAGCAATTAAACGGGAACAAATTCACGAATTTTGTTTTTTCTCAGACCAAGTCTGATATATATTATCAGTGATGCCGTATGACAGCTGATAGTTAGTAGGACTAACCACAATGTAGAGAAACGTTATGGGGAGAGAAGACTATAATTGTTGAGAAACCTTCATATTCACATCGTGGTGTTTCGGTACGTCGTTGTCAGTACTTGTGTTCTTTACTGCTAATGTCCACACCCGGGAGCTGGTTATGGACGTCGATACTTCTAGTTACTTGACCTGATGGAAGACACCCTCCTCCCCCCCACCCTCTCTCCTCTCTCCTCTCTCTACACACACACACACGCACACACACACACACACACACACACACACACACACACACACACACACACACACACACACACACACACACACACACACACACACACACACACACATTGATATGTGTGTGGGTTGATAAAGACAGGCTGTTTAACACAAGGGGCACACGCACTAGGGGACACAGGTGGAAGCTGAGTGCCCAAATGAGCCACAGAGATATTAGAAAGAACTTTTTTAGTGTCAGAGTGGTTGACAAATGGAATGCATTAGGAAGCGATGTGGTGGAGGCTGACTCCATACACAGTTTCAAATGTAGATATGATAGAGCCCATTAGGCTCAGGAAACTGTACACCTGTTGATTGACGGTTGAGAGGCGGGACCAAAGAGCCAGAGCTCAACCCCCGCAAGCACAACTAGGTGAGTACAACTAGGTGAGTACACACACTCTCACACACACACACACACACACACACACCCAACACACACACAAATAGGTGAGTACATGAGATAATTTTTTAGTGAGTATAATTGGACAGACTTGTTGCTAGGCAAGGAAGTATATGTCAAGTTTTGTGAAATATATGATAAAGGCACAAATTTTTTTTTATAGCAAAACAGAGATGCAGAACTAGGAAACAGGATTGGTTCAACAGAAATTGCGAGAGACCCAGAGACCAAAAGACACAAAAATGGAATCAATACAGGAAGAGGCCAAACCCCCAAACATACCAGCGATACAAAGATGCGAGAAACAACTACACGGCAGTGAGGAGAGAGGCAGAAAGAAATTTTGACAAAGGGATTGCAGACAAATGTAAAACAGAACCAGGTCTATTCTATAAATTCATAAACAACAAATTGTAGGTAAAGGATAATATTCAGAGGTTGAAAATGGGAAATAGATTCACGGAAAAGGAAAAGGAAATGTATGAAACATTAAACGAAAAGTTCCAAAGTGTGTTTGTACAAAATGAAATCTTCAGGGAACCATATACAAAAAGAATTCCAGAGAGAACATAGAGCACATAGAGGTGTCTAGAGACGAAGTGGAAAAAAATGCTCAAGGAGCTAAATAAGAACAAAGCAGTTGGTCCAGATGGAGTTTCACCATGGGTTCTGAGAGAATGTGCACCTGAGCTCAGCATTCCACTTCAACTGATTTTTCAGGCATCCCTGTTTACAGGAGTTGTAGCTGATGTGTGGAAAAAGGCTGACATAGTTCCAATCTACAGAATTGGAAGCAGGGAAGACCCCCTTAATTATAGACCCGTATCATTAACAAGTGCAGTAGTCAAAATATTGGAAAAAATAATTAAAACTAAATGGGTAGAACACCAGGAGAGAAATGATATAATATCAGACAGACAGTATGGTTTTCGATCTGGATGATCCTGTGTATCGAATTTACTCAGTTTCTATGATCGAGCAACAGAGATATTACAGGAAAGAGATGGTTGGTTGACTGCATCTATCTGGACCTAAAAGTGGCTTTCGACAGAGTTCACATAAGAGGTTGTTCAGAAACTGGAAAATATTGGAGGGGTGACAGGTAAGCGTCTAACATGGATGAAAAATTTTCTGACTGATAGAAACATGAGGGCAGTGATCAGAGGCAAGTATCGGACTGGAGTGAGAGGCACTCACCTCCAAGTAAGCATCCCCAGCACAATTAGGTGATTTATGAAGCGTTGTCCGTCGTTAATTGTTCGTCCCCGCCAGAGGTCCTCCCCCGTGGTGGTCCAAGTTCTTCCTTCTCACGCCTTCTGGTGCCACCGTCTTGCCACATCTCGTTCTTTTCATTTTTTTCTTATCCAACGTTATAAGAATTCACTATGTGCGTTATCACTGCATTGCTGTACCTTCATATGACCAAAAACTATGTTTTGGGCTACTGGTACGTAAATACCCGAGAATATTGAAGTAATTCGCGGACCGCCGTCCTACACTTGTTCCCTGACCACCGTCCTACACCTTTCCATAGTGTAGTGTGAGAGAGAGTGGGAGGGAGAGGGAGAGGAGGAGGGTGGCTGAAAGAAGTATGGTCAAACCCCTCAATCTAGTTGCCAAATCCTTTTGTGATACATGTAATTAATTACCTAAGTGTATTAGTAGGGATGAGGAGCTACGCTCGTGGTGTCTTCCCCAGCACTCTTTGTCATATAATGCTTTGAAACTACTGACGGTCTTGGCCTCCACCACCTTCTCCCCTAACTTGTTCCAACCGTCCTACCACTCTGTTTGCGAAAGTGAATTATCTATATTTCTTCGGCATCTGTGATTAGCTAGTTTAAATCTATGACGGCTGTTCTTAAAGTTCCAGGTCTCAGAAACTCTTCCCTATCGATTTTATCAATCTGTTACTATTTTGTATTTAGTGATCATATCACCTCTTTTTCTTCTGTCTTCTAGTTTGGCATATTTAATGCTTCTAACCTTTCCTCGTAGCTCTTGCCCTTCAGTTCGGGAGTCACGTCTAGTAGCATGTCTTTGCACCTTTTCCAGTTTGTTGATGTGCTTCTTAAGATAATGGGCACCACAAGACGCTTGCATATTCTAGCTTTGGCCTAACAAAAGTCGTGAACAATTTCTTTAGTATATCGCCCGATCCACCGTATTTAAAAGCAATTCTGAGTTAGAAAGCGTGGCATAGGCCTCCTCGACCAATATTCTTTATGTGGTCCTCAGATGATAGTTTTCTATCTAGAACCACCCATAGATCATTTCTTTAACAGTATTCTTTAAAGATTTCCACATAATATAGGGTGTGTGAGGTCTATGTTCTCCTATTCCACATTCCATAACATGGCATTTATATACATTAAATTCCTTTGCCAGTGGTGCTCCATATACTTATTTTGTCCATGTCATCTTGAAGGGCATGACAATCATCTAAGTTTCTTATCCTCTATTATCTTAGCATCATCAGCAAACATGTTATATAACTTTGTATACCAACTGGTAGATCATTTATGTAGACATATAAACACGCTGGTGCAAGAACTGAACCCTGTGGTACTCCATTGTGACATTT
>WNGS01009180.1:33824-49156 GCA_020271785.1 Procambarus virginalis
GAATTGTACAACCTTATCCTGGACCACCTCTTAGATGATGGAATATAGACTCTGATTCCCACGAAAACTGTTCTATTGCAGATTGGCAAGCTCTGACAGCTATGAAGTTAAAGCTAGAACTAGCGAAAGTAGAACGAGAACGCCAAAAAGAAGCTCTACAACTCACTAATGCCGAACGTGAACAACAGAAAGAAGCTCTCCAGATAGAGGAACGCGAGGCTGCCCTAAAGAAGGAAGAACAGGAAGGCGAGGCTGCCCTAAAGAAGGAAGAACAGGAACGCGAGGCTGCCCTAAAGAAGGAAGAACAGGAACGCGAGGCTCCCCTAAAGAAGGAAGAACAGGAACGCGAGGCTCCCCTAAAGGAACACGATGCTGTCCTACAACGTGAGCGTGAGAGGGAACAGCTTGAAGCAAGAAGACGTAATCTGGAGATGCAACGTGAACACGATAAGAAGCAAGCCGATAGTGTTCTAGAATACCGTAGACAAGAACTCGACTTGGAAACTACACACTACACTTGGCGCGAACAAGCTACAGCCAGTCTTCCAGTAAGCTTCAATGTCTCCCAGGCAAGTAAGTTAATGCCACCATTCGTTGAGACAGAGACAGATGTGTTTTTACTACTTTTGAGGCCCTAGCTAAAAGACTTAGCTGACCTGAAGATCAGTGGTCTACACTTCTCAGAGTGCATCTCACAGGTAGAGCTGCAGTTACTCTCAGTACCTTAGCGTCTGAGAATGACTACCAGACCCTAAAGCAAGCAGTTTTAGACGCCTACTTCTCTCCACCGAAAGCTACAGACGGAAATTCCATGATTATCTAAAGGCAAGTGCCACCACCTATTTAGAATTTGCCAATACTAAGAAAAGATATTTCATGAAATGGCTAAAAGTAGCCCATGTTTCTACATTTTCAGACCTAGTCATCCTTATTCTAGTCGAAGAATTCTTTCGACGTATTCCTGCTTTCATCCGTCTTCACTTAGCGGTGGAAACCGACTACATCAGATATGCGAAGTCGGCTGACACCTACAGCCTCATACACAGGTTGACAACTGACACATCTTCCAGTAAGACATCTTGACCTTATTATGACAAAGTGAGTACCCATCAAGCAACCTCTCAATTTTATTGTAAGTATTGCAAGCTCTATGGACATACCATAGATAAATGTGGAAAAGCCCAATTCATACGCTATAGTGAAACTCCTAAACCCAAACCGACTCCTCCTAAGTTCGGTAAGCCTGTGTCGAATGTTGGTGTTCCTGTTAATGATCTTTCTCTCTTCAGCAAACACCTATACCCTGGAACTGTCTCTGCCAACAGTACAGATTCGGAGGGATGTTCTAAAGTGAAGATCTTGAGGGACACAGCTGCTCTTCAGTCTATCATTTTGAAATCGGCTGTGCCTAACATCACCTACACCGGGGAGACGGTCCTTATCACTGACCTCACTGCTACCACTCCGTATCCACTCGCCAGAGTCCACCTGGATTGTCCTTTCGTACAAGGTGAAGTCCAAGTCACCATCCGCGTAAAATCTATTCCCATGAAAGGGGTACAACTTCTCCTGGGCAACGACTTGGCCGAAGATCTGCAACCTTCCAACTTGATCATCATGGACAAACCCCAGGTATGTGACTCTGTAGTGGAAAACCCCATCTTGTAATATGATCCAGCAGAGGTCCAAGAAAGTGATGAAGTCTCTCCTCCGGTTTAGGTGACAACCCGTGCGCAAGCTGCACGACCGCAACCAGCTGACTCTACTGCAACAGCTGTCCCTCAAGACCATCAGAATCTACCACCGAATCTTACTATGTTGGAGTTCCGTAAGTTGCAGAGGGAGGATCCTTCATTAACACCATTATTCTTCCAGGTCGAAACTCAATCTTACAGTATTCCTGGGTTATTCATAGAGAACCAATTGCTCTACCGGAGGTACCGACCCAGTAAACTAACGGAGAATGACGATTGGGCTAATGTCGACCAACTAGTACTTCCCACCAGCCTTCGGCCTGATATTCTACACCTGGCCCATGGAGCACTTTCTCACTATGGTTTTAATAAAACCTATCACGGAATCAGACAAGACTACTACTGGCCAGGTATGATTAAAGATGTAAAAACTTATGTACAACAGTGTCATACATGTCAGATGGCAGGAAAACCTAACATCCCGATTCCCAAGGCTCCTTTGATTCCTATCCCGGTGCCTTTGGAACCTTTTCACAGACTCATCATAGACTGTGTTGGTCCTTTACCCCGGACCAGTTCTGACAACGCATATATCCTAACCATCCTGTGTCCAACCACCAGATTCCCCATAGCAGTTCCTGTAAAGAACATTACGGTAGCTACGGTGGTGAAACAACTATTGAAGATCTTCACCCAGTATGGATTTCCTCGGGAGATTCAAAGTGACTGTGGCGTCAACTTCACCAGTGATCTCTTCAAAAAGACACTGGAAGAATTCAACATCACACAGGTATTGTCCAGTCCCTATCATCCTGCTTCACAGGGTTCTCCTGAACGTAGTCACCAAACGATAAAATCACTCCTTAAGACATTTTGCAATGAAACCATGAAAGACTGGGATAAACAATTTGACATCATCAAGTGCATTTTCAGAAGTCTCCCAAATGAGTCTCTAGGAGTGTCTCCTTATGAGATGCTCTACGGACGTAAGTGCCGTTCTCCTCTTAAAGCTTTTAAAGACTCTCTACGTAATGCCACCTTCAGTGACCCTCAGTATGTGCCTCAGTTTCTTCAAAACTTAAAGCACATTCTAGAGAGAGCACATAAATTTGCCAATGATAAATTATTAAAAGCTCAAGATAGGATGAAGACTCATTTTGACAAACGCAGCAAAATCAGGAAATTTAAAACAGACTTCGTGTTAGCATATTTTCCGATCCCTGGTTCGCCATTGCAAAATATGTTTTCAGGACCTTACCGCATCAAGGAGTGCAGAAACAACCACAACTACGTTCTTGAGACTCCAGATAGGCGGCGGAGGATCCAGTTGTGCCAAGTCAATCTTTTGAAGGAGTATAAAGGTATTCCCACCACTGTGCTAATATCTCTCTCCACCTTTAAAGATCCATACCAAAACAGTGAGACATTCCCTGCTTCTCCTGAAAGCACTAACTCTGAGTCAGTGCCTTCCAACTCGGAAATCCTTACTGATCTTCCTAAATATTTACAGGACTGTAATAGTGCTCCTCTCATCAAAGTTCTTCAAGAACATCAGAAGTTGTTCAGCGATGATTCCCAGGAGTGTAATGTGGTTCAGCACGACATTCAGCTACTTCCTGATACCCGGCCGATTCGTCAACCCTTCTACCGTATCAGCCCGTACAAAAAGGAAGTTATGCGTGCTGAGGTACAGTACCTTCTGGATCATGGGCTGGCCACCCCTTGTGAGTCCCCTTGGGCCTCACCCTGCATCTTGGTGCCGAAACCGCACGGTAAAGTACGATTATGTACAGACTATAGGAAACTAATCCTTTTGACCGTCAAGGATGATTACCCTTTACCTCGTATAGATGATATCCTTGCCGCAGTAGGTAATGCTAATTATTTGTCCCGAATTGATTTGCTAAAGGGCTATTACCAAATCAGCCTGACAGAGCGAGCTAAGGAAATATCTGCCTTCTCCACTCCTTTTGGCCTGTACAGATATGAACGTATTCCTTTTGGACTGTGTAACACCCCGGCCACCTTCCAGCGAGCTGTCAACCACATCATCTACGGCTAGAACATACCTACGCCTACTTGGATGACATCGTTGTGGCAACTAACACCTGGAGCGAACATCTGCTTCAGCTGCAACGATTGTTCTCCAAGCTCCTGACAACTGGCCTTACCATCAACTTGGGCAAGTCCACCTTTGCTAAAGTTATTTCGAAGCCCTTCATCATCAATGTCGACGCAAGTGGCACCGGCATCGGGGGCGTCCTAATGCAACAACGTGGCGAAGACGTTCTTCCTGTCAGCTACTGAAGCTACAAGTTGAAGCCCCATCAAAAAAACTATTGCACCATAGAAAAGGAATTCCTCTCCATCGTCCTGAATCTGCAACATTTCGAATCTTACCTACTAGGAAGTCGGTCTATTACCATCTCCTCAGACCACAATCCCCTACGGTTCCTGCAACAGGCCCAATTCAGCAATCAAAGTCTCCTACGCTGGGCTCTGTACCTGCAGAATTTTCATCTGGAGATCTTCTTCATCAAGGGTTCAGGCAACATCATAGCTGACGCCCTCTCCAGAGTCTACGAGATAGAGACAGCTACTCCTACCTCTCCACCATCTACTGAAGTAACTTAACCCGTAAGAGCAGGCTTCGGGGGAGTGCTGTGACGTTAATCTCCTTCAAGAGAGATTTGGCCTGCTCTTTCCTCCATCCAGTTACTTCAGTACATCTACAACATCTAGATACTACAATCAAGAGTAGTATATATTTAGTAGAATACGTTTCTACAGGGGGTATACGTACCCTACATTCGCTCTCCACCCCCCCCCTCCTCGCTGTCGCCACACCACCCATGTCGATCACCAAACTACCACTTTCAGCCAGCACGCATCCCATTGGTGAATCGGCGACTCCATTCGACTTCAGCGCCATCTGCATAGCCGATGACTAAGCGTGCACAAGCCGTTGGATTTAGAATATTCTGTGCTCTCAAGGCTGATACATCTATCTAGTATACGCTCTGTGTAATAGTGGAGGTTTTCAGCCAGCCAATATTATCAGCACCTTTTAATTCATTTTTGTCTTGTTCATTTTAGAGTAACGTAACCATTGTTTTATTTTATATTATTTTTTGACTTTGTAATTTTGTTTAATTCGCACTGTACATAGCCAAGGGATTATCTTTGTACATATTTGTTTCAAGTCAATTAATGTTTCATTGTTCATACAATTTGTTTTGCGCGTTTTTCCCTTTTACTTGACCTCAGGAGGCAACAACCACACAGTCATTTTTTTTTTTGTGTAAATGTGATTGGCATTGACACCAGCCATTGGGAGGACTGCCAAACACCTACATTTTTTTCCATCACAACATTAATAGTTAAACTGGCATTCTGTAACACTTCAAATAATTTCTAAAGAACTTACATGTGATTTGTCCAACTCTTACTATACAGTACTATATCATCCAGGTTTGCCCTGCAATTTTGCACGTCCTTAAGCAAAACAAATCACTTGTTTCTAGAAAGTGGCAGGAGCATTTCTTAATCCAAAAAGGATGACATTAAATTCATATGCTCCATCAGGTGTAAAAAAAAAAGCAGTCACTTCCCTAGCATAATCAATCAACGGAATTTGGTGGTATCCCTTAGAAAGATTAACTTTTGACACAAACTGAGCATTACCAATCTGGTCTATACACTCTTCCAACAATGGTAATGGGAACAAATCAACTATTGTTACCTTATTTAATTTACGATAGTCCACACACAAACGCCAGTTGTTGGAAATAACCAACAGTTTCATACATCCGTTGTTTTTTATACAACCTTTGTATTAACCATAAGTAGTTACTAAAATTACTAGCTTGTAGATTTAATCATCATCATGATTTATATTAAACATATTGCCAGATTCTTCCTAGTCAGAGTGACGATGTGAGGAACGACAGTCAGAAACATGAATTCTTTCCACATTTAGTTGGATTTGTAACAGAGTCCAGTTTATCATTTCTTTTACTAAAAATAGTTACTAATAAGTTTAATTTCGTAGCATACTACTGCTTGGTGGAACTCCTTTATTTAGTGGATATTAAATATTCTAGAGGAAATTATTTTAATGTAAGTGATTTCACTTTAATTTCCTCAATTAGCTGCATGACTTTAATAAACCAATTTATGTTGCAAGAAATTATATTTAACACAGAAGAGTTAAATGTAACATCAATACTCGTCACCATCTCTTCCTTCCTTAGTTAATTACGATATATATAAATCCATTTACGCTCGAGATGTCTATCGAGAGCCGCGCATGCGCAATCGGGAAGAGGAGGAAGACAGAACGTCGCCAGCCACCACGCGACACGGACGCCATTAGCAACAGAGATCTACGTTTCGATCTTGCTAACAGTTTGTATTTCGCTCCCACGACTAACAGAGCGGTGCCACGTCACTTGGCACATCTAGGCAGTGTGCCCGTACGTTTAATATCTAAATTTATTTCGCTTTATTGGAATATAAATTGCATAATTATTTACTTAAGATCTCTGCAATAATAATAACATTCTGTAGGAATATATTTCGTAATTCAGGATGTACTTGTAGTTACCATTAGTGGAATTCTACAATGTAATTGCCTTCCAGTTCCGAGTCGACGTCAACCGAGGTGCTAGGCTTCCCCACCTTCACGTGCAACAATTTGCCCTATGCAACACGTCGTCGGTGGAGTGTGGCAACTGATTACACCTCTCTAGTTTTACAGCTAAGCTGTTCATGTTTACCCGTAGTAATAACTCTATAGTTATAGTAGTGATCTCCCAAAGAGATCAATTACACTAACCCATTGATTTACCACATACTGTACTATTCTGTCCAGTAGTATGTTGAGGTGCATTTACCTCTAATTATTATTATATAATCAACCTTATTTACTTTCATAATTTCTTTACTCTGGTGAGGAACCAGCACCAGAATAATGCTAGGGATGCATTAATATTTTAGCATGTAACCCCACAATTTTGTGCAAGTTAATTTGACTCCCTTTACATAAGAAATACAGTTTCACTAAGATCCATAGGGCACTAGTCCTTGGTATTAGTTTAATCCATTGTCTCACTTTGTTTTTCCACTTTTTCTCAATAAGTGGTGGTCCTTCACAGCTATCAAATTATCTTATTTTAATTTCCAATTATTGGAGTCAGATTTTCCCACACTAGTTTCCCTCTGGTTTTGATACTAGCAAACAAGAACTCCAAGAACTTTGGCTTGGACGTATGAAGTTATGTTGAAGTAGAAAATCCACTTCCTGTTGTATGCTTCTTCTTTTTTCGGGATTCACTCAGTAGGAATGCAGTCGAATTGGAGTGTCGTCAAGCAGTTGGATGTCGTGGGTGATGAGAGGAGTCTGAGTTGGTACCTCCCCAAACAGATTAGAATGTGTGTCTAGCAAGACCTGGAACTCATTACGCTGCTCATCCTGCAAATGACATAGCAACTCCTTCCCTCCGGAACTGGAACTGAAATAAAGAATACTAATATCTTTTCCCTCATTGCAATCCTCCTCAGGTGGTAATTCCTCCTGACCAAAACAAGCCACAACTCCTGGCCCACAATAGGCCTTCAGCCGATTTAAATGTGCAATCATTTGCTGTCCTGAAATATTTGGGTTAGATACTTTATATGATAAATTTCTCAACTTTTCTACAATTTTGTAGGGACCCTCAAACTTATGAGACATGGAAGTCCCTAGTCGAGGTTTCAACACCAACACTAGATCACCACTTGCAAACGACCTGAGCTTTGTCTTAAATTTCTTATCATACCATTCCTTCATCACTTGCTGCGCCTTCGCAAGATGTTCGATAGCCAGCTCATTAGTACGACACAATTTACTCTTGACATCACTCAAGTAACGACCACTCTGATGAACAGAGACATCACCAAGCATTTTCTCCTGAAGCATCTTCAAGGGACCTCTTACCTGGTGTCCGAGCACGAGATCAAATGGAAACAACCAAGTGACTCTTGTAATCCCTCTCTGGCTGCGAATAGAACAAAAGGAAGATTCTCGTCCCGATGACGTGGATATATCTCCCCTGTAGTCTTCAGCATCTGCTTCAACGTTTGGTGAAAATGCTCAATTCCACCTTGACTTTGTGGATGGTAAGGACTAGTAAATTTATGTAGAATCCCATGAGATTCACAAAAGGTTCTGAAAACACTAGAACAAAAGTTTCCCCCATTATCAGTCTGGATAATACGTGGCATACCAAACAAGGGGAAAAATCGCTCCAGACACTTGATAAGGTTCTTAGTCTTAGTATTCCTTACAGCATACGCCTCAGGAAATCTCGTAGTATGCACATCAAGGTGAACAAAAACATATTACCTGATTTAGTTCTGGATAAATGACCTACACAATCCATAACTACATGTGAAAAAGGTTCTTCTGGAACTATAATAGGTTGTAATGTTGCTCTTGACACAGATTGGTTGGGCTTTCCCATAGTTTGACATGCTACACAATTATGGCAATATCTGACCACATCTTTCTTCAATTTAGGTTAGTAAAAATACTTATAGATCTTATGATACATGCTAGTAATACCTTGGTGACCTCCCATAGGGTCATCATGTGCAGCCTGCAAGACATGCTCGCGATAATCACTGGGGACAACTAGTTGGGTCCTCGTCTCACAATCATCTGATGAGGGAGCTCCCTTGGGTCTCCATCTTCTCATCAGAAGTCGATCCTTGAAAAAGAAACCCGTCCCGTCCTCCAATGCATCTACATTATCAGTGGCCTCAGAACTACACTCAGGTAAACTGAGATCAGTACTTTGCAATGAACTCAAGATTAAGGACTCAAACTCGGAAGCGAGCGGGCAAGTACCTGGCAACCTGATATCCTTTTCTAACCCCTGGCTGGTCAAAATAAAATGGGTTCATGGCTACTACATTCTCCTTCTCGTCTATTGGTTCAGAAATGGAGACAAGCGGGCAAGTCACAGTTAAATCAGCCTCCTCACCTTCACCTTCCTTGTGGCTAGGGCTCGGCAGGGCTTCCACTAATGACTCACTCTCATCATCCAACTGAGTCATGAATGAATCCACAAGATCCACCTCCCACTCCTTGTCTGAAGGGGTCCTGGTTTTAAGAACATCCACCTTGGTTGTAGCAGGATTACTATCACCCGTTTTTCCCATCGACCTGGTCACAACACATGCAGGGTATATAATACCATCCTCTGCATCCTGCTGAGCCAGTACTCTGTTAGGGTTAAGCAACATTATTGGACATTCGGTCCCTTCAACCTTACGGTTCCCAAAATCATTCCCTAGAATAATGTCCATTCCTGGAATGGGGAAATGTTTACTCACACCAACAGTACACCACCCAGAGGTAAAAGTTGAATCAAGATTAATTTGGATTAAAGACACTTGTTGCACACTACCTCCAATGCCTTGTCTTAATACAACCCCACCAATATCCCTTGTATCAACATCAGTAAGTACATTTTGAGAAATGAGAGACTGTGAAGCTAAAGTATCACGGAGTAATTGCACAGACTTACACTTTCCATCTTTACACAATAATGTACCTGTGGACATATATGGTTTAAATTCAGTCATCCAATTGGGATTGACTGTAATACATTGAGAATTATTTATTTGCAACCCTATACTCATGATGAGACCAGGTCGTCTTAATTCAGTGTGCAAACTAAAACACGAATTTATCACATGCCCTCTCCTCTTACAATGAGTGCAAAATTTGCCAGTGGTCACACCAGTTGAACCCACTGCAGGTTTTGAATTCACAATACTGGGAATTTGTATCCCCATCAATGGTTTCTCAAGTATAGATTTGGTAAGAGAAGAGTTCATGGTAGTAGCTAGGGAATTAGTACTGGGTTTGTTATGATAAACATGTTTATGAGCATTATAATTTACTTTACTGTGAAAATTATGTGACTGGGCTTTAAATGGTGCCCTTGTAAGCAATTCATGCTCATCAGTGAGCTTGGAGAGCTGATAGATATCAGTAGTGCACTTTTGTTCAGCCATGAAAGTAGATAATTTATCTGGGAGACAAGATAAAACTTCTTCAGTAATGAGAAGATTTTTAAGAGTTGCAAACTCTGTAATTGAAAGTGATTTCAACCATCTCTCACAATAATTTACCTTAAACCTAGCAAAATCAGCAATGGTTTGTTCAGGTGCCCTCATTAAACTACGGAATATTTGTCGATGTGCCTCAGGATTTAACTCATATGCATTTAAGATGCTCTTTTTTACAAATTGATAGTCAAAGCTATTTGCATCAGATAGTGATACGAATACCTCCTGATTCTTTCCTCTGAATTAACTTTGCATTATGGCCACCCATTGGTCCATAGGCCAGTCCATACTGACTGCAATCTTTGAAAAATGAAAGAAAACCTCATGGTCTTCCTCATTAAAATTAGGCAACTCGACATATTTATTTATCCTAGATTGAGGATTGGTACTGTTAGGAATGTTGCTAGCATTACCATGTCCAGCTGCAATTCTCTGTGCCTCAACTCTATTAATATCCTCTGCCACCTGTCGTTTTATTTCTAATTGTCTGGTTTGTTCCTCTGCTTGCTGCTTCTTAGCTTCCTCTAACTGTAACTGAGCTGGAAGTCTAGCATTCTGTGCCTCAAATTCTACTTGTTGAGTAGAATTTGCTCAACAAATTTGCTCCTCTAACTCTAATTGCCTGTGTTGTTTTTGAGCTTCTAGCCTAGCGAATTCAAGCTGTGTTTCTAAATCAGACACTTTAATGCTAACTGCTCACTTTTCCCTTCAGTTAGTTCATCAAAAATAGCTTCCCCTAATTGACCATCTTCCACTAAATGAGTAACGATCACTTTCACTATCTGTACTTTAACCATTTTGTTACTGGATGAGAACTCTAGTTTACCTGCCATACAAATCAAGGCAGACTCTGTAAGGTTTTTAATCCCTTCAAAGTTAGGCTCTGACAGCAATAAATCCACTTGGTTCTCAATGATTAACACTTGGTACTTCACTAATCTATATAAATAAAAATGTAAATGTTCGTTTGTTCAAAATCGCTAATCATCGAGAGTTCTTCTCCAATTGCTTTGAAATTTTCACACAAAATTCCATTTGTATCCCAGCAGGTTTTTATATACATACACTATGTAGATGTCATGTCTGTGCTGGGGAAAAAACATGCTTTGATTGAAAAACTGTTTTTCATGTGTTTTTCATGAGATGGAAATCTTCGAAACCTCTTTACCGTTTGCTTTGAAATTTTGACACAAAGCTGCATTCAAATAGGTGCGTGTTTTTAAATACCTTTTATATACATGCCTCACCTGTGACAGGAAAAAATATGTTTTTTTTTTTAACAGCGCTATCTGTTGGACATAAGAACAACACATGCTGTAATCTCACAAAGTTTTTCACCAATTGCTTTGAAATTTTGACAACATTCCATTCAAATAAGTGCGTGTTTTTATATACCTACTATATAGATGCCACACCTCTGACAGGTAAAAACATGCTTTCTTTTGTAAAACAACGCCATCTGTTGCACGTAATAGCAACACATGCAATACTAATTATGTTACGATTCCATTTCAATGTGTCTGATTGCACTGATAAATTGATTTTTCATAGATTTTGATTTATTTTCATTTCGATTTAATTATTTTGTATGACTTTGCATTCGAATTAAGCTGTGTTGTTTACCATACCGTTCATTAAGTATAGAAGCAACACCTGTGACAGGTAAAAACATTTCTTTTTAAGAAATATCTCCATCTGTTGTATGTATGAGCACCACACGCTGTACTAAATATGTTACAATTCTATTTCAATGTTTCCAACTGCATTCATAAATTAAATTTTCATTGATTTCGATTTTTTTATTTATATTTAATTATTTTGTGTGACATTGCATTGGAATTGAGCTGTGTTATTTACAATACCATTCATTTCATGAGTATAAGTAAAGACACCACACCGCGGACATATAAAAACTTGCTTTAAAATAAAAAACAGCGCTAGCTGTTGCACATAAGAGCAAGACATGCTATACTAAATAGTTTACAATTCCATTTTAATGTTTCCAATTTCATTGATAAACTGAACTTTCATTGATTTCGATTTATTTTCATTTTGATTTATTTATTTTGTTTGACATTGCGTTGGAATTGAGCTGTGTTGTTTACCGCACCATTCATTTCATGAGTATAGTTTTTTTTTCATTTCGATTTTTAACTGTTTTTCTTATATTTCAGTGACTGGAACATCAGATCATTTGGGGATGGTGGGGAGGACGAGGGAATGGGGAATGGTGGGGAGGACGAGGGGACGGGAGTGGGGTATGGTGGGGAGGACGAGGGGACAGAGAAGGGGGTAATGGTAGGGAGGATGAGACAGGTGCAGTCACAGTGAGAGGTTGTGTTAGCTGGAGCTCCGATTGTAGTAACATTATTATAGCAATAATGGAAGGATTAGTGAAGGAATTGATGAATCTAGTTGGAACTCTGAGGGCAGAGATGGATTGCCTACGAGAGGAGGTACGACAGCTGAAACATCGGGAAGAAACGAAGGAGGAGACCAATATTAACAAGACCTCGTCGTGGAAAGTCGTTAAGGACAGGGGTCTTAAGAAGACCTTGACAAGGCCGCCTACAGACGCCCTAAGGACATCAAATTCATTTGCCGTGTTGGAAGACGAATGCTGTGGTGAGCCTGAAGTTCACTCGAAACGGAAATCAACGAAGAGCAACGAAGCACAGGCCCCCCCCCCCCAAAGTGCTCAGAAAGTTAAGGAGTTACCTAAACTATTTTTGGTTGTGGGAGAGTCCCAGGTGAGGTATTTAGACAGGACGTTTTGTACCAGAGACAGGGGGAACAGGTTAAGGGTCTGCTATCCGGGAGCTGGAGTTGGAGATATTGTTGATAACATGAAAGATATTATGACGGGAAATGGGAACAAACCCATTATTTGTATTAGTGTAGGGTGTAATGATGTTGGGCGAGTTAGGAGTTAGGAACTGATAAAGAAAATTAACAAAGCCATAGAATTAGTTAGGAGCAAGGGAAAATCCCGATCATATGTGTCATTCTTCCAAGAAAGAGCGTTGGGAATTAATGGTTGTCAAGGGCACTTGGTTTCAATTGCCGGCTGGAAAGATATTGCAAACCAAATACAATTTCTTTCATGACAACTGGGAACACTTCTATGGAAGAAGTGAAATATATGCTCGTGATGGGGTGCATCTATCGAAGGCTGGGGTTGTTGCTGTTGCGAACTCGTTGGAACCAGTGGTTAGAGGCATTTGTTTGGGTTTAAACTGTTAGTAGATAGTGGTATGGGAATTGATAGGGAGGAAGGAGGTAATAAAAGTATGTGTTCGTTGGAGAAACAAATTGGCAGAATGATCAGGGAAAGAGAAGGGCCTCAAAATAACAATTCACTTAGGGTATATTACACTAAGAGAAGAAGTCTAAGAAACAAAATAAAAAGTTAAATGCTCTTGTCTGTACAGAAAAAAATAGATATCATTGCACTTACCGAAACGTGGATGAATATAGAAAATAGAGAACTATTAGCTGAATATCAAATAAATGATATTGACCCAAAGTGGATAACAAAGAATTTGAAGAACCTATAGGTAAAAGAGAGTTTGGTACAAAGGATTAAGAATGGGGAAGTCAGTTTAGAACAGGAATTCATACAACTGGTTAGAAATGTTAAAAAAGAGATTAGGAAAGCAAAAAGAAACTATGAAGTTCGCATAGCAGGGCAAGCAAAAACAAATCCTAAAGGTTTTTTTCAGTTATATCGAACTATGACTTGGGAAAGGATAGGTCCATTAAAAGCTGAGACAGATCAAATAACGGATAATGACAAGATGAGTAGTATTTTAACAAATATTTTATATCAGTATTTACTAATGAAGAACTTAACAATATGCCTTCAGCCGAACAAGTCTATGTGGGTGGGGATGAGGACAGGTTGACTAGTTTAGCAGTTACCAGGGAGGATGTAATTAAACAATTAGCAAAACTAAAACCAAACAAATCCCCAGGGCGGATGAAGTGTTTGCCAGGGTGTTTAAAGAATGCAAAGAGGAGCTTTCCGAGCTACTGTCTACCATAGTTAATAAATCAATAGAGTTAGGCAGAGTGCCAGAGTCATGGAAGGTAGCTAATGTGGTAAATGAGGTAAAAAAAATGAGGTGATTTGATAAAATGCTATGCCCAAGATTACCATCCGAGTGCCGGCGGGGAAGTGGTTCAAATAGCTTCGGCTACACTTCCTTATGTCCCGTCATGATGGTCAAGCGGATTAAGGCGTCCCTGTACATACCACTTGCATTGCTTCTGGCAGTATGGGTTCGAGTCACTTCTGGGGTGTGAGTATTCAGTTGCATATAGTCCTGGGGACCATTCAGGGTTGTTTGCATTTGTGTTGCTCATGTGTCGTCCCAAAAAATGAGGTGATTTGATAAAATGCTATGCCCAAGATTACCCTCCGAGTGCTGGCGGGGAAGTGGTTCAAATAGCTTCGGCTATCACTTCCTTATGTCCAGTCGTGATGGTCAAGCGGATGATGGCGTCCCTGTACATACCAGTTGCGTTGCTTCTGGCAGTATGGGTTCGAGTCACTTCTAGGGTGTGAGTTTTCAGTTGCATATAGTCCTGCACCCGTCCTCGCAAATTTACTAAGTCAATATGACTTAATAAATATGTGCATAGGTGACATACTTGACATATAGTTTCCCTGAAATCTTCAATAGAAACAACCGACTTCTTAACCTTGTACTATGTTAAGACAAGCATCTTATTGCTTCGTATTACAATTATTACCTAACCTTACTATAATAGGTTAAGTAACATTGTAATTACGAGCATAAGATGCTTATTTTAAGATACTAACACGGTTAGGTATGGTCGGTGTTTTCTATGAATATTTTCAAGGAACTATTATGTTAAGTATGTCACCTATGCATGCACTAATAAGTCATATTGACTTATTAAATTTGCGAGGACGGTTGAGTCCTGGGACCATTCAGGCTTGTTCGCATTTGTGTTCCTCACGTGTCACCCCAAAATGAGGTGATTTGATAAAATGCTATGCCCAAGATTACCATCCGAGTGCCGGCGGGGAAGTGGTTCAAATAGCTTCGGCTGTCACTTCCTTATGTCCAGTCATGATGGTCAGCAGATTAAGGTGTCCCTGTACATACCAGTTGCGTTGCTTCTGGCAGTATGGGTTCGAGTCACTTCTGGGGTGTGAGTTTTCAGTTTCATAGTCCTGGGGACCATTCAGGCTCATTCACATTTGTGTTCCTCACGTGTCGCCCCAAAAATGAAGTAATTTGATAAAATGCTATGCCAATTTTTGGGGCGACACGTGAGGAACACAAATGCGAACAAGCCTGAATGGTCCCCAAGACTATATGCAACTGAAAACTCACACCCCAGAAGTGACTCGAACCCATACTACCAGAAGCAATGCAACTGGTATGTACAGGGAGCCTTAATCCCTTGACCATCACGACGGACATAAGGAAGTGATAGCCGAAGCTATTTGAACAACTTCCCTGCGAGCACTCGGATAGTAATCTTGGG
>WNGS01009180.1:50156-61731 GCA_020271785.1 Procambarus virginalis
GGCTCCTATTTATAACCACCCAATCCCACTCATATACGTGTCCAACCCACGCTTGAAACAATCGAGGGATCCCACCTCCACCACGTTACGCGGTAATTGGTTCCACAAATCAACAACCTGTTACCGAACCAGTATTTACCCAAGTCTTTCCTAAATCTAAACTTATCCAATTTATACCCATTGTTTCGTGTTCTGTCTTGTGTTGATACTTTTAATACCCTATTAATATCTCCTTTGTTATGTCCATTCATCCACTTGTAAACTTCTATCATGTCACCCCTAACTCTTCGCCTTCCAGTGAATGCAATTTAAGCTTTATTAATCTTTCTTCATATGAAAGATTTCTAATTTGGGGAATTAACTTTGTCATCCTACGCTGGACACGTTCAAGTGAATTTATATCCATTCTATAGTACGGCGACCAAAACTGAACTGCATAATCTAAATGGGGCCTAACTAGAGCAAGATATAGCTGAAGAACCACACCAGGTGTCTTGTTACTAACGCTTCGATTAATAAATCCCAGTGTCCTATTTGCCTTATTACGAACATTCATGCATTGATCCTTTTGTTTTAAATTCTTACTAATCATAACTCCTAGATCCCTTTCGCAATCCGACTTCGCAATCTCAACACCATCTAGCTCGTATCTTGTAACTCTATCATCATTACCTAGCCTCAAAACTTTACATTTATTAGCATTAAACTGCATCTGCCAGTCTTTTGACCATTTTAAAACCCTATTAGATCAACTTGAAGTGATACCGAGTCTTCTTTCGTGTTAATTTCCCTACCGATTTTTGTATCATCTGCAAATTTGCAAATGTTGCTACTCAAACCTGAATCTAAATCATTTATATATATTATAAACAACAGAGGTCCCAGGACAGAGCCTTGAGGCACTCCACTAACAACATTATCCCACTCTGACTTAACCCCATTTATACTAACTCTCTGTTTCCTTTGGAATAGCCATGCCCTAATAATCAACTTAATATAGCACCCCCAATACCATGAGCCTCTATTTTTAATAGTCTTTCATGTGGCACTGTATCAAAAGCTTTGCTAAAGTCAAGGTACACAACATCACAATCCTTACCACTATCAACTGCCTCAACTATGCTGGAATAAAAAGATAGCAAATTTGTTAAACATGAACGGCCATTTGTAAAACCATGTTGCGACTCATTTATTAATTTATGTTTTTCAAGATGAAGACGAATTGCATTTGCAATTATCGATTCAAGTAACTTTCCCACAATAGACGTTAGGCTAATTGGCCGATAGTTTGATGGAAGTGATCTATCTCCTTTCTTAAAAATTGGTACCACATTAGCTACCTTCCATGACTCTGGCACTCTGCCTAACTCTATTGATTTATTAAATATGGTTGACAGTGGCTCGGAAAGCTCCTCTTTGCATTCTTTAAGCACCCTGGCAAACACTTCATCCGGCCCTGGGGATTTGTTTGGTTTTAGTTTTACTAATTGTTTAATTACATCCTCCCTGGTAACTGCTAAACTAATCAACCTGTCCTCATCCCCACCCACATAGACTTGTTCGGCTGAAGGCATATTGTTAAGTTCTTCTTTAGTAAATACAGATATAAAATATTTGTTAAAAATACTACTCATCTCCTCGTCATTATCCGTTATTTGACCTGTCTCAGTTTTTAATGGACCTATCCTTTCCCTAGTCTTAGTTCGATATAACTGAAAAAAACCTTTAGGATTTGTCTTTGCTTGCCCTGCTATGCGAACTTCATAGTTTCTTTTTGCTTTCCTTATCTCTTTTTTAACATTTCTAACCAGTTGTACGAATTCCTGTTCTAAAGTAACCTCCCCATTTTTAATCCTTTTGTACCAGGCTCTCTTTTTACCTATAAGGTTCTTCAAATTCTTTGTTATCCACTTTGGGTCATTAGTATTCGATCTGTTCAATTTGTATGGTATACTACGTTCCTGTGCTTTGTTTAGAATATTCTTAAATAAGTTATATATTGAATCCACATCGAAATCCCCTTTTACGTCACCTATCGCTGGGTTCATGTCTCGCTCCAAGACCGGCCCACACCCTATACCCAAGACTTTCCAATCTATTTGACCCAGAAAATTTCTTAGGCTGTTAAAATCAGCTTTTCGAAAATCTGGCACTTTAACAGAATTTTCTCCTACAGGTCTATTCCATTCTATGCTAAATCTGATTTCTTTGTGATCACTGTTCCCTAGCTCACTCCCTATTTCCATGTCCTTAATTTGTGTTTCCCTGTTAGTTAACACTAAATCTAAAATATTATTTCCCCGCGTTGGTTCCTTAATGTGTTGCGTAAGAAAGCAATCGTCAATTAATTCTAGAAAATCTTCTGCTTCACTATTCCCTGTTTTGTTCAACCAGTTTATTCCACTAAAATTAAAGTCACCCATGACATAAATACTGTTAGATCTAGATGCTCTAGATATTTCATCCCATAGATGCTTTGCTTCCATTCTGTCTAAATTTGGTGGCCTATATATAACTCCTATTATAATATTATTTGCTTTTTCGTTTAATTCTATCCAAATAGTTTCTGTGTGTGGCTCAGTTTTGATTCCCTCTTTGAGACTACATTTCAAATTGTCCCTAACATATATGGCTACTCCCCCTCCTCGTCTAATATATCGATCTGTGTGAAATAGTTTAAATCCATTTATTTGATATTCAGCTAATAGTTCTCTATTTTCTACATTCATCCACGTTTCCGTAAGTGCAATAATATCATTTTTTCTGTGCAGACAAGAGCATTTAATTCGTTAATTTTATTTCTTAGACTTCTACTGTTAGTGTAATATACCCTAAGTGAATTGTTATTTTGAGGCCCTTCTTTTTCCCTGATCATTTTGCCAATTCCTTTCTCCCACAAACACATACTTTTATTACCTCTTCCTCCAAATTAATTCCCATACCACTATCTACTAACAGTTTAAACCTAAACAAACACCTCTAACCACTGGTTCCAACGAGTTCGCAACACAACCCCAGCCTTGATAGATGCACCCCATCACGAGCATACATTTCATTTCTTCCATAGAAGTGTTCCCAGTTGTCTATGAAAGATATTGCATTTGATTTGCAATATCTTTCCAGCCGGCAATTGACACCAAGTGCCCTCGACATCCATTCATTTCCCACTCCCTTTCTTGGAGAATGCCACATATGATCGGGATTCCTCCCTTGCTCCTAACTAATTCAATGGCTGTCCTGAATCTCTGTATTAGTTCCTCACTCCTAACTCGTCCAATATCATTACCCCCTGCACTAATACAAATTATGGGTTTGTTCCCATTTCCCGTCATAATATCATTCATGTTTCCAACAATATCACCAATTCCAGCTCCCGGATAGCAAACTCTTAATCTGTTCCCCCTATCTCTGGCACAAAACGTTCTGTCTAAATACCTCACCTGGGAATCTCCCACAACCAAAATTCGCTTCGGTACCTCCTTAACTTTCTGAGCACCCTGAGGGCCCGCGCTTCGCCGCTCCTTGCTGATTTCTTTTCGGAGTGAACTGCTGGCTCACCACAGCACTCGTCCTCCAACACGGCAAATGAATTTGCTGTCTTTAGGGCGTCTGTAGGCGGCCTTGTCAAGGTCTTCTTAAGACCCCTGTCCCCAACGACTCTCCACGACGAGGTCTTGTTAATATTGGTCTTCTCCGTTTCTTCCCGACGTTTCAGCTGTCGTACCTCCTCTCGTAAGGAATCCATCTCTGCTCTCAGAGTTCCAACTAAGTTCACCAATTCCTTCAGTAATCCTTCCATTATTGCTATAATAATGTTGCTACAATCGGAGCTCCAGCTAACACAACCTCTCACTGTGACAGCACCTGACTGACTGGTGATATACCCCAATCGTTAAACGTGTTGACATAAGAACATAAGAACATAAGAACAAAGGTAACTGCAGAAGGCCTATTGGCCCATACGAGGCAGCTCCTATCTATAACCACCCAATCCCACTCATATACATGTCCAACCCCACGCTTGAAACAATCGAGGGACCCACCTCCACCACGTTATGCGGTAATTGGTTCCACAACTCAAAACCCTGTTACTGAACCAGTATTTACCCAATTCTTTCCTAAATCTAAATTTATCCAATTTATACCCATTGTTTTGTGTTCTGTCTTGTGTTGATACTATTAATACCCTATTAATATCCCCTTTGTTATATCCATTCATCCACTTGTAACCTCTATCATGTCACCCCTAACTCTTCGCCTTTCCAGTGAATGCAATTTAAGCTTTGTTAATCTTACTTCATATGAAAGATTTCTAATTTGGGGAATTAACTTAGTCATCCCACGCTGGACACGTTCAAGTGAATTTATATCCATTGGTGGAGTAGGAGGATCACATAAGGCAGTACTTGCTGGCACGGTAATACTTGGCACAAACATTCCTAGGTCACACTTTTACCTAGGATAGTAAGTTTGAATTAATACACTTTATTAAATACAATACCACAAATTAATAATTAATTATTATATGTAATGTGGGAACAATTCTCCTGCACTTAGGCCTCGAAATCTTGTGATCCAGGCTTAGTCTTGACAAGGCTCGTAACAACAGTAATATTATCTAGTCTACGGTAATTATTGCTGTACCTCTTAATATACCAGTATGTCCCTAGCTGGAACAGATTAAAATTAAGATAAAGTCACAAGACTTGGTTGAGTGAAAAACACGCATAATATAAACTATAAAAATATATATATATATGCATATAATATGACAATCACTCCTACTTTAAATGAAGAATAATGACATACGGTTATACACATGAGATGGCTGTAATTAAATAAGTCTCCACAAATAAACTATCATTCCCTAACTGTACAATTATATACCACTACTTAACTTGATATGTTTACCAAACGGATGCCCAGATGCTACTAACTGAAGCGCTCCCTCGCTTCACACAAAAACCTCCCCCCTTCTCCATAGGGGATGGCAAACGAGTAAATTCACAATAATACTTATTTAATGACACAAATAATAGTTCTCAAATATACATCAAATAATGCATAATATATATTGAAAAGTGTAAATATTATCAACAAAGTACAATATGCTTTAATAAGGGGTAACTCAAGAATTTATTATTAATATGAGACGACAACTGGCCATACACAGTTGATCACGTAGATTTATGCTGGTCCAAAAACTGACCGGTAATAGGCAGGTCTGAATCAGGTGAACTCCAGCAAGTCTGCTCCTTCCCCAAATATGTTGCCATGTCCTATATAATATGACTTGAATGTGAGAATCCATATCTGACATGGATACGTAACAACCGTCTCAGCAGGCCTTCTCATCAATGGAGTCAGGTCCTCTCAGTAGGCTTGTTGGCCACTGCAAACCTGGCCACAGAGTCACCCAACTATTTAAACTCAAGTGTTTGGCTCCTATTAATTAAACATACGATAAAGTCAGGGCCAGCGAGTGATGACGCCGCCTCTCACTTTCCCTCTCACCACATCTCTCAGTACGTGGATGTTCCGAGCAGAGTAAAATTCCCGGATTTTTTTAATAACGTTTTAATTTTCTCTTCATTTTTCCCTTTACCCATGTTTTTCCTTTCATTAATTACATCCCCTTTTCTCCTCTCTTTCCCATTCCTGACCTTCCTCTTAATTCCCAAACTTCCTTCCTAATTGAATAAAAATCCATTCCCTTCACATCAATTTTGCATTTCTCATCTTTTTTTCCCTCCGATCCCAACAATATCCTCTTCCATTTCTAGCTCTGTCACCTATATATTCCTTTCCCATACCCATCCCATTCGTTCCCTCCCCTAGAGGCCGGATAGAAAAACACGACTGTTCATATTTTCTGATAAATTTGGATCACTGAAAGAAACGGAAGATTGTATCACAGTCAAATAATATTTCAAGTACGTTTCCTTCAATTAAAAATTGAAATAAAAATGTGTTTCAGGTTATTTTTATTTTACGAGTTCTTCTGTGTTGCTTTCCGACCGTCACCAGCAGACTACTGGGAAACCATACACAGTGGGGTCACCAGCAGACTAGCAGGAACCATGCACAGTGGGGTCACCAGCAGTCTGCTGGGAAACCATACACAGTGGGGTCACCAGCAGACTAGCAGGAACCATGCACAGTGGGGTCACCAGCAGACTAGCAGGAACCATGCACAGTGGGGTCACCAGCAAACTAAAGGGGGGTGCTGTACACAGTGGGGTCACTACCAGACTACTGGATAGTCCAACACATTGGGTTCACCAGCAGACTAAAGGGAGGTGCCGTACACAGTGGGGTCACTAGCAGACTACTGGATAGTCCAACACATTGGGTTCACCAGCAGACTAAAGGGAGGTGCCGTACACAGTGGGGTCACTACCAGACTACTGGATAGTCCAACACATTGGGTTCACCAGCAGACTAAAGGGAGGTGCCGTACACAGTGGGGTCACTACCAGACTACTGGATAGTCCAACACATTGGGTTCACCAGCAGACTAAAGGGAGGTGCCGTACACAGTGGGGTCACTACCAGACTACTGGATAGTCCAACACATTGGGTTCACCAGCAGACTAAAGGGGGAAGCCATACACAGTGGGGTCACCACCAGACTACTGGGTAGTCATACACAGTGGGGTCACCACGAGACTACTGGGTAGTCATACACAGTGGGGTCATCAGCAGACTACAGGGTAGTCATACACAGTGGGGTCACCAGCAGACTACAGGGTAGTCATACACAGTGGGGTCACCAGCAGACTACAGGGTAGTCATACACAGTGGGGTCACCAGCAGACTAGCAGGAACCATACACAGTGGGGTCACCAGCAGACTACTGGGGAGCCATATACAGTGGGTTCACCAGCAGACTACTGGGTAGCCATATACAGTGGGGTAACCAGCAGACTACTGGGTAGCCATACACAGTGGGGTCATCAGCAGACTACTGGGTAGCCATACACATTGGGGTCACCAGCAGACTACTGGGGAGCCATATACAGTGGGGTCACCAGCAGACTACTGGGTAGTCATACACAGTGCTGTCACCAGCAGACTACTGGGTAGTCATACACAGTGGGGTCACCAGCAGACTAAAGGGGGGTGCCGTACACAGTGGGGTCACCAGCAGACTACTGGGTAGTCATACACAGTGGGGTCATCAGCAGACTACAGGAGGCGTCACGGAAGTAGTGGTAACCCTGGGCGTCCAGCAGGATACAGTTCTCGGCTGTACCACCGCTTGGCTCCACCACGTTAGTGGTCACAAATCCCCAGAACGGCGACCCTGAAGAAATAGAAGTGTTTCAGCCAAGGTGACGTGCGATGACAAAGGAATATATACCCCAATAAGCAACCCTAAAATATATATAAAATAACTTTTATATATAGAAAATATATATTTTATTTTAATGCTCTCTTCCCTACCCCTCTCCTTCCATTTTTCCTCCATAACCATCCCTTCCTTATTCCTTCTTTCCCCTCCCTTTCACTCTAAATCTTCCCTCCTTCACTCCCCACGGACGTGTTGTCACACTCCTTCACTATATTGCCCACTATTTCCACGAGGTCAGTCAGTGAGACTTTTGCCATCAGTAACAATAATATTATAATTCTGTGAGTTTAGCGAGTGTGATTTTCTGTGTTTATCTGAAGTTGGAGCGTAAGGTGTAAAACACTTTGTCATTCACTCAAGTGCTTGTGGGTGATATGTAAAACTTGGATTGGCTACAGTAGGGGCATCTAGAAATCCTGTGATTTCAGTAGAAATACAGTTGTATAACTTTTATGAAGTCAGCGGTGGTACAATGATTGAGTATGTGGCTGGCAATGCCTTAGTCGCGGGTTCACATCGTCTCACAGCCCTAGTGGATTTTCTCAGTGATAAGTAATGTAAATGATAAAGGAAATATTTCAATGATAAAGATCGATCTTCTCAACGATAAAGATTTTCTCAATTAAAAACATCTTCGCAATGATAAAGATTTTCTCAATGAGAAAGAAAATATCTTACCAGAAGCAGCAGGAAAGTGTTCTCTAGTGAAAGTTTACAAATATATTAGAAAAACAAATTATTTCCTCTCGCGAGTCTTCCCTTTGAAAAATATTTGCTAGAATATTATTAATATATTATTATGACGAAAATATTAATATGAATATTATGACGAAAGTGTGTAATTGCCAAGAGTGTGAAGAAAGAGATGAAGGGACGCGACGCACCCATAGTGACGGGCTTTCCGTCCGTCCACGTCCACACGCCCTCCGTCGCCGCGTCGGAGCCACCCAGCCAGAAGGAGTGACCAGCGATCCCTGCAACAGACAGGTAGTGATCAGTGATCCCTGCAACACACAGGTAGTGGTTAGTGATCCCTGCAACACACAGGTAATGATCAATGATCCCTGCGCCACTCAGGTAGTGATCATTGATCTCTGCAACACACAGGTAGTGATCAGTGATCCCTGCTACACACAGGTAGTGGTTAGATATCCCTGCAACACACAGGTAATGATCAATGATCCCTGCAACACACAGGTAATGATCAATGATCCCTGCGCCACTCAGGTAGTGATCAGTGATCCCTGAAACACACAGGTAGTGGTTAGTGATCCCTGCAACACACAGGTAGTGGTTAGTGATCCCTGCAACACACAGGTTGTGGTTAGATATCCCTGCAACACACAGGTAGTGATCAGTGATCCCTGCAACACACAGGTTGTGGTTAGATATCCCTGCAACACACAGGTAATGATCAATGATCCCTGCGCCACTCAGGTAGTGATCAGTGATCTCTGCAACACACAGGTAGTGGTTAGTGATCCCTGAAACACACAGGTAGTGGTTAGTGATCCCTGCAACACACAGGTAGTGATCAGTGATCCCTGCAACACACAGGAAGTGATAATTGATGCCTGCAACACACAGGTAGTGGTTAGTGATGCCTGCAACACACAGGTAGTGGTTAGTGATCCCTGCAACACACAGGGAGTGGTTAGTGATCCCTGCAACACACAGGTAGTGGTTAGTGATCCCTGAAACACACAGGGAGTGGTTAGTGATCCTTGCAACACACAGGGAGTGGTTAGTGATCCCTGCAACACACAGGGAGTGGTTAGTGATCCCTGCAACACACAGGTAGTGGTTAGTGATCCCTGCAACACACAGGGAGTGGTTAGTGATCCCTGCAACACACAGGGAGTGGTTAGTGATCCCTGCAACACACAGGGAGTGGTTAGTGATCCCTGCAACACACAGGGAGTGGTTAGTGATCCCTGCAACACACAGGTAGTGGTTAGTGATTCCTGAAACACACAGGTAATGATCAATGATCCCTGCGCCACTCAGGTAGTGATCAGTGATCTCTGCAACACACAGGTAGTGATTAGTGATCCCTGCAACACACAGGTAGTGATCAGTGATCCCTGCAACACACAGGTAGTGATCAGTGATCCCTGCAACACACAGGCAGTGGTTAGATATCCCTGCAACACACAGGTAGTGGTTAGTGATCCCTGCAACAAACAGGAAGTGATAATTGATGCCTGCAACACAGAGGTAGTGGTTAGTGATCCCTGCAACACACAGGTAGTAGTTAGTGATCCCTGCAACATACAGGTAGTGATAATTGATCCCTGCAACACACAGGTAGTGGCTAGTGTTCCACTAGCAACACACTGGTAGTGGTTAGTGATCCCTGCAACACACAGGTAGTGATCAGTGATCCCTGCAACATACTGGTAGTGGTTAGTGATCCCTGCAACACACAGGTAGTGGTTAGTGATCCCTGCAACACACAGGTAGTGATCAGTGATCCCTGCAACACACAGGAAGTGATAATTGATGCCTGCAACACACAGGTAGTGGTTAGTGATGCCTGCAACACACAGGTAGTGGTTAGTGATCCCTGCAACACACAGGGAGTGGTTAGTGATCCCTGCAACACACAGGTAGTGGTTAGTGATCCCTGCAACACAGGGAGTGGTTAGTGATCCCTGCAACACACAGGTAGTGGTTAGTGATTCCTGAAACACACAGGTAATGATCAATGATCCCTGCCGCACTCAGGTAGTGATCAGTGATCTCTGCAACACACAGGTAGTGATTAGTGATCCCTGCAACACACAGGTAGTGATCAGTGATCCCTGCAACACACAGGTAGTGATCAGTGATCCCTGCAACACACAGGCAGTGGTTAGATATCCCTGCAACACACAGGTAGTGGTTAGTGATCCCTGCAACAAACAGGAAGTGATAATTGATGCCTGCAACACAGAGGTAGTGGTTAGTGATCCCTGCAACACACAGGTAGTAGTTAGTGATCCCTGCAACATACAGGTAGTGATAATTGATCCCTGCAACACACAGGTAGTGGCTAGTGTTCCACTAGCAACACACTGGTAGTGGTTAGTGATCCCTGCAACACACAGGTAGTGATCAGTGATCCCTGCAACACACTGGTAGTGGTTAGTGATCCCTGCAACACACAGGTAGTGGTTAGTGATCCCTGCAACACACAGGTTGTGGTTAGATATCCCTGCAACACACAGGTAGTGATCAGTGATCCCTGCAACACACAGGTTGTGGTTAGATATCCCTGCAACACACAGGTAATGATCAATGATCCCTGCGCCACTCAGGTAGTGATCAGTGATCTCTGCAACACACAGGTAGTGGTTAGTGATCCCTGAAACACACAGGTAGTGGTTAGTGATCCCTGCAACACACAGGTAGTGATCAGTGATCCCTGCAACACACAGGAAGTGATAATTGATGCCTGCAACACACAGGTAGTGGTTAGTGATGCCTGCAACACACAGGTAGTGGTTAGTGATCCCTGCAACACACAGGGAGTGGTTAGTGATCCCTGCAACACACAGGTAGTGGTTAGTGATCACTGAAACACACAGGGAGTGGTTAGTGATCCTTGCAACACACAGGAGTGGTTAGTGATCCCTGCAACACACAGGGAGTGGTTAGTGATCCTGCAACACACAGGTAGTGGTTAGTGATCCCTGCAACACACAGGGAGTGGTTAGTGATCCCTGCAACACACAGGGAGTGGTTAGTGATCCCTGCAACACACAGGGAGTGGTTAGTGATCCCTGCAACACACAGGGAGTGGTTAGTGATCTCTGCAACACACAGGTAGTGGTTAGTGATTCCTGAAACACACAGGTAATGATCAATGATCCCTGCGCCACTCAGGTAGTGATCAGTGATCTCTGCAACACACAGGTAGTGATTAGTGATCCCTGCAACACACAGGTAGTGATCAGTGATCCCTGCAACACACAGGTAGTGATCAGTGATCCCTGCAACACACAGGCAGTGGTTAGATATCCCTGCAACACACAGGTAGTGGTTAGTGATCCCTGCAACAAACAGGAAGTGATAATTGATGCCTGCAACACAGAGGTAGTGGTTAGTGATCCCTGCAACACACAGGTAGTAGTTAGTGATCCCTGCAACATACAGGTAGTGATAATGATCCCTGCAACACACAGGTAGTGGCTAGTGTTCCACTAGCAACACACTGGTAGTGGTTAGTGATCCCTGCAA
>WNGS01009181.1:29984-44882 GCA_020271785.1 Procambarus virginalis
TAGTACCCGAGCTGAGAGGTATGAGCTACGAGGAGCGACTGCAGGAATTAAACCTCACGTCACTGGGAAACAAAAGAGTTAGAGGGGACATGATCACCATATACAAGATTTTCAGAGGAATTGATAGAGTAAATATAGACTGACTATTTAACACAAGGGGCACACGCACTAGGAGACACAGGTGGAAATTGAGTGCTCAAATGAGCCATAGAGACATTAGAAAGATTTTTTTCAGTGTCAGAGTGGTTGACAAATGGAATGCATTAGGAAGTGATGTGGTGGAGGCTGACTCCATACACAGCTTCAAGTGTAGATATGATAGCGCCCAATAGGCTCAGGAATCTGTACACCAGTTGATTGACCATTGAGAGGCGGGACCAAAGAGCTAGAGTTCAACCCCCGCAAGCACAACTAGGTAAGTACACCTCCCCCCCCACACACACATGGAGACATCAGAGTGGCGAGATGTCACCAGCGGAGTCCCACAGGGCTCAGTACTGGACCCATCCTGTTTCTAATATATGTGAACGATCTTCCGGAGGGTATAGACTCATTCCTCTCAATGTTTGCTGATGATGCAAAAATTATGAGAAGAATCAAGACGGATGAAGATAGACAGAGACTACAGGATGACCTGGATAAACTGGAAGAATGGTCTAGAAAATGGCTGCTAAAGTTCAACTCAGGAAAGTGTAAGGTGATGAAATTAGGAGAAGGGAGCAGGAGGCTGAACACAAGGTATCATCTGGGAGGTGAAATCCTGCAAAAGGCAAATAAAGAGAAAGATCTGGGGGTTGATATCACACCGAACCTGTCCCCAGAAGCCCACATCAAAAGAATATCATCAGCGGCATATGCTAGACTGGCCAACATAAGAACTGCCTTTAGAAACTTGTGTAAAGAATCTTTCAGAACCTGTATACCACTTATGTAAGACCAATCCTGGAGTATTCAGCTCCAGCCTGGAGTCCATACCCAGTTAAACACAAGACAAAGTTAGAGAAGATTCAGCGGTATGCCACCAGGCTCGTCCCGGAACTGAGAGGATTGAGCTACGAGGAAAGGCTAAAAGAGCTGAACCTCACATCCCTGGAAAACAGAAGAGTAAGGGGAGACATGATAACCACCTACAAAATTCTCAGGGGAATTGACAGGGTGGACAAGACAAACTCTTCAGCACGGGTGGGACACGAACAAGGGGACACAGGTGGAAACTTAGTACCCAGATGAGCACAGAGACGTTAGAAAGAAATTTTTCAGTGTCAGAGTAGTTGACAGATGGAATGCATTAGGCAGTGATGTGGTGGAGGCTGACTCCATACACAGTTTTAAATGTAGATATGATAGAGCCCAATAGGCTCAGGAACCTGTACACCAGTTGATTGACAGTTGAGAGGCGGGATCAAAGAGCCAAAGCTCAACCCCCGGAAGCACAATTAGGTGAGTACAATTAGGTGAGNCCATCATTGTGCTGGTAGCCCTTATAGTAACGATGAGAACCATTATAATATATATATATATATATATATATATATAATATATATATATATATATATATATATATATATATCGACGTACAACGAAATTAGAAAGTAGAAATCTGAATTACTGAGTTCACACATGTAATATTGTATGGTGGTGCACTGGTAGCTGAGTGGACAGCGCGCGGTACTCTTAATCCTGTGGCCTGGGTTCGATTGCCGGCGCCGCCGAAAAACAATGGGCAGAGTTTTTTTTCACACTGATGCCCCCCGTTACCTAGCAGTAAATAGGTGCTTGGGAGTTTGACAGCTGCTAAGGGCTGCTTCCTGATGGGGAGTGTGTGTGGAAAAAAAATTGTTAGTAGTTAGTAACAGTTGACTGATTGACAGTTCAGAGGCGGGCCGAAAGAGCAGAGCTTAACCCCCCGCAAGCACAACTAGGTGAGTACATGTGTGTGCTATAATTGGTCAATATTTATGTTTGTTTTTAACTATGTTCATTTTAAAATTATTATTTACTAGTCAGTATACTACTATCTAAAAGCTAAGCACGTACTAATTCGTAACTTCTGACGACAATCACAATAAGTACTATCTAAACAGGAGGATTTGTTGCGCGCACACACACACACACACACACACACACACACACACACACACACACACACACACACACACACACACACACACACACACACACACACACACACACACACACACACACACGCGCGCGCGCGCGCACAGGAATCTATACACCAGTTGATTGACAGTTGAGAGGCAGGACCAAAGAGACAAAGCTCAACCCCCGCAACCACAATTAGATGAGTACACACTCAAAGAGAAGATTCAGCGGTATGCCACCAGACTCGTTCCGGAACTGAGAGGTATGAGCTACTAGGAAAGGCTAAAGGAGCTGAAACTCACGTCCCAGGAAGACAGAAGAGTAAGGGGAGACATGATAACCACCTATAAAATTCGCAATGGAATTGACAAGGTGGACAAAGACAAACTCTTTAGCACGGGTGGGACAAGAACAAGGGGACACAGGTGGAAACTTAGTACCCAGATGAGCCATAGAGATATTAGAAAAAAACTTTTTCAGTGTCAGAGTAGTTAGTAAATGGAATGCATTAGGCAGTGATGTGGTGGAGGCTGACTCCATACACAGTTTTAAATGTAGATATGATGGAGCCCAGTAGGCTCAGGAATCTGTACACCAGTTGATTGACAGTTGAGAGGCGGGACCAAAGAGCCAAACCTCAACCCCCGCAAGCACAACTAGATGAGTACAAATAGGTGAGTACACATGTGAACAGCCAGTTGTACCAAGCTCTCAAGTCCAGCCTGTCCCAGAGCCGGGCTTGGGGAGTAGTAGAACCCCCAGAACCCTATCAAGCAGGTATCCTTCAGAAAGTTGAATAAGGAGGCTTTTAGATCACGGTATACCCGCCTATATGAGGTCAGTCTTCAGAGTATGCCGCCCGATCGTGGAGCTCCCATTTAAAAAAAAACTCATAAGGAAGTTCGAAAAGGTGCAGAAGTTTGCAACGAGACTCGTCCCAGAGCTGCGAGGGATGAGGTACGAAGACAGATTGAAGGAACTAAACCTGACTACGTTAGAAAGGAGGAAGGGAGAGGGGGAGGGAGGGACATGATACAGACGTATAAAATACTTAGAAGGCTTGACAAGGTGGAAACTGAGGAAATGTTTACAATGAATAACAACAGAACAAGAGGGCACGGACGGAAGCTTGAGATTCAGATGTGTCAGAGATGTTAGAAAGTTTTCTTTTAGCGTGATGGCAGTGAGTAAAAGGAATGACTTAAAGGAGGTTGTAGAGGCTGGTTACATAACCTAACTCCATTCATAACTTTCAAAGTAGGTATGACAGGGAAATGGGTCAGGAGTCATTGCATTAGACAACCAACGTCCAGGAAAGGGGGGTCCAAGACCTAGAGCTCTATCCTTCAGGTACATAAAGGTGAGAACACAAACTTGGGATTAAAAAGCCGAAGCTCAACCTCCGCAAGCACAACTAGATGAGTACACACAAAAAAACTAAGGCAAGAAAGAGAAGGGTGGGCAGACTGCATATTTTTGGATTGTCGGAAAGCCTTTGATACAGTGCCACACAAGAGGCTAGTGAAAAAGCTGGAGATGCAGGCTGGAGTGAAAGGGAAGGTACTCCGTTGGATACAGGAGTACCTAAGCAACAGGAGACAACGAGTCAGTGTGAGGGGTGAGGTCTCAGATTGGCGAGACGTTACGAGTGGAGTCCCGCAGGGGTCAGTCCTTGGACCTATACTGTTTCTGATATATGTAAATGATCTCCCAGAGGGTATAGAATCGTTTCTCTCGATGTTTGCCGATGATGCAAAAATTATGAGGAGGATTGAAACTGAGGATGATAGTAAGCTACAAGATGACCTAGACAGACTGAGTGAATGGTCCAACAAATGGCTGTTGAAGTTCAACCCGAGTAAATGCAAAGTAATGAAACTAGGCAGTGGAAACAGGAGGCCAGACACAGGATACAGAATAGGAGATGAAGTACTTAATGAAACGGACAGAGAGAAAGATCTAGGAGTTGATATCACACCAAACCTGTCTCCTGAAGCCCACATAAAAAGAATAATGTCTGCGGCATATGCGAGGCTGGCTAACATCAGAACAGCGTTCAGGAACCTGTGTAAGGAATCATTCAGAATCTTGTACACCACATATATAAGACCAATCCTGGAGTATGCGGCCCCAGCATGGAGCCCGTACCTTGTCAAGCACAAGACGAAGCTGGAAAAAGTCCAAAGGTATGCCACTAGACTAGTCCCAGAACTAAGAGGCATGAGTTACGAGGAAAGGCTGCGGGAAATGCACCTTACAACACTGGAAGACAAAAGAGTACGGGGAGACATGATCACAACCTACAAACTCCTCAGGGGAATCGACCGGGTAAACAAGGATAAACAATTCAACACTGGTGGGACGCGAACAAGGGGACACAGGTGGAAACTGAGTACCCACATGAGCCACAGAGACGTTAGAAGGAAGTTTTTCAGTGTCAGAGTAGTTAACGGATGTAATGCATTAGGCAGTGATGTGGTGGAGGCTGACTCCATACACAGTTTCAAATGTAGATATGATAGAGCCCAGTAGGCTCAGGAATCTGTACACCAGTTGATTGACAGTTGAGAGGCGGGACCAAAGAGCCAGAGCTCAACCCCCGCAAGCACAACAAGGTAAGTACACACACACTAGAAAAAATATGGAGATAAGACATAGAGACGTATAAAATATTTATCGGTATTGGCAGAGTAGAAAGAGGAAATGTTTACAATGAATACCAATCGAATAATGGGACTCGGGTGGAAGCTAGAAACTTAAGAGTCAGAAAGACGTTAAAAAGTTTTCATTAACGTAAGAGTTGTGAGGAAAGGAGTGAACTAATAAAGGGGCAGGTAGTTGAAGTCAACTCCATTCATATTTGTTTTAATTATAATTAAATTTTTAAAAAATTAATGCTAATTTTAAAAGTAGATATGATAGGGAAACAGGGCATGAGTCACTGCTTTAGACCAGGGGTCTCCAAACTATGGCCCGCGGGCCACATCCGGCCCGCCACATAATTTCATCCGGCCCGCCAAACAAATCCCCGTGTGGTGGCCTTGAAAAAATAATTATCGTACGAATGGCATCGCAGAATTATTCAAAGCTGGGGCTGCTGACTGGTGGCGCTCAGCCCGAGTCAGTTTTCCTCTCTCTCGATAGTGTGACGCACAGATGCTAGTACTGGTAGGTATGTGTTGTGCATTACAACCAATCAGTTGTGTATAACTGTATATTGTGGGGATGGAGGGCGAGTGGGGCTTCGCTGCTTCTGTTTCAGGGAACACAAACACTGTACAATATTCTTTTCTCTGTACTTTGACAATACCTTTATCTTAGTTATACAAAATAACAATAATACTATTGTAGCCAAAAATATTGCATGTTAAAATAGTTAAAATGGTAACCAGGCAGGAATCTATTTAGTTTACCCTAATTTTTTCCAAAAAGATATGTTTTAATTTTTCCATGTTTATACTTTAATATTTGAGGAAATTAAATTACTGGCACTGATTTTTTTTTTCATTTTTTATTCCTTCGGCCCGCATAAATATGGGAAATATATAATGTGGCGCTTACATTGAAAAGTTTGGAGACCCTGCTTTAGACAACCGGCAGTTAGAAAGTCGGGATGAGGGAGGGACCAAAGAGCTAACGCTCGATCCTGCAGGCACAAATAGGCGAGTACACAGCGGCGGCGGCGACCCTCAGTCAATAAGGAACTGTCCGTGTCGAAGTTGACTAACAACTCTTTCGACTCGGGTACCGGAAGTGGAAATCGACAAACAGTTTTTGCAGTTAATTAGATCGACCGTGAACTGGTGTCGTGTAATTGAGAGAAAATGGGTTTGTGGGAAAGCTCTCCCCAACAGCAATTGACTAGTCGTAAAAAACAATCCGGTTATGCAACATGCAACAACGCCTAAATGAAGGTAAACTTTGTTGCTTCGTTTTCATTTTACTTCAAGGCATTACCTGTATTTAAAGTTCATATAGTCCCTGGTAATTCAAACCCGGTAAACTTCCAAACAGCCCCAGACAAACTGATTAATACCAGTGTAAATTGGTAGACAACTTCGGGAATAATCTTGGTAAACCAAGAGAAATATCCTGGGATATTCGGAGCTAGCTTAGGCTAATATAAAATCAGGTAAATGTAACAGAAGTGCCACTGAACCTCCCGTGCAATTGCAAACATCAAATTCCAGGAAAAGTTAATATACTTAACTGGATAATATAGCTTAAAACATTTGTAGGTACGAGAATTTCCTTATATTTTATTAAAATTAATATACATTTCTAGTTTCCTCCTACGTCTCTTCGTTATATTCTCTATCTTTCTCTCTCTATCTCTAAGGAGAATGTTCTCCTTTGTCCACCATCAAGGCTTACACTATACTGAAACTAACTATAGATAAACATTGGCAAGAATGACTGGCCACCGCAGCGAGCGGCAAGGTATCCTAGTCAATACAAGCTGGGTGACGCATGGGGGTTTATGTTCACTTCTACCACATAAAACTATTCATCTCAGATGCAATAACAGTCGCCAAACTGAAAGAAAACCGACAGATCAACGTACACAATATCAATAGATGCAATGAGACAATCTTCCACTCGGCCTGATATCACATAATTCAAAATGTTGCCAAATTACTGTCATACTACGCCCAGTGGAAAGTTACCCTTAAACCGGTTACAATGGAAACTCACCTAGTACTATGTACACACGAAGAGTAACCACTTGTGCAGATTATCTCGGTTTTATACATGGTTTACTGCTGTTGGTCCACAGCTGCTCTTCCGGTCAAACGTGTCCACTTGACAAAATTTCAGATTTAAGGCAATTACAAAATACATAATTTGCAGACATTTCAGCTCCAGAAGGCCAATAACTAAAGGCTGAAAGCTGCCATTACACAGTATGTAAGCCTTAACACAGCAGCCTAGTCTTAACACAGTAGCCTAGCCTTAACACAGTAGCCTAGTCTTAACACAGCAGCCTAGTCTTAACACAGTAGCCTAGCCTTAACACAGTAGCCTAGTCTTAACACAGCAGCCTAGCCTTAACACAGCAGCCTAACCTTAACACAGCAGCCTAGCCTTAACACAGCAGCCTAACCTTAACACAGCAGCCTAACCTTAACACAGCAGCCTAACCTTAACACAGCAGCCTAGCCTTAACACAGCAGCCTAGCCTTAACACAGCAGCCTAACCTTAACACAGCAGCCTAGTCTTAACACAGCAGCCTAACCTTAACACAGCAGCCTAACCTTAACACAGCAACCTAGTCTTAACACAGTAGCCTAACCTTAACACAGCGGCCTAGCCTTAACACAGCAGCCTAGCCTTAACACAGCGGCCTAGCCTTAACACAGCAGCCTAACCTTAACACAGCAGCCTAGCCTTAACACAGCGGCCTAGCCTTAACACAGCAGCCTAGCCTTAACACAGCGGCCTAGCCTTAACACAGCGGCCTAGCATTAACACAGCAGCCTTTGCCTTAACACAGTAGCCTAGTCTTAACACAGCGGCCTAGCCTTAACACAGCAGCCTAGTCTTAACACAGCAGCCTAGCCTTAACACAGCAGCCTAGCCTTAACACAGCAGCCTAGCCTTAACACAGCGGCCTAGCCTTAACACAGCAGCCTAGCCTTAACACAAAATTCACACCTAGGGGAAAATTTACAATACACAATTCTATACACATCGACCAAGAGCCTAAAGATGTTTAGCACCCTCCCTGTACATAATTACATACAGACCTCCAATAGCATTCAGCAGGAAGCTTGATAAATACCTGCGAAGGGTACCTAAGTCTGTGTGTGTGGTATTTATGTCGGACTGCGAGCTACCAGCGACAACAGTCTGGTGGCTGGAGTTCTAACCAATGACCCAATTAACCTGGATCACTAGCCATAGAGGAGATTTATGAAAATGAAATGAACTAGCCAGAGGGAACACAAGGCTACAAATGCTAACATCTCAGCCAGCTAAAGTATATTACAAGGAACCATTAAATGAAGACGGCAAGACATGCACACCAGCCAGCACGTGCCTAGACATACAGGTGTTAACACCTATGGCTACCCACCTTTCCCTACCTATGGCTACCCACCTTTCCCTACCTATGGCTACCCACCTTCCCTACTTTCATTCAGCACATACCACCAGAAGTGAAGAACGGTCAACTACAAAACAGCGTTTAGGATAGCATATTATATATATATATATATATATATATATATATATATATATATATATATATATATATATATATATATATTATATATATATATATATATATATATGTCGTACCTAGTAGCCAGAACGCACTTCTCAGCCTACTATGCAAGGCCCGATTTGCCTAATAGGCCAAGTTTTCATGAATTAATTGTTTTTCGACTACCTAACCTACCTAACCTAACCTAACCTAACCTAACTTTTTCGGCTACCTAACCTAACCTAACCTATAAAGATAGGTTAGGTTAGGTTAGGTAGGGTTGGTTAGGTTCGGTCATATATCTACGTTAATTTTAACACCAATAAAAAAAAATTGACCTCATACATAAGGAAATGGGTAGGTTTATCATTTCATAAGAAAAAAAATTGAGAAAATATATTAATTCAGGAAAACTTGGCTTATTAGGCAAATCTGGCCTTGCATAGTAGGCCAAAAAGTGAGTTCTGGCTACTAGGTACGACATATATATATATATATATGCGAACAAGCCTGAATGGTCCCCAGGACTATATGCAACTGAAAACTCACACCCCCATTAGTGATTCGAACCCATACTGCCAGGAGCAACGCAACTGGTATGTACAGGACGCCTTAATCCACTTGACCATCACGACCGGACAAAAACTAATGGTAGCCAGGTAGATGGATCAAGTGAATTAAGGCGTCCTGAACGTCCAGTTGCGTTGCTCCTGGCAGTATGGGTTCGAGTCACTTCTGGGGTGTGAGTTTTCAGTTATATATATATATATATATATATATATATATATATATATATATATATATATATATATATATATATATATATATATATATATATATATAAACAAACAATAAGGGTGGCCTAATTCCGTCAAGAATTCTTGGGAGTGAGGTTTCTTGCGACACTTCCACCATGTTAGAAAAAGTTAAACTCATAAATAAAATGCATGCAAGAGAGCTTGCTACTTGTCGTGTGAATGACGTTTAGACTTTCTAGCCAAATTAGTACCTTGGGGAAGCGAGGGAAGGTTAGCGAGACGTAGTATACCCAAATATACTCCACCAACCTGTTTAAAATATGACACCTGTAGCCTACCTGCCTGTTACGTTCTGCTAAGTTATTTCTACACGCACACTGGGCCCTGTGTATCATCAGCTACACCCAGGGCCACCTAAAAACGTGTAGGGCAAAGATACTGCCCAGGGTCAAGAATCAAACAATTCCTGGTTGTTCATATAACAGCAACTACGGTTTGTGATGTTTCGACGCTCAAAACCGAAAAAAAATTAAATTAACGAAAGATGTAAATGTTTCGTAAATGAATGTGTAAATGCTTTATAAGAGGAACCATCGACAGACATCACAGACATGTCGTTCTGGGTCTGTCACGTTTCCCTAATCAAGTTCAAGTATGTTTATTGAGACAAGAAAGAAATACATCCATCTCAAAGTGGATAGAGTAGCTTAGGCTATTTCTAACCTCCTCATTTTCCCTAATATTAACAGCAACTCACACACCAGTTGTGTCGCCCGGGTAGATGTCAAGACTCCGAGCCACTGATGACGTGGATTACCACTGCCTCCTTGGCGGGTCCTCCTGCCCCAGCCAGGCAAGGTGGTGCCCTTTTGCCTCAGTTGTCTCGCACAGTGTTCTGGTTTCTCCTGCCCTTCACGTGTTCTCTTACGTGGTACTCGAGCACCTCTCGTCAGCTCTTACTCAAGCTAAGGTCGGGTGTCGGGCCTTGTTGGGCTGGCCGCGAAGGCATTCACCCCGACCTCTTGCCATCTAATTTATTTATACAGCTGTACATTTAATAAAAGACTAAAGTATGTAATACAATTTTTAGTCTCATTAGTCTCTATTAATGTCACTTGTCATATATTTTCCGATATTTTACTCAACTCGTTTGCAAGAAAGTTGAGGTAGCTTGGTAGCCAGCAGAGCTACAGGCTTGGTGCCTTCTTTTGCTAATTACTTACTTGGTAAGTCTGCAAAACCCACATACTCACAACCAGGCTGATCCAGTAACTCTAGCAAGAACCTGTTACGTTGTTTGTCGAGACCTTTGACCTGTGTTTCAGCAGGAGGCAGCAGAGGGCCCACACACCACGCCTGGCGGGTGTCCCAGTAGTGGAGATGGCTTGCAACACAACTCTAAGTGACTGACTACATTAGCATTCTGCTCAGGTCCCCTAGAGCTGACCTCTTCCGCATGGCTGCAACTTGTGAAGGCTGTGAGCTCCAGTATCACTGGTATATTTGCTGGTAGTTTAAGTCAATTAATTCACTAGACAATTAACGCTCAGGTAAACTTCATGCAAAAATGCGTACCTGAAGTAGTCATTGATTCAAAAAAAAAAGTTAAGCGGTCCCAATTATTTAAAGATTTTTTTGTGGATTCAAAGCACAGATCTTTAATTGCCAGAATCCACACAATAAAACATCTAAATTATTGGGATCGCTTAAATTTGTTAAATTTAAGCAAGCTGCAATCATCCATTACCATGCCATCTAGGTGGTTTTCTTGAGATGGTTTCGGGGCTTAGTATTCCCGCGGCCCGGTCCTCGACCAGGTCTCCTGATTGTTGGGCTGGTCAACCAGGCTGTTGGACGCGGCTGCTCGCAGCCTGACGTATGAGTCACAACCTGGTTGATTAGCTATCCTTTGGAGGTGCTTATCCAGTTCTCTCTTGAACGCTGTGAGGGGTCGGCCAGTTATGTCCCTTATGTGTAGCGGAAGCGTGTTGAACAGTCTCGGGCCTCTGATGAGGCCCAAATGTTTTAATATTTTTAATTTTTGTCTATAGTCTCATTAAGTTTTCACCCTCCCACTGGTATTGAACTAGACAGACATTAATATATTATTAATTCAGCAGTACGCTGGATTGGGGACTTGGGGGTCTGAAGGAAGGTATTAGAACTGTTCAAACAATTATCATAAGCAAGCTTAAGCCGGTTTTGTTCTCACTATCACAACCTATAAATAAGTATTTCAACTACTGCACACTTGCAGAGTCTACCAGGACTGCTTAAAAACAAAACGTAGCATACACTTTCCATAATAAGGGCTACAGATCTCAAAACCTATACCTGAAGAGTACTGGAGGGCGAGGGCCCGTTATCTCCACATTACAGTACCTTAAGGCTGCTGGAGCGAGTGATATGGTGGCCAAGGTCAAGCACAATACAGCACCTTAGGTTACTGGAACGAGAAATACAGTAGCCTTGGTGTCTAACACATCTGAGAGGAATGACATTAACACACAACACCTGCAGTTAATATCAGGGGTCAATAATGACTTCAACCTTATACACGCAAATATATTATTGTCGGAGCAAAGGTCGAGGTCCTCTTGAGGGACCTGAACAAGTTCCTCGAGGAAATGCAGCATTAAGCAGTAGGATCTATAACCTGTACCGGCATGAAAATTATAGTAATAGTGACGTCACCCCTCGTGCATAACATACATAAAGCCGCATTTTCTCTTATTTCCATTAGGTCGGGTTGGGTTAGACTCGGGGTAGTGAAGAATAGCTTAGAATAGCTACATTTCACATCAAGCGTGTTGTAACGGCAAGTGCGAGTCTGTGAACCAGCAAACAACAATAGCTGCACTGATCAGGCGGTCATCAGACAAGCCTGAACTAGGCTGCGATAGACTGGTGCAAAAACTTAACTAAACCGGTCACAGGTGACGTTTGTTCTGGCCAGATTCTTATAGAGAACACATTAATTAATAGTAACAATAAATATAACAAGAACCCGCACTAATGAGGACAGGCAGCACTATATATATTTTTCCCAGACCACCGAGTAGCTTCCGAACACAGCACAGCTCCTGTGCCAGGTCAGTTACGGGCTCACCATAGCCCGTGCTACTTGGAACTTGTTCCGAGTAGCTGAATCTATAACAACAACAACGACACCGATTAGCTGCCCAAGGCCATCCGCAAATGATTCTCGCCACCCATTTGAACTCTCTGCCGTCTACCAACCCAATCAGCCTAGGTGATCACACGAACCAAAGTTAATAGGATAAGAGAGTAAGAGGCCATTACCTGTGACCCCGATACATACAACCTGGGACCATAGAGGCAATCACTTCACAACCATTACGTAACTAGTGCCATTATCTTCTCCACATCAATGGCTACGGGTACAACTAGGTTCATATTTCTTTACATTTAGCTATGTTAATACGGTATTATTTTCAAACATGAAATTCGAAAACTAAATTTCTGCTAGAATTTCATTTACAGAAAACCACATTATTCAGATCGTTTCAAAGAAAACAAGTTCAACAGACAATATATTGTAAACCAAAGATTTATAATACAATATCGTTATAACTTGAAAATATTCTGTTTAGGACAAAAGTTCACTTGCCAGTTTACAAGTAGACTATTATTGGAACCGCAATATGCTTTCAAACCATCGCCAATATCTAGCTAACTATCCCGGTGGTGAGAGCATGTGTCTCGTCGACTACCCTGAGGATGGGGCTCGGTAAATGAGAGTTGAACCTTAAGAAAAGGCAAGTATAAATAGGCTTCAGTCCTATAAGACTGGTTCTCTGAAGCGCTTATTGTACGAAAGCAATCTAAGACTATTCAGTACAATTCTCACCCTTGACACAAGTGTATTTTCTTAATTTGAAGAGTCGTGTCGTCCAGGAGGCAGGGCCGGGCCGCTCCAAGCAACAGCCTGGTGGACCAAACTCGGGCGGGCCGCTCCAAGCAACAGCCTGGTGGACCAAATTCTCACAAGTCAAGTCTGGCCTCGGGCTGGGCTTGGGGAGTAGAAGAACTCCCAGAACCCCATCAACCAGGTATCAAGCAGGATTTAAATGCCAACTTTCGTCTTGCACAAATTTGAAATACATAATAAAAATGGAGACCTGAAACTGGGCTGAGGACGAACCAATGTTGACGTTGGCACAATATAGTGTGTTGGGTTCTGGCTACTTGTGAACTGGATGGCTCTCTCGCATCACCCCTTCCCTTCACTTCTCTTCCTCTCGCTTTCTCCCTCCCTTCACCGCTCTTCCCCTCGCTTTCTCCCTCCCTCCACCCCCTCTTTCCGTTTCTTCTTTCTCCTCCAAACACCTTAGCGACCCACGCCGGCTTTTTGCAGTAAAAAAAAAAGGACCAGCCGGAACAAACTGCAGGAAAAAGACTCCAGGTAAACAGGATGCCTTACGGACTGGGAATTGAACAGGGCGACTTTCCAACTGGCAGGAGTTAGTGCGCGCTGCACGCACTTCAATACCGGCATCCTCCCCCCCCCCCCATCCTTTACCAGGGGCGTTGGCAACGGTGGGGGGGGGGGGGCTTATGCTCTCTGCATTCCGGCCTTCAACTAGGCTATTGGTGTCGGCAACCAGCAAGTCTACAAGTGACTAGTCAAACGAAAATTTTCACAAGGTTAAAATAATATCTACAATGCCATGCCAACGTGATAAAAGTTACTTTTGCTATGATGAGAATCATTATCCTCCTCACAGCATCGCCTACATCACCATACCAGCAACATTAGCCTACAATCATCACAATCTTTTTACCAATACACAGACATAAGCACTTTTACACTAACCAATTAACATGATGTCAAACATTCGTAACAATCGTTATAATTCAATCACCATTATGGGCATCACAATCACCACTTCTAGAAAGGTAATACTACCTAGCCATCCGAAGGTCCACACATCCACCACCTTGCCTTGCTTGCTTTACCTACTTGATGGGGTTCTGGAAGTTCTTCTACTCCCCAAGCCCGGCCCGAGGCCAGGCTCGACTTGTGAGAGCTTGCCACCACAGCCCGGTTGGTCGGGCACTTCCTGCAGGAACTTGTCTAATTTATTCGTGAACACGTCAGTGCGGTGGCAAGTTTTAATAAAATACAAAAAAAAAAGACACAGACACACTAAGCTGTACCATTCTCAGTATAGAATGTTGTTATTTTAGATATAGCTACTCAGAACGAAGTGTAGCACGGGCTATGGTGAGCCCGTAATATATAGAATGGTATACTATACTTGTTAGAAACCCACCAGGTTAAACGTGGTGGATGTCTAGCACGGGGTCCTCGTCACTCAGGCCGCCTATACAGTTAGAAAGCTTGACAGTACGTGCCCGCCCGGGTTGGGTCTGCGGTGACTAAGGTGCTATGCAACACCCCTCTCCTCCCTCTCCCCCTACCGTCCCCCCCCCCCCCACACAACTGTCTCACCTCATGTGAGTCACTCCACCACCACCACCTCACTTCCCCCATAACAAGGCCCTACTGAATCACACTTATACAGTAGCGTGAAAACGCCAAACCGGCTATCGTTGCAACGCTAACGATGCAAGGTAGCCTATGCTCTAGGTGAGGTCATAGCAGGCTACGGGAAACCCCCCATGGCGGAATATTTTGAGTCAACAAGTGTATATATTCTTACAATACAAAACTACCAATATGTTCATGTTTATTCATAAAGGTCATGATATTATCAGTAAAACACTACACAACTTAATATATTAAATGTTGGGGCAAATACTCCCAACATTTATTAGACAAATATTTGCCCAGGCAAATAGTTTAC
>WNGS01009182.1:9567-29100 GCA_020271785.1 Procambarus virginalis
TACTTTGCAGACAGACTTGACACATAACACTCTAGTATGAAAATGTACCTCGCTACATGAACGACATTGGGAAAAACTTCAAGCGTGATATTATATAAAGTTGTTCGGACTGGGCATATCAGAAAATAACTTTATGTTTAAAAGTGATAGATTTCAGGTACTCGGGTACGGAAAAAATGAGGACCTTGAACATCATACAGAGTACAAAACACAACTCAAATGGTGCCCATAGTAGGAAAACAGCATGTTAAAGCGATTTGGGAATCAATGATTGCCTGACGACCATATACAGTTTAGGGAGCATAAACCACAGCACAAAACTATTTGCGGACAGCCAGAAAAATGATAGGGGGGATTACGAGAACTTTCAAATCCCCTGATCCCATCACAATGCCCGTATGGGGGTACGCTGTCAAGTCACTTGATAGGCCTGTTACCGCCGTACAATCCTTGAGTACTGTTCACGATACTCCCCTATTCCCCGTCACAGGAGCAGGAGAGACTTGCTGAGAAGTAGTAAGAGGAATAAACAGAGAAACATTATTACAGCACAGTATCACAGACGCGGATAAAGCACAGTCTAAAGTTACTATGGGGATTCGCTCTCAAAGCATAGCGTCCAAATTGTACTCACATAGAAAGAAAGACGAGAAAAGATATCAACATATGATACACCTGGAAGATACTGGATTGCCAGGTCCCAAATCTACACAGTAAAATAACAAACGGTAATGGGAGTGTGAACGATCATGGAAGGAAATGCAGCAATCAGAATCCATTGTGAAGAGGCAGGGTGTGCCATAAGGCACCAGATCAGAGAACACTTGCTATACAATCATGCATTAGGTCCTTACGGTTGTCTGCAAGCGGGGGGGTCCTCACCAGCAACGACAGAAGGAAATAATCTTGACGGAAACAACACGTGGGCGACATGCTTCAGAGAGGAAACTAGATTTATATCTCGTCAACTGTGTGTATTGTTACCGGACCACAGCCGGGCTGTAGGTTGGGTATGTTGGGCCTGCGGGGCCGCTCCAAGCAACAGCCTATGTGGACCAACACTCTTCACAAGTCAAGCCTGGCCTCGGGCTCGGGCTTGGGGAGTAGAAGAAAACTGCCCAAAACCCCAGTCAACCAGGTCTCAACCTAGAGTAGGTCAGTGGAAAACAGGACTGGCACAGCACACAGGATACAAGAGGTAGGAGATGTAAGTACTTAAATGAAACGGAAGAGAGAAAGATCTAGGAATTGATATCACACCAGACCTGTTCTCCTGAAGCCCACATAGCAAGAACAGCTGTCTGTTGCAGAGGGTCGACGAGGTCTGGGGTGGCTACTGGACTCAGAACCAGCGTTCAGGCGAATCTGTTCCTAACGGAATCATTCTAAATCTTGCTACACCCACATATGTAAGACATACTCTGGAGTATGCGTCCGGACCGACAGCAGGAAAACCAGCAGTGTCGTAACCCGTTACTGGTTAAGCACAAGACAAAGCTGGAACAAAGTGCAAAGGTATGCCACTAACTAGTCCTAAGAACTATACGCTCAAGCAGGATCTGCGGTTACCAAAGAAAGGCGTGCAGGCGAAATCGCACCTTCCGAAAAACCATAGATGAGAGGCAGAGCGAGAGTAAGGCGCCAGCCGACCATGAACTCACAACTCTATCAAAATACCTCAAGGGGAAATCCGTACCGGTTAAAACAATGGTATCAAATCTAATACCACTGAAACAAAGTAGGAACTACGTGAACATGAAGCAAATGAGGACAACAATGTGGAAAATACTGTAATGCCTAACGCCACTGAGCCCACAGGGACATTAGAGAATGGAAACTGTTTTACCAGTCGTCAGCCAGTAGTTAACCGGATGAGATGGCCATTAGGGCATTAGATTGTAGGTTGGTAGGCTCGACCGCCAAGTAACACTTTGGGAAATCAAATGTAGATTATGATAGAGCCCAGTAGGCTCATGGAAAGCCGGTGACACCAGTTGATTGACAGCTTGAGAGGCGGGACCAAAGGAGGCCACAAGCTCTAACGCCATCTAACCAATCTGCACAAATAAGGTGAAGTACCATTCACACACACCTAAGGGGACACACACACGGACATAAGGCGGGTACACACAACACTAATGGGGGACACACAAAGTTAAGGGGTAACACCTCACACTAAGGAGGGAAACACACACTCTAACGGGGACATACACAATAAGGTGGACACACACACACTAATGAGGAGGACACACACTGTACTAGAGAGGAGGGGGACAGCACACACTAATGGTACACGACACCTGAGAGAGGGTGACGCCACAACTATGGGGGTACACACACACAATCGAATGAGTACCCACCAACACTACTTTGGTGTACATAAACCTTATGTGAGGGGACACGACACTAAGGAGGGTACTACAATAACTAAGAGGCGGAGACAAAAACACTAAGGCGGATTCACACACCGGATGGTTGTACACACTTTAATCGTGGGCTTGTGAGGGGGAGTAACCACGCACACCTAGAGGTTGATACCACTCTATAGAGGGTACATCGAACACATCACTGAGGTGTGACCACGAACTAGGGAGTACCCTAACACTAAGGGGGACTCACAACTCAATTGGGACAACACACTGAGTGGCTACCAACACAACTACCGAATTATGACACACACACCTAACGGCACGGGACACACACACAAACAAATAATGAATGTGTACGACATACACACAACACAAAATGGTACACACAAGAACAATAATAGGGGACACACACACAAATTTATTGGGATACCCTCTACACTAAGGGGGGAACTCACACCACAATTCCATGGACATCACTACTAAGGTTGGGGACACACACTGCGCGTTACACCTCTCATTGTATTGCTGATGATGCAAAAAATTAGGAGGAGGATTAAAACAAAGGAAAATAGTACGAGGTGTACAATATGACCTGAAAGACTGATGAAGGGGTCCAACAAATGGTCATGTTAAAGTGTTAGAAAAGCGCCGAGACTAACTTGCAGAAGTAAGTATTCATTCACACACCATGAATTTCGGCGATAAATCGGACTAGACTATGCCGCCTCACATTTCATGAATCTCCGGGAACCAAAGATCAATTATCCTAATCAGTGAGTTGGCCATATCCTCATATTCGTAGGCCAACCTGTCTCCTAGAATCCCACATAAAAAACATAATTCCGGACAGTATACACGTGTTACTATGATTGGGCCTATGCGATGCTCGGTACAACCAAGACAGCCTTCAGAAACATTATTAAGGAATCATTCAGAACATGCTTTGTTGAATACCTCATATGTAAGACCAATCCTGGTAGTATCGGCGTCCTTCATAGAGCCCGTCACCTTGTAAAGCATAAAACTAAGCTGGAGAAAGTTTAGAGGTATGCAACTAGGCTATTCCCAGAACTTTGAGGCATGTGTTACGAGGAAATGCTGCGGGGAATGCACCTTAAGACACTGGAAAACAGAAGACAAAGTGAAACATGATCACTACCTAAAAATCCTTAGGGGAAGCGACGGGTAGACAAGGATAAACTATGTCAAGATTAAACTATCAAAGGTTTTGGCAATATTTTGCAGTTTTTTTTTCCACACGTTTTTAAGCTTTCCAGTATAATTGTCAACAATTCTGGGTCAAATAAAAAATATTATGCGAAATTTTGAGATTTAGGCAGATCATAATCCATAGAAAACATTCAGTTGTTTTTTCCATATTCCAATATCCCTAATTTGCATTGATTTTGATCTCAATTCCGAGATATTTTAATTTGCGCGAAAAATAATTGCCAAACATTGTTGATATTGGGTTTAATCATTAAAGGTAACCAAGGACTCTAAATCGTCCCAATATTGCTAAATTCGATGCTTTTTATTTACGCTTTGTTGTTTTTTTTTCTTTAAAAGTGCAAGACCAAAATGGCTTGCATGCAAAACTTCGAAAATAAAGGCAACTATGTGCAATGCAGACAAGTTTTGGATATGTAGCAGATCACTAATTAAGGACGAAAACATCAGTTTTTCGAAATATTAGTTATATATGTTCGAATATTTTTTATCTCACTATCAGAACTACATTAAAAACTTGAAAAAGTCACGTAATATCAAATATCGCGGATTTTTACTTCAAATCATACACGCCGCGAGGATTTTCGATTGTTTTTTTTATCATTAAAACTGGCAGAATGAAAAGGTTTGTTTTTTCAATAAAATGATAAAATTCAATGTTGTTTCCATTAAAATGTTAACAAAATATTGTCTGATTCTTTCCCGTATATTTACCGAAATAAATGTGACACTAAAACCGGTCTATAAATAAATTTCTTGGTGGGAAACGTCTAAATAAGTCAATAGAAAAAAAGAATTTTCTGTCCGATTTATATCTTAACTCTATTTTAATGTAGCACAAATGTGTCATTTTTCAGTGAAGTTCAGTAATTTAAGGTTAATTTAGCAATTAATTACCGTGTTTGTGCATCATATTTGCGGATATGTTTAATGATTTAATACCAATAAACCGAAATGCTTAAAACGTTTGAAAAACAGCTAAATATTGGCACTATCATCATGATATTTAGGTGTTTATATCTCATGAAGGAAAAATTAATGATAACGTCAAAATATTGACTGATCTTCAGATGTTTTTTAAGATGCAAAACATAATTGCTGAAGACTTGCAAATAACGCAACATTAATTGCCCGAAATGTCTTGAAATTTGAGAGGCCAAGATCCAACTAATCGCCAGAGAAACATTCAAGCGTTATCGAAATTTTTGATAATATTTACGCCAATATGGTTCAACCTAACAATCAGACTACATACAAAAAAACCCTAAAAAACACAAGTCACTTAATAAATTTTTTTAACTACCAATTCGACGAATTTCTTACGTCAGGCGATTGTAAATCAAGGTTTCCGTGTTAAGTTTTGATCGATAAAAGATATTGAAAAGATGTTAACATTCACATATGATAAACATCAATGTGTTTCATCCCTCTCAAATCACTAATAATGTTCATTTATATTATCCCGTTTATCTTTACCTTTTGAAAGAATACACAGCTGTCCCACGCGTAAAACCGCATCTACATCCGACTGGAAGGGGGGGACGGGTCAAAATATGCAATAATAAAGTCAGCACAGTCGACACTGCTCCCTTTCAATATACCGTCTCAATGCTTTCCGAGTAAGTCTTTAAGTTAGCTTACTCTCTAGAATTTTAACCGAGGTACAAATGGATAATTAGAAAGTTTTCAAAATATATTAGGTGTTAATTGTTGCAATCAATTACTTGGTTTTGCATCATATTTAATATAACTAAGTATTAGGATGAATTGTTGACTCTTAAACTAGGAAACTGTCTAACAAGTGGAAACACGGCAAAATTGTTGCCAATCCTTGATATTAGGTTTTTATATCTCATAAAGGAAAATATTATATTAAACGTCAAAATGTTGCTGAATTCGATGATTATTTAGTGCAAAACAATTGCACTGAAAAACTTGCAAATAAAGCAAGTATTATGCGAAATTGTGCGTATGTAGGTCCAAATACTAATCGACAGCAGAAAACTTCCTGTTATCAGAAATGATTAGTAATTTGAATTTTTCTATCTAAAATCAAACTACATGAAAAAGTGAAAAAAGTCAATATATTATAATTCAGAGGATTTTTACTTCAAACCTAGATCCGAGGTTTCGTGTTATTTTTATCATTAAAAGCATCATGAAAATGTTGTTTTTCAATACAATGATAAAATTCAATTGCTGTTTTCCATTAAAATTACCATAAAATATTTCTGATTTTCCCTTTATTTTCCACAAAAATTTACAACGTAAAACTATCTAATCCATACCTGAACACGATGTATGCCAATAAAAAAGAATTTCTCTCCGAATTTATAACTTACTCTTCTATTTAACGAGGCCAATGGTCTTGAAATTCAGTACAATTTAGGATTAATTTGCAATTAAGTGTTTGTATCATATTTATCGTATTATTTTCGAATTATAACAATAAATCGAAATGCTTAAAAAATTGGAAAACCGGCTAAATATTGCCTAAATCGTTAAATTTGGTTTATATCTCATAAAGGAAAAAAGAATGATAAACGTCAAATATTGCTAAATTCGATGATTTTTGGTGCAAAACAAATTGCACGAAAACTTGCAAATAACGCAATATAATGCGAAATTTGAGATTTGTAGGCCAGATCACTAATCTAGAGAAAACATTCAGTGTTATCGAAATATTAGTAAATTCGAATATTACCTAAAATCACACTTATGAAAAAGTGGAAAAAGTCACTATCATATAAAATTCGAGGATTTTTACTTCAAATCATAAAGCGAGGTTCGCATTATTTTGATCATTAAAAAGGCATATTTTAATGTTGTTTCCAATACAAATGTTAAAGTCAATGTGTTTTATTAGAAATAACTAAAATGTTCCTGATTTGGCATTTAAATTACCGAGAGAAGAGGTATACGTAAAACCGCCCTACGGCGCCTAAAACGTCGGTATATGCAATAAAAACTGAATTTTCTCCTAATCAATATCTTACTAAATATTTTAACAACCAATCAATTGATTGATTGAAAATAAAGTATCTAAAGGTTAATTTGCAATTAATTACGTGTTTGCATCATATTTATCGAATATATAATGAATTGTAGTCAATAAACTGAAAATGCTTAAAAACGTGGAAAACCGTCTAAATATTGCCTAACTCGTTAATATTTGGTTTATATCTCATAAAGGAAAAAAGAATGATAAACGTCAAAATATTGCTAAATTCGATGATTTTTGGTGCAAAACAAACTGCATGAAAACTTGCAAATAACGCAATATAATGCGAAATTTTGAGATTTGTAGGCCAGATCACTAATCGAGAGAAAACATGCAGTGTTATCGAAATATTAGTAAATTCGAATATGTTTACCTAAAATCAGACTACATGAAAAAAGCTAAAAAAAGTCACTATATTACCAAATTTGAGAAATTTTACGTCAAATTGTAAATCAAGGTTTCGTGTTATTTTGATCATAAAAGAGATATATGAAAATGTTGGTACCAATACAAGTGATAAAAACCAATGTGTTTTCATTAGAATTAACTAAAATGTTCATTATTTTCCGTTTATATTACCGAAAGAAGATGTACACGTAAAACCGCTCTAATCCGACTGAAACGTCAAAATATGCAATAATAACTGAATTTCTCTCCGAATTTATATATCTTACTCTCTATTTTAACGAGGTACAAATGGATCATTGAAAGTTCAATATTTAAGGTTAATTTGCAATCAATTACGTGTTTGCATCATATTTATAGTATATATAATGAATTGTTGACAATAAACTGGAAATGCTTAAAAACGTGGAAAAACGGCAAAATATTGCCAAAATCCTTGATATTAGGTTTATATCTCATAAAGGAAAGAAGGATAATAAACGTCAAAATATTGCTGAATTCGATGACTTTTAGTGCAAAACAAATTGCATGAAAACTTGCAAATAAAGCAATATTATGCGAAATTTTGAGATATGTAGGCCAGATCACTAAATGAGAGAAAACATTCAGTGTTATCGAAATATTAGTAAATTCGAATATTTTTATCTAAAATCAAACTACATGAAAAAAGTGAAAAAAGCCAATATATTATCAAATTCGAGGATTTTTACTTCAACTCATAGACCGAGGTTTCGTGTTTTTTTCACCAATAAAAAGGCATATGAAAATGTTATTTTCAATGCAAATGATTAAATTGAATGTGTTTCCATTAAAATCAACTAAAATATTTCTGATCTTTCCTTAATTTTACCGAAAAAAGATGTACACGTAAAACCGATCTAAATCCGGCTGAAACGTCGAAATATGCAATAAAGAAAGAAATTCTCTCCGAATTTATATCTTACTCTCTATTTTAACGAGGCACAAATGATTCATTGAAAGTACAGTATTTAAGGTTAATTTGCAATTGATTACGTGTTTGTATCATATTTATCGTATATTTCATGAATTAATAACAATAAATCGAAAATGCTTAAAAACGTGAAAACCGTCTAAATATTGCCTAACTCGTTAATATTTGGTTTATATCTCATAAAGGAAAAAAGAATGATAAACGTCAAAATATTGCTAAATTCGATGATTTTTGGTGCAAAACAAATTGCACGAAAACTTGCAAATAACGCAATATAATGCGAAATTTTGAGATTTGTAGGCCAGATCACTAATCGAGAGAAAACATTCAGTGTTATCGAAATATTAGTAAATTCGAATATTCTTACCTAAAATCACACTACATGAAAAACGTGGAAAAAGTCACTATCATATCAAATTCGAGGATTTTTACTTCAAATCATAAAGCGAGGTTTCGCATTATTTTGATCATTAAAAAGGCATATTAAAATGTTGTTTCCAATACAAATGTTAAAGTCAATGTATTTTTATTAGAATTAACTAAAATGTTCCTGATTTGGCATTTAAATTACCGAGAGAAGAGGTACGCGTAAAACCTCCCTAAGGCGGCTAAAACGTCGATATAAGCAATAAAAAATGAATTTTTCTCCTAATCAATATCTTACTATATATTTTAACAACCAATCAATTGATTGATTGAAAATAAAGTATCTAAGGTTAATTTGCAATTAATTACGTGTTTGCATCATATTTATCGAATATATAATGAATTGTAGTCAATAAACTGAAAATGCTTAAAAACGTGGAAAACCGTCTAAATATTGCCTAACTCGTTAATATTTGGTTTATATCTCATAAAGGAAAAAAGAATGATAAACGTCAAAATATTGCTAAATTCGATGATTTTTGGTGCAAAACAAATTGCACGAAAACTTGCAAATAACGCAATATAATGCGAAATTTTGAGATTTGTAGGCCAGATCACTAATCTAGAGAAAACATTCAGTGTTATCGAAATATTAGTAAATTCGAATATTCTTACCTAAAATCACACTACATGAAAAACGTGGAAAAAGTCACTATCATATCAAATTCGAGGATTTTTACTTCAAATCATAAAGCGAGGTTTCGCATTATTTTGATCATTAAAAAGGCATATTAAAATGTTGTTTCCAATACAAATGTTAAAGTCAATGTATTTTTATTAGAATTAACTAAAATGTTCCTGATTTGGCATTTAAATTACCGAGAGAAGAGGTACGCGTAAAACCTCCCTAAGGCGGCTAAAACGTCGATATAAGCAATAAAAAATGAATTTTTCTCCTAATCAATATCTTACTATATATTTTAACAACCAATCAATTGATTGATTGAAAATAAAGTATCTAAGATTAATTTGCAATTAATTACGTGTTTGCATCATATTTATCGAATATATAATGAATTGTAGTCAATAAACTGAAAATGCTTAAAAACGTGGAAAACCGTCTAAATATTGCCTAACTCGTTAATATTTGGTTTATATCTCATAAAGGAAAAAAGAATGATAAACGTCAAAATATTGCTAAATTCGATGATTTTTGGTGCAAAACAAACTGCATGAAAACTTGCAAATAACGCAATATAATGCGAAATTTTGAGATTTGTAGGCCAGATCACTAATCGAGAGAAAACATTCAGTGTTATCGAAATATTAGTAAATACGAATATGTTTACCTAAAATCAGACTACATGAAAAAAGCTAAAAAAAGTCACTATATTACCAAATTTGAGAATTTTTACGTCAATATGTAAATCGAGGTTTGCAAATTGTAAATCCTGATTTACACCCAAATTTATTTACTAATATATCTAAGCGGGATATAGATGTGGGATATATTTGCACCCAGATATATTTACTTGTATATCTACTGGTATATATCAATAAATCCATATATCACACTAGAACTGCATAAATAGAGCCTATTCTATGAAAATTTGACACATCTAAGTTACCGGGGACGTAGCTGTACACAAAAGAAAATAACATCAGTAGAATACTATCGGCCTGTTTCCTTGTTTGCAGTCGTTAGAATATTTTAAGTAAATTGATTTTTGCTAGAAAAGACTTAAATAATAAAATATTATTACGTCATTAATAATGACGCTTTAATAATGACCCGCTCATTAGTCAACAAGATATGTTGACCAAACCAAACACCAAAAAGTGAAAAAACGACGACTTTTCGGCCTATCCTAAACCATTATCCAGCCGTGTCTTGATAATGGTTCAGGACGAACCGAAACGTCGTCGTTTCTTACTTTCTAGTTTGTGTTTTTCATCGTTGTCTAAGCTTGAGAGTATCCAGAGTACTCAGGTTCGAATACTTTTCATGGCTCATACGGATTTTCTCAATACCCATAAAAATATAGAAAATTTTACACTGATTTTCCCAGGGACAAGAAAGATAATGTAAATTACCTCAGAAAAATCCTCAAACTAACCTAATATTGGGACCACTTTAAAAACTGATTTTTGCCTCAGGTTAATCGCAATCTTGACACCAAATTTAGTCCCATCATGACATTAAACAATAAAATACTGATATACAATACATCAATGGCCATTTTAGGAGCAGACATTTTTTAGAAAATAACAGGTTTGCAAAACACTAGGGAAAAAAGCTAGTCTTCTCAAGGTTACACATCATTATGATACTGCACGGTGTAAACAATTTACAACTACCAACTTCATCTAGCATTTGTTTTCGAATTCCTGGCTACTATATTATTTCATGTGTTAGATACAATTAGAGATGAGGCTGCACATCTTTGCAAATCAGAATCAATATTGTTAACCTAATGTTTCCAAGCAGTACCCGCTAGTACAGAAGAGATGAGTCTGGATTGTGTGTATTCTACAGTGATCACAAATTGCATGCCCCCTCTTGTTTAACGTCTTCAACAATCCATTCCCATAATTTAGGAATAAACTACAGAACAAATTGCGTGATAGTCACCATATGCAGGAAGTGATCCGGATATCCCACTAGAAGTTGATAAACGGGACCTATGCCATAAAAGTGTCCATCAATCAGACATGACAACGGAAAAGGTTAGGCAGCTCCTACAGGAGCAATGGCACCAGTCGGAATCATACAATACGTATCCCGCATACTATGCATACCATACGTACCATAAAAGGCAGCTGGGTTCCTGGCGTCCATGTCGCAAAGCTCCTATACATATCGCTACTAAGGAATGAACAGAGATAGGTACTGTCACGGGGGGTGGGCCGGGGCTCTGCTAGCACTCGGCTGCTAGGGGCTCGAAAGGCCGAATACTCGGCCCCTCCGACTCCCGGGATTCGCCGGAGTCTCCTTGGTCCCACAGGAGAGGACCAGCAATGCCCACCTCCGCAGGTCTTTGCTTCCACCACTGAAGGGGTGCCACTGACTCACCCTGGAAGCCCTTCAGTCAAACCGGGGAAACTGCTATCAGCAATTCCGGCCTAGACCCGTGGAGGAGTGAAGAAAGACTCGGGCTTACTTTGTAACAATGACCTCCCTGAGTCTTGCCTGCGGGACAAAGAGGTTGCAGGAACTCCTTTCCCGCCTGTCTTCTCTATCTTTTCCTCAACAAGGTCGCCAGCTGGGTTATTATATCTGCACCCCAGCGATGCAGTTCAGTGGGTGTATATATGTTGTCTGTTGCCTGAGTGTTGCTACTACCAAGACAATAAGAAATTCTATAGGGAACGTGATGTCCCCTAAATGGTACTATGATAACCCTCGTGTATGCTCAATAGAGAAATATAATAATAATAATAATGGAGGCACACTCAAACACAATAATAAAATGTGTTAATTTACTGATAGAATACATGATCACACATATGACTATAAGTGACACAAGGAAATGAAAATATAATAATAACTCTGGAGATTGTCAGCAACTCTTCTCTCACGTTCTCCAGGCTCCTTCAACTGGGCAGATAGACAGGAGTCACACACTCTCTCACAGAAGGGCCTCTTCACCACGTCGGCTCCCTTCTTCACTGTCCTGCCATCCACACACACTGTCCTCTCTGACAGTCCTGGACATAAGCTGCCATGCAGCCTATTCTGCTACTAAAGCCTTAATATCCTATTTCCACATATATAAGTGAATATACATGGCCTATCTAGCCTACTNGGGGTAGGAAGCAGGATACCAGATACAAGGTATCATTTTGGAGATGAAGTACTTCAGGAGTCAGAGAGAAAGAAAGATCTGGGGGTTGATATCACGTAAGACCTGTCCCCTGAAGCTCATATCAAGAGGATATCATCAGCGGCATATGCCAGGTTGGCTAACATAAGAACGATATTTAGAAATTTGTGTAAGGAATCTTTCAGAACATTATTACCACATATGTAAGACCAATCCTGGAGAATGCGGCTCCAGCATGGAGTCCATATCTAGTCAAGCATAAGACTAAACTGGAAAAGGTTCAACGGTTTGCCACCAGACTAGTACCCGAGCTGAGAGGTATGAGCTACTGGTGGGAGACACACACACTAAGAGGGGACACACACACTAAGGGAGGGACACACACACTAAGGGAGACACACACACTGAGAGGGGACACACAAACTGAGAGGGGACACACATATTAATTGTGGACACAAACTATGGGGGACACACACACTAAGAGGGAACACACACACACTAAGGGGGACACACACACACTAAAGGGGGGACACACACACACTAAGGGGAGACTCACACACTAAGGGGACACACGACCGGGTAAACAAGGACAAACTATTCAACACTGGCGGGACGCGAACAGGGGACACAGGTGGAAACTGAGTACCCACATGAGCCACAGAGACGTTAGAGGAAACTTTTTCAGTGTCAGAGTAGTTAACGGATGGAATGCTTTAGGCAGTGATTTGGTGGAGGCTGACTCCATACACAGTTTCAAATGTAGATATGATAGAGCCCAGAAGGCTCGGGAATCTGTACACCAGTTGATTGACAGTTGAGTGGCGGGACCAAAGAGCCAAAGCTCAACCCCCGCAAGCACAAATAGGTGAGTACCATCCCCCCCAAAAGGTGAGTACACACACTAATTGGGGACACACACACTAAGGGGGACACACACACTGAGAGGGGGGACACAAACACTAAGGGGTGTCTCACACATGAAGGGAGACACACACACTAAGGGAGGACACACACCCTAAAGGGGAGACACATACACTGAGAGGAGGGACACACACACTAAGGGGGGGGGAAACACATACACCGAGGGGAGGATACACAGAGGGAGCCGGCTGATAGAGAGAAAAAGAGCAGCAGTAGTAGCAGGCATTAAAGAGCAAACAGGGACCAGCCCAAAGGAGCGGAGAGACAAGGATTAAAACATAGTTACCGAGATCCTTAAGGAGATAAGGATGGAGGGAAATGAACAAAATGTTGAAAAGGTTTTCAGGCTTGGAAAGTACAACAAGAACAGAGCGGAATCACAAAAGAGGAACTGTTAGCAAGGAAGAGCGGTCTAGCCAATGTACAGAAGTTCAAAAAAGTATTCCTGCAGAGGGATATGACAAGGGAAGAGAGATAGCAGGCAGCAGACGCGAGGAGGGAGCGCAGGGAGAGAGAAAGGAGTCAGAGAGCCACAACCCTGATCCCTACAACCTCGGAGGGGAGTGGGGAATCCTCCTCAAACAGTGCAGTATCCACAAGAAATGGGGCACCACCCTCACATTCTACCCAACATACACCCTACTGCTCCATCCCCTGTCAGCCCCCCCTCCCACTAAGTATCCACCTAAGGCACCCTGCCACCACCCACCCCCTCCTCCCACTCACCCCTATCCTCCCACTCACCCCTCCCCCTAGGACCTCCCTTATCCCCCATCCCCAAGCCCTCCCTTCTCCCACATGCCCTCATGTCTCTCCCACCCCCAAGCCCTCCGTTCTCCCCCCCTAAGCCCCCCAGTCTCTCCCACCCACCTCAGCCTTCCCTTTCCCCCATGCCCCCCAAGCCCTCCCCACTTTTCTGCCCCACCATGCCCCCAAGCCCTCCCCTTTCCTGCCCCCCAATCCCCCCCTTCTCCCCCATCCCCCAAAGGTTCTCCTCCTCCCATGCTCCCCAACCCTCCCCCTCTCACTCTCCCCCCCTACCCTCCCTCTCTCACCCCCATACCCTCCCCCTCTCACCCACCCCCTTACCCTCCCCCTCCTCCCCCCCCCAAAGCCCTTCCTCCTCCAGTCTCCCCGTACCAGATCCTCCTGGCTCCTGCTCACCCCAGATCCCACAGGTCTTCTGCTTCTGCAGACGAGAAGCAGAAGAGAGTCAGTTTCAGGGTAATGTACTTGAACATAGATGGGATCACAAGCAAAGCAAGTGAACTAAGGGAAAGGGCACAAGACGTGAACCCAGATGTAATCGGACTCACTGAAACAAAACTCTCAGGAATCATAATGAATGCCATGTTTCCCCAGGAGTACACAGTAATAAGGAAAGCGAGGGCAGGTAGGGGTGGAGATGGAGTGGCCCTACTCATGAGAGAGGAATGGAGTTTTAAGAAGATGGCTATACCTGGCTGTGAGGGTTTCAGAGACTACATAGCAGGCACCATGACAATGGGAGGACCAAGAATAGTAGTAGCAGTAATATCTAACCCTCCACCAAATGAAAGAAGACCCAGTCCCGAGTATGAAAACAACAACATGGCAGTTAACACTATAATTGAGAGGGCAGCCTCTGCCCTCTCAATTATAGAGGGCAGCCTCTCCTGACTGTAGAAATAGATCCCACCTGCTCATCATGGGGGACTTCAATCACGGAAGGATTGACTGGGAGAACAAGGAACCGCATGGAGGCGAGAACACATGGAGAGCCAAACTATTGGAGGTGGTGACTAGAAACTTTTTAACCCAGCATGTCAGAGAACCCACAAGGATGAAAGGAAATGACGAACCAGCGAGACTCGACCTAGTCTTCACTCTGAACGACTCCGACATAAGAGAAATCGGTTTTGAGGACCCAGTAGGAATGAGCGACCACAGTGTATTGGTGTTTGAGTACTTGATTGAAGAAGGGTTATTGAACTCGAGGAGGGATACCGAAACAACAGGATGGCATACCGAAAGGGAAAGTATGAGGAGATAAGAAAATTCCTAACAGATATAGCATGGGAAATAGAGCTCAGGGGAAAGACAGCCTAAAAAATGATGGACTACATCACGCAGAAGTGCAAGGACGCAGCAAACAAGTTGTCCCAATCCAAAAGGAAAACAGTGAAATGAAGATGAGAAACCCATGGTTTAATCAGAGATGTAAGCTAGCTAAGCAGCAAAGTAAAAGGGCATGGAGAAACTATAGGAATAACAGGACACTTGAGAGCAGAGAAAGATATCAGAATGCCAGGAATGAATATGTCAGGATGAGAAGAGAGGCAGAAAGATAATATGAAAATGACATCGCAAGCAAGACAAAGACTCAGCCTAAATTGCTGCAAAACCACATCAGGATAAAAACAACAGTAAAGGAACAGATTATTAAATTAAAAATAGGGGAAGAAGGATTCACTACAAACAACAAGGAAGTGTGTGAGGAACTGAATAAGAAATTCCAGGAGGTCTTCACCTTAGAGCAAGGAAAATCCCAGAGCTAAGAGAGGGAATAGCTAACCAGGAACCACTGGAAGAGTTTGAGATTACCAGCGGGGAAGTAAGGAAGTGTTAACTAGATTTGGATGTGACAAAGCCTATAGGCCCAGATGGAATCTCCCCTTGGATACTAAAGGAAGGAGCAGAAGAACTGTGCCTGCCACTCTCCATAGTGTACAACAAATCACTGGCAACAGGGGAACTGCCAGAAATTTGGAATGCAGCTAACGTAGTCCCGATATACAAGAAAGGGGATAGACAGGAGGCACTGAACTACAGGCAAGTGTCCCTACCCTGCATACCATGCAAGCTGATGGAGAATATTGTGCGAAGAAAGTTAGTGGAACATCTGGAGCGAAAGAATTTTGAAACACAGCATCAACATGGGTTCAGGGATGGCAGGTCCTGCCTCACAGGGTTAATTGAATTCTACGACCAGGCAAAAAAATCAGGCAAGAAAGAGAAGGGTGGGCAGACTGCATATTTTTGGATTGGCAGAAAACCTTTGATACAGTACGACACAAGAGGCTAGTGAAAAAGCTGGAGATGCAGGCCAGTGTGAAAGGGAAGGTACTCCATTGGATAAAGGAGTACTTAAGCAACAGGAGACAAGAGTCAGTGTGAGGGGTGAGGTCTCAGATTGGCAAGACGTTACAAGTGGAGTCCCGCAGGGGTCAGTCCTTGGACCTATACTGTTTCTGATATATGTAAATGATCTACCAAAGGGTACAGAATCGCTTATCTCAATGTTTGCTGATGATGCAAAAATTATGAGGAGGATTGAAACAGAGGATGATAGTACGAGGCTACAAGATGACCTAGACAGACTGAGTGAATGGTCCAACAAATAGCTGTTGAAGTTCAACCCGAGTAAATGCAAAGTAATGAAACTAGGCAGCAGCTAACTAATGCAGTGAATTCGACTGGTGTGGGGAGGGGAAGCACACGTGAGCACGAGCTCTGTGAAAAACACTATATATCTCGGGATATTTCAGTGATACAGGAACTAAACACAGTCAGATAACTCATAAAGTGCATCTCAACTTATTAAACAATATACCATAGTGATTGACATCCGACTTTTGTGCTTTAAGGAAATAACAAGTGAATTTCGTGTGGAGTCCACCTCGTGGTGCCAGAACCCAGCCCTTAGGCCCACATCCTGTGTGGCCGCCGTGTGTGTGTGTGCTTACTAGCAAATTAGTTTCCAACAAGTGTAATAGGGGAATGTGGATCGAGAAATTAGTAATAGAGAAAGTGAATACTATTGCAAGTCGGGAATAAAGCAGAAAATCCCTTATTGTAATACAAGCGAATTAATATATCAGTGTTATAACCCAAGTAACTGGCAACTGAGGGCCTCCAGCCGCGGCCTGGGACAACAAGTGTCAACGGTACAGCCTCTGGGACCCTCCCTCACCCTCGACCGTGTGATAAGTACTGACCATACTGTAGAACAAATAAACATATATACTTTACAAACATACGGTATACATATAATATTATAAATATATAGATATATACAACAAAACAAGGCAAAATGGGAGTAAATAAACAAATTTGTGGCCACTGTAACATCTCCTTAAAGTCGAAGGCAACGGGAATTGAATGTTATATCTGTAAGAATAGATTTCATTCGGCTTGTACAGGAGTGAGTAACACTGCGGCACTGAGAGCTGGCCACTTGCTCTGGGTGTGTAAACATGACCAGCCAGCTTGGAATATCCTAAAAAACCTTCTAGATAACATGACGCATGAACGGAAAACATCGTTCATTGGAAGCCTACCAGCCATCCAGAAGGAGTGGGAAAGGAACAACAATTGTAATATACCAGGGGCGGAGGCTATAGTCAGGGATGAAACTGAGGCTGAAACTCAGGAAGTTGTAAACTCTGACTCAGTAGGCCCGGATGTGGATGACAGTAAACTAGAAAGTGTAACAGACAGCACTGACAGCTCGGTAGGTACAGACACTACAACGGTTCCCGATAGAGAGAGTCAGAACAGAAGGACAGACTTATGCAAATTTTATGCAAAGGGCATATGCAGACATAGATATGCTGGTAATAAGAAAGGATTAGAATGCAGTTATCAACATCCCAAAAAATGTTTAAATATGCTTAGGAAAGGTGAGTGTCGATTTGGATCAATATGTAGGTTTTTCCATCCTGAGATGTGCCAAACCTCACTGGAGGACAGAAAATGCTATGACCTCAGCTGCCCATACTTTCACGTGAAAGGCACGGAACGCTACATAAAGAGTGGCAAGCAGGATAATGAATTTGGAGGAAATTCGATAAATTTTTTATACCAGACCGAAAGAGAATTCAAAAGGAGGAGCATGGAGAATGTATGGAACTGGATGCCAGACCCACTTGCATACCAGAATTACAGATACAACTACACACCGAAAGGGAACCACAACTACAACAGGCAACTGCCCTACAACAATCAGCACTGGTCAGAACAAACTCAATATGTCCACGCATAATGGGCTTGCCGAAAAAGTCTCCCAGTCAAACTATCACTAATAGAGTAACCTCATTCATCTTTGCCAACATACAAGGACTGAAAACAAGAACAAACAATAAAGTACAGTTCATAAATGGCCTCCTCACGGAGTCAAATGCAGTATTTGGAGCTTTCACAGAAACCCATGCAGGGGAATTCTTGGACAGTGAGATCTGGATTCCAGGATATAACCTATACAGGTGTGATAGGAAAATTAGGTCACATGGAGGAGTGGGTCTGTATATTAGGGAAGACCTTGTGTGCTCGGAGCTCCTAAACGTTACAAATGAGGTGGTAGAGGTACTGGGATTAAAAATAGAGAAAATAAATTTAGTGATTATTCTAATATACAAACCGCCAGATGCAACGGCTGAGGAATTCACAGAACAGATAAACAAAATAGAGAATAGCCTTGATAATTTGGAGAACCCAATACCTGATATTATCTTCTTAGGTGACTTCAACTTGCCTAGTCTCAGGTGGAGAATAGCAAACAATAATATTATACCAGGGAATCTATCAGGACCTAACCAACCACAGATTAGAGAACTACTTAGATTCTGTGACAAATTTTCACTCACTCAGCAGATATCGGAGCCAACGAGAAATAAAAATATTCTCGATCTGGTCTTTACGAACAATGAAGACATTATCAGAGACATTACGATATCAGATACCACATATTCAGATCACAAGCTCATTGAAGTGCAAACTACCATCAATACTCAGAATAGACCTAAAACGTTGATAAAGCGAGAGGGGCTATTCAGTAAATTCAATTTTAATAATAAAAGGATAGACTGGGAGATAATAAACAGGGAACTTAAAAACATTCCATGGGAAACTGTTTTAAGTAATAAAAGTCCTACAGAAGGAATAGAAAAACTGACTTCGGAAGCGTATCAAGTCTGTCTGAAACATGTTCCTTTGAGGAAAGCCAGAAAGAGATCCAACGTAGAAAGAGAACGCAGAAGACACTATAAACGCAGGAAAAGAATAACGGAACTGCTTATGCAGACACGAATTTCCCGTCAAAGAAGGAATAATTTAAATAGGGAGATTGAAGAAATCGAGCGGAAATTGAAACACTCATATGAAACTGAAGAAAGGCAGTTAGAACAGAAAGCAATTCAGGAAATAAAGAAAAATCCAAAATACTTTCTTCACATATGCGAAATCAAAAGCAAAAACTACTGCCAGTATTGGACCTATTCGTACAAGTGAAGGTTCATACACGGAGGATGACAAAGAAATTAGTGAAATCCTAAAAAGCAGTATGAGGACATGTTTAGCACTCCAATAAACAACATGAAAGTAGAAGATCCAGACAATTTCTTTATGCGTGATATCCAAACCCCTGTAAATATAACTGATATCAACACGAGCGCACTAAAATTTTGAAAGAGAAATTGAAAACATGCC
>WNGS01009183.1:0-29362 GCA_020271785.1 Procambarus virginalis
GTGTCCTACTGCCATAGGCCTCCCCTGGTGTCCTACTGCCATAGGCCTCCCCTGGTGTCCTACTGCCATAGCCTCCCCTGGTGTCCTACTGCCATAGGCCTCCCCTGGTGTCCTACTCCATAGGCCTCCCCTGGTGTCCTACTGTCAAGCCCTCCCCTAGTGTCCTACTGTCATAGGCCTCCCCTGGTGTCCTACTGCCATAGGCCTCCCCTGGTGTCCTACTGCCATAGGCCTCCCTGGTGTCCTGTCATAGCCCTCCCCTAGTGGTCCTACTGTCATAGCCCTCCCCTGGTGTCCTACTGCCATAGGCCTCCCATGGTGTCCTACTGCCATAGGCCTCCCCTGGTGTCCTACTGTCATAGGCCTCCCCTGGTGTCCTACTGCCATAGGCCTCCCCTGGTGTCCTACTGCCATAGGCTCCCCTGGTGTCCTACTGTCATAGCCCTCCCCTAGTGTCCTACTGTCATAGGCCTCCCTGGTGTCCTACTGCCATAGGCCTCCCCTGGTGTCCTACTGCCATAGGCCTCCCCTGGTGTCCTACTGTCATAGGCCTCCCCTGGTGTCCTACTGTCATAGGCCTCCCCTGGTGTCCTGTCATAGCCCTCCCCCTGGTGTCCTACTGTCATAGGCTCCCCTGGTGTCCTACTGCCATAGGCCTCCCCTGGTGTCCTACTGCCATAGGCCTCCCCTGGTGTCTTACTGCCATAGGCCTTCCCTGGTGTCCTACTGCCATAGGCCTCCCCTAGTGTCCTACTGCCATAGGCCTCCCGTGGTGTCCTACTGCCATAGGCCTCCCCTGGTGTCCTACTGCCATAGGCCTCCCCTGGTGTCTTACTGCCATAGCCTCCCCTGGTGTCCTACTGCCATAGGCCTCCCCTGGTGTCCTACTGCCATAGGCCTCCCATGGTGTCCTACTGCCATAGGCCTCCCTGGTGTCCTACTGCCATAGGCCTCCCCTGTGTCCTACTGCCATAGGCCTCCCTGGTGTCCTACTGCCATAGGCCTCCCCTGGTGTCCTACTGCCATAGGCCTCCCCTGGTGTCCTACTGCCATAGGCCTCCCCTGGTGTCCTACTGCCATAGGCCTCCCTTGGTGTCCTACTGCCATAGGCCTCCTCGGTGTCCTACTGCCATAGGCCTCCTTGTGTCCTACTGCCATAGGCCTCCCCTGGTGTCCTACTGCCATAGCCCTCCCCTGGTGTCCTACTGCCATAGGCCCCTCTGGTGTCCTACTGTCATAGGCCTCCCCTGGTATCCTACTGCCATAGGCCTCCCCTGGTGTCCTGTCATAGCCCTCCCCTAGTGTCCTACTGTCATAGGCCTCCCCTGGTGTCCTACTGCCAGTGGCCTCCCCTGGTGTCCTACTGCCATAGGCCTCCCCTGGTGTCCTACTGCCATAGGCCTCCCCTGGTGTCCTGCCATAGGCCTCCCCTGGTGTCCTGCCATAGGCCTCCCCCTGGTGTCCCGTCATAGGCCTCCCCTGGTGTCCTGCCATAGGCCTCCCCTGGTGTCCCTGCCATAGGCCTCCCCCTGGTGTCCTGCCATAGGCCGCCTCTGGTGTCCTGCCATAGGCCTCCCCTGGTGTCCTGCCATAAGCCTCTCCTGGTGTCCTACTGCCAGTGGCCTCCCCTGGTGTCCTGCCATAGGCCTCCCCTGGTGTCCTGCCATAGGCCTCCCATGGTGTCCTGCCATAGGCCTCCCCCTGGTGTCCTGTCATAGCCTCCCCTGGTGTCCTGCCATAGGCCTCCCCTGGTGTCCTGTCATAGGCCTCCCCTGGTGTCCTGTCATAGGCCTCCCCCTGGTGTCCTGCCATAGGCCTCCCCTGGTGTCCTGCCATAGGCCTCCCCTGGTGTCCTGCCGTAGGCCTCCCCTGGTGTCCTGCCATAGGCCTCCCCCTGGTGTCCTGTCATAGGCCTCCCTGGTGTCCTGTCATAGGCCTCCCCCTGGTGTCCTGCCATAGGCCTCCCTGGTGTCCTGCCATAGGCCTCCCCTGGTGTCCTGCCGTAGGCCTCCCCTGGTGTCCTGCCATAGGCCTACCCCTGGTGTCCTGCCATAGGCCTCCCCTGGTGTCCTGCCATAGGCCTCCCCTGGTGTCCTGCCATAGGCCTCCCCTGGTGTCCTGCATAGACCTCCCCTGGTGTCCTGCCATAGGCCTCCCCTGGTGTCCTGCCATAGGCCTCCCCCTGGTGTCCTGTCATAGGCCTCCCCTGGTGTCCTGCCATAGGCCTCCCCTGGTGTCCTGCCATAGCCCTCCTCTGGTGTCCTGCCATAGCCCTCCTCTGGTGTCCTGCCATAGGACTCCCCCTGGTGTTCCTACTGCCAGTGGCCTCCCCTGGTGTCCTGCCATAGGCCTCCCCTGGTGTCCTGCCATAGGCCTCCCCTGGTATCCTGCCATAGGCCTCCCCCTGGTGTCCTGCCATAGGCCTCCCCTGGTGTCCTGCCATAGGCCTCCCCTGGTGTCCTGCCATAGGCCTCCCCCTGGTGTCCTGCCATAGCCCTCCTCTGGTGTCCTGACATAGCCCTCCTCTGGTGTCCTGACATAGCTCTCCTCATCTAAAATGTAGATGAGGAGGGCTACGTCTCAAGGGGTGTGGGGGCTGTGTGGGGTGGGGTCACGAGGGTGTGGCTGTTGGGTGTGGGGGTCACGAGGGTGTGGCTGTAGGGTGTGGGGTCCCGAGGGGTGTGGCTGTGTGGGGTGTCGTCACGAGGGGTGTGGCTGTAGGGTGTGGGGTCCCGAGGGGTGTGGCTGTAGGGTGTGGGTCCCGAGGGGTGTGGCTGTTTGGGGTGGGGTCCCGAGGGGTGTGGCTGTGTGGGGTGGGGTCACGAGGGTGTGGCTATGTGGGGGGGGATGCTGTGGGGTCTGTGGTCGAGATCACTCCTGGCCCATTAGGACGCCAGAGCTCTGCCGTAAATATTTCAGCGGGACTTTGACTACTCCTTCAGCCAATCCTTCCACTGCCTCCTTGCCACCCCCCCCCCCCCCCCTTACCCCTCTCACTCTCGCATGATCCCCCCTCCCATGTAGCCCCTCCCATGGTCGCCCCCACCTTCCCTGCACCCCTCTTGTAACACCATAAATACATGAGGGGTACAGAGGAGGATCATGGGAGAAAGTACCATGGGAGGGAGTACCATGGGAATGAGTACCATGGGAGGGCACTCCCTTCATGCCCGAACTTCCAGCACTTTTTGTAAAGTCTAGGAGAGGGAATGTACTCCTGAACGGAGCATCTGGCACCAGCAAGAATTATAGAGGGCGGAAGGGTCCTACCATCGAAGGTGATTTTCACAACTCGAAGGGGCTGATCACGACGACCACGAGGTGGTCGAGTGAACGTGTCCACCTGGGGGACAGGATGGCCTTGGGCTTCAAAGATATGTTTAATATCCTCCATGCAGTCTTTTAGGTCCCTAAAACCAGTTGCAACATGATGCGGGAGGAGAACAGTCCCAACACTTTAACCGAGCGCTTTTTTGGAGACCTGAACAGGGGTCTCCCCAATGCAGCTAAGCGGGTAGCTGTATTCTGAAGAGCAGCAGCGACGACACGTACGGGTTGGGTTAAAAGAAACAGAGGCATCTACCGAATCAACAAGGTGTTTATGGATGGAGAAATCGTCAGGAGGTGTAGAATCCAGATGATAGAGATCAAAGTATTTAGCCCACGAAGCAGATCAAAAAAGGTGTGGTACGTATTAGTATGGGAAGAGATCGTGCGAGTGCGGTCGTGGCGGGGACGGCGTTAAGAACCCTCAGAGAGAGGGGGGTTAAAAGGTGCAGTAGTCACAATGAGAGACTGAGCCATGCCAGAGGATGAGGAGGTCATCACTGGGGGCTTGTGGCTCGACCCGACAACACAGGGAGGGGAGTAGTCAGGAGGATCAAAAGAGGAGCTAGGTCTGGGTCCAATGTAGCGGGGGTTACAGAGCCCGGTCTTCCAACACAGTATGACTCAGGGGCTTGGTCGCCCACCCCACGAGCCTCAGAAGTCATAACATGAACAGTATTCAGCGACATGAAAACGAGAGTAAGACTTTCGTTCACGAATGTGCCCCCAGTACCCATCGTGGAGCCACTGCATCTTGTTGGGTAGGATACCCAACAAGATGCAGGCAGATGCAGGCAAGATGCAGTCTCCAGGGGTGCGTCATGAGTATACGCCCCACAATCGCCACCTTAAGAACCATCAGTCCGTCGAGATCGGGTTCAACAATGAAAGGAGGATTGACAATAAAAGTGTCCCCTCGCTCGCGACATTGGGTACTACAGTTCTACGGGTGAGAGAGTCTGCCTCCCCAAACACCCGGGTGTCAAAACAGAAGATGTTCGAAAGAGTGATCAAGACTAGTAAAACGGTAGGCGGGAAATTATAATTAGAAATGAGAAAAGAGGAGTAGAAAAATAAAACATAAGGAAAAGGAAGAGACATCCGGCAAAATTTATGAAGACAGCAGCAGAAGTAAAAGGCTTCAAATGGACAGAGGACTGTCCCATGGAGCATCACACTCCGGCAGCCGCCCACCAAGCCTCCTCACGACGACAACAGGCCAGAAAGGGAGGGGGGGGACAGGTGGTTGTGCTCTTGAGTAGGAGGACAGATGGTTGTCCTCTTGAGTAAGAGGACAGGTGGTTGTGCTCTTGAGTAAGATCATGTGGGGGAAATACTGGGATTATGTTGATGAAGAGAATTACATAAGACTTGCAAATTAAATACTGAACATAAATAATTAAAATGCAAAAATAAAACGTGCAAATTCTTACTTAAGGGCTTGGGTTGTAAGTTCACTTCTATGTGCCCTTGGTACTGGTAATGGGCTGTAGCAGATTGGGTCATTAAGACTGAGCTGGCTCATAAATTGCAGAACCACAATATACCTGCGGGTATTCCAACAAATTTAGCTTGGAATTTTACAAGGATAAATTAATAAACACAGCTCTATGGCTGCAAACACTGGTAAAGTTTATGATCTGGGATCTGAACGATATACAAAAACCAACCTAGTCTTAGACATATTGTAGCAGGCAATATTGAGAATGTGCAAGTACACACAACTAGTACACATGTAAATGTTCAAATAAAATATGTACATGAAGGATTCAGCAATAGAAGAGGTTCAGTGACTGAAAAAATTAAGTCAGAACTGACTAGATGATGAGGCGTTGCCTCGCTGCCTAACGACTCGCAATTTATATATGGATGTGTTAATGTCATAAAGCATACTATTGGCTAATCTATGCTCTAAAACAATTAATAACTTATCCTGAGTTGAGAACCAGAGCCTATCTGACAGTCGCCAGATGGTGTCTCTCTTGCTGAGACCAGACTGTATTTTAATGTTGGTATGGCAGCTTGATGTTGTTGAGTTGTTTTTCCTGACCACACCTATATGTGTCGCCTGCCTCTGGAGACTAGCATCTTCACGGCAGAACTTTATGCTATTCTCTATGCTCTTCGTTTCCTGCTTTCTCGCTGTCAATCCTCCTTTGTGGTTATAGTTGACTCTCGCAGGTGCCCTCATGGCTCTGGAGTCCTTTAATCTAGTCCATCCGGTGGCAGTTGAGATTCAACATTGACTTTTTCCTATCTCTAGTAGATTTAAGACAGTTGAGTTTTGCTGGGTTCCTAGCCATATTGGTGTTTCTTTAAATGAGCGTGAGGACGCTGCTGCTAGGGATGCTATCCGCACTTTTCCCATCTCCCATCAAGGTATTCCTTATACCGACTTTTACCCAGTTATTCGTTCCTCCATCCTTGCCCGCTGGTTGGGTTGTTGGTCTTCTGTTACTGGTAACAAACTGCGTACTCTTAAGAGTAGTGTATCCCTGTGGCTTTTTTCCTACCACCATAACCGGCGTTGGGAAACGGCTTTGGCAAGGTTGTGTATTTGCTATACGCACTTAACTCACGGTCACTTAATGGAGCGCCGTCCTGCTCCCTATTGTCCTAACTGCATTGTCCCTCTTACAGTTGTACATATCCTTGTTGAATGTCCTGACTTCCAGGACGAGCGTGTGTCTTGCTTTCCGACCGTCCCCCGCGGTCACTTGTCCCTCGATAGAATTCTTGGTGAATCGGATACTTTTGATATCGTTCGCTTTATGCGTTTCTGTTCTCATATTGGCATCCTTGGTGATATTTAGCACCCTCTGATTTTCCCGCACATTTGATGGTGCTAGATAAGTCTTCTCGGCTTGGTGCCTTCTTTGATAATTACTTACATGATGTTGTTGATTTTGATGTCACAGCGTTGCTGTAAAGGATTCTGGTAGCTTGCTGGAGCATGGATACTTGTAGTAGTGATAGGATGAGGTCACAATGGAGAAAACGTGGCGAGACTCCTGGTACATGAGCTCACTTTCATGACTCTTAATATGAATTCTTATGGACGAATTCTAGCTTAGATTATAGAGCAGGGACTCCACGAATATCCAGGGAGTGATTACTGGTGATTAGATAAGTAGTTTGTGCGGTAATGTCCACTGAAACTGTCCTCACAGCACATGTGCGCTGCCTCTGATGTCAACAAGGAATGATCGGGAACTGTTCTGGGCGCACCTGCACCACCGGCGGCGTCAGTGCTGCCGGCAATGATTATAAAATGATTATTTTCATTATTTTGACTGATTATTGTGATGAAGTTATATCACAAGATAAATACTTAGTTGATTTAATGATTATTGACAGTGCTTAATAGGTCAATTTGTTCTTTATTAAGGATTTTAAAAATAAATCACTCGAAGATATAACTTTGTTCCAACAATATTTTTGACTATCTGGAAGCATCTAGATTCTTGAAATTACGTGTATAATGTTATATAGGCATTGAGACTAATGGTGTACTTGACCATTTGGTCATGAAAGTTTCGGATGTAGATGCAGATAATTCTTAAATCATCAGTAGAGATATGATTATGATGTTAAATATAGAAATGTTATGGAAATATTACATTTCTTAGATAATAATATGAATATGGTGAGGGAAACTGTCCACAGAGGACAGGTGGTTGTCCTCTGGAGTAAGAGGACAGGTGGTTGTCCTCTGGAGTAAGAGGACAGGTGGTTGTCCTCTAGAGTAAGAGGACAGGTGGTTGTCCTCTAGAGTAAGAGGACAGGTGGTTGTCCTCTGGAGTAAGAGGACAGGTGGTTGTCCTCTGGAGTAAGAGGACAGGTGGTTGTTCTCTTGAGTAAGAGGACAGGTGGTTGTCCTCTGGAGTAAGAGGACAGGTGGTTGTCCTCTTGAGTAAGAGGACAGGTGGTTGTCCTCTGGAGTAAGAGGACAGGTGGTTGTCCTCTGGAGTAAGAGGACAGGTGGTTGTCCTCTGGAGTAAGAGGACAGGTGGTTGTCCTCTGGAGTAAGAGGACAGGTGGTTGTCCTCTGGAGTAAGAGGACAGGTGGTTGTCCTCTGGAGTAAGAGGACAGGTGGTTGTCCTCTGGAGTAAGAGGACAGGTGGTTGTCCTCTGGAGTAAGAGGACAGGTGGTTGTCCTCTGGAGTAAGAGGACAGGTGGTTGTTCTCTTGAGTAAGAGGACAGGTGGTTGTTCTCTTGAGTAAGAGGACAGGTGGTTGTTCTCTTGAGTAAGAGGACAGGTGGTTGTTCTCTTGAGTAAGAAGACAGGTGGTTGTCCTCTTGAGTAAGAGGACAGGTGGTTGTCCTCTGGAGTAAGAGGACAGGTGGTTGTCCTGTTGAGTAAGAAGACAGGTGGTGTCCTCTTGAGTAAGAGGACAATGACAACCTATGAACATAAGGATTAAGGAAACTGCAGAGGGCCTATTGACCAATACTTGGAAGATCCTATTTATCTCCACCCAAGCCTCTTAGTATATGTCTATCCTACGCTAGAAACAATTCGGTGATCCCCCCCCCCCCCTCGTCTATCATGTTATCCGGTAAGATTTCCAAGAAAGTTCTCTTTCGGACGTTCATTCACGAGTGGGGTTGTTGGTATAAATATATTTGTTTAAGTATTGCCGTAGATGTTGCGAGGTCGATAAGTTGATTGGTCGCAGTCGGTGTATATTAGGGCGGGGGTGTGGGGCGGGCCGCAGCTGCCCCCAGCCCGCCCTCAGCCTACATTAGGGCGGGGGTGTGGGGCGGGCCGCAGCTGCCCCCAGCCCGCCCTCAGCCTACATTAGGGCGGGAGTGTGGGGCGGGCCACAGCTGCCCCCAGCCCGCCCTAAGCGTATATTAGGGCGGGAGTGTGAGGCGGGCCGAAGCTGCCCCCAGCCCGCCCTACAGCCTACATTAGGGCGGGAGTGTGGGGCGGGCCGCAGCTGCCCCCAGCCCGCCCTCAGCCTACATTAGGGCGGGAGTGTGGGGCGGGCCGCAGCTGCCCCCAGCCCGTCCTCAGCCTATATTAGGGCGGGAGTGTGGGGCGGGCCGAAGCTGCCCCCAGCCCTCCCTCAGCCTATATTAGGGCGGGAGTGTGGGGTGGGCCGAAGCTGCCCCCAGCCCGCCCTCAGCCTATATTAGGGCGGGAGTGTGGGTGGGCCGAAGCTGCCCCCAGCCCGCCCTCAGCCTACATTAGGGCGGGAGTGTGGGGTGGGCCGCAGCTGTCCCCAGCCCTCCCTCAGCCTATATTAGGGCGGGAGTGTGGGGCGGGCCGAAGCTGCCCCCAGCCCTCCCTCAGCCTATATTAGGGCGGGAGTGTGGGGCGGGCCGAAGCTGCCCCCAGCCCTCCCTCAGCCTATATTAGGGCGGGAGTGTGGGGTGGGCCGAAGCTGCCCCCAGCCCGCCCTCAGCCTATATTAGGCGGAGTGTGGGGGGGGCCGAAGCTGCCCCCAGCCCGCCCTCATCCTACATTAGGGCGGGAGTGTGGGGCGGGCCGCAGCTGCCACCAGCCCGCCCTCAGCCTATATTAGGGCTGGAGTGTGGGGCGGGCCGCAGCTGCCCCCAGCCCGCCCTCAGCAACACGCTACACTTGAAGCTCTCGGAGAACGAGGGAAAAATCTGAGGAAATTAGGATCACATCCTGTTCTTCGTAAATATTTCATGTGCGTCGGCCGGGTTGGCATTCCCACGACGAGCCGGCTAGCCGGGGCCCATCGCTTCCAATAAGCTCTTGGTGAAACACGTTCTCCTATCCTCAACCTCTCGCTCTCTCTCTCTCTCTCTCTCTCTCTCTCTCTCTCTCTCTCTCTCTCTCTCTCTCTCTCTCTCTCTCCTCCTCTCTCGTCTCTCTCTCTCTCTCTCTCTCCGTTTTATTTTGGATTTTTACAAACTTTTCTCGAGCCTTTCAAGTGCCTCCATCCCCCCCCCCCCTTCCTCCCTCACCAATCCCACCCGAAATGCTAGAATTTTTTTAGCCTTCTTGTCTGCTTCGCCCAAGTCAGGTGAGGGTTTGGTTTAATATTTTACAGATTTCTTCGTGCTGGTGTAATGTGTGTTAACCTCTTGTCGGCTGGCGTGGCTCCAGCTTTATGTTCGCCTTCAGTCCTCTCCACCTCCTGTTACCACAACTTACTTGATATATTTCATACAAATTTATATATATATATATATATATATATATATATATATATATATATATAATATATATATATATATATATATATATATATAAAGAGAGAGAGAGACATACATATAAGAGACTGTTTCTGTTTGTCCATCCAAAGTAAAGGCTCAAGGTCAGACACTTATGGCTAGCTTCACCCAAATTTTCAAGATGTCACATGGTGGTATCTGACTGTCATAGGCTGCTCCGGGTCGGCCACATTGCCTTCCTTGAAGACAGATGGGCTGGACAGTGACCCCTGCGATTTTATGAAGGCTAAAATCGGTTTTTTTTCCCACTTCCTTCATCTCCCCATTTCCTCACCATTCCCTCCCAATCTCGACACCTTTCTCCCCCCCCCACACAACAACTTTCCTGCCCCTCTCCTCCACATCCTCCCTGTCTCCCTCTCATCCCTGTCCCCTTCTCACCACTCTCCTCACCTTTACCCCCCTCTCCTTCTCTCTCCCCTTTCTACTCACCCCCTCTCTCCAAAACCGTACCTCTCCCCCTTGCATCTCCTACCCCTTCCTTATCTTTCTCCCATTCCCCTCTCTTCAGAAAACTTAATATTACAATTTTTTTTTTAATTAAATTATGAGGTACATGTGCATTAGTGCAGCTACCCTAGACTATATGAAGTGGAGTACAGTGTGTCAAAAAAGCTAACTAGTTGATGCTAAAAAATCCCCATCACACAGGATGGTTAGTCATACAGAGGCATGTGACAAGCAGTCTGCACTGGCAGACTCCGGAAGCATTTTGAGGATATCATCAACACAAGATTGAATAAGGCAGCAGTGGTAATAAAGGTCCCCATCTCGCAGGATGGTTAGTCATACAGGGCCATATGTTTAGTAGCCTGCACTGGCAAATTTTGGGTACACTGTGAGGATATCTTCAAGAATACGAGAGTGAATAAAGTAATTGCAAAGCTCCAGGTACCTCATGCCAACTGGTCTGAAAGGTCTAATAACTGGGCATTCAGTGATGTAGTGCGGGAGATCGTGCCGTAGTTCCTGCTCACAGAGTTTGCAACTGGAGTGCTCAGGATTGGGAGATCCGTCACCTGCAGCCACCTGCCACAGGTAACGGTAACCCAACCTGATCCTTGCAACCACTGTGTCGCACAGTCTAGTGGACGTTTTGTGCTGCCCATATATGTAGGTTTCAGATCTGAACAAATCATAGCTTTTTATACTAGTACTTTCAGGTCAGCATTAAAGAAACTGCGAAAACTCTAAGGAAAATACATCCGCGATTTCATTTAAAAGTTCGTGAAAATCGCAGCGAGTCACTATAGATGCTGATATAACTTGAAGGGTGGCACTGAGGATAAATGCGATGGGCCTTCGACACACTCATACCCCTATATGTCATTTTGGATAGTTTCGTGAGGCTACCTTCAGGCGTCTGGCCTCCTGGATTAAACCTACAAAGAGGTAGACAGAGATTCTATATTATAGATATATCAAACTCCGCCTTGTTGAAACTAGGTCATTGTGTGTGCTGATTACAGAAAGAGAATTGACAAATATACCGTTTAAAACTTTTGATATTTAAATATTTCTTACAGCATTTGAAAAGAATCTTTGAAAGCCCGATATTTCTCATTCTCTTCTTATTGATGTGTATCTTACAAATACACATGGAGAGTGGTGTGCGGGTTGGGCTTCCCGACGCCCACTCTTGAAATAGTTCAGCAGCTCTGTATATGTCTCAGACATCTCTGAAATTTGTATTCAAATTGCAACTAATGTCTGTCAATTTTAATGGCGCCAAATTGCTCAGAGATGAAGCTGATGTTGCTGCTGCCACACGCAGCTTGTGACACAGACTCCAAGCGGAAGCTTACTTTCCAGAATGTTGAAGCCCGGCGTCAGGGGTTGTCCCTGCAGCTGGAGTGTTCTCTCGGTACACCTGGCTTCCTTCACACACCTGCCGGGACACATGTGTCGCCAGTGTCTTTCTCAGGGTGTAGCGGCGGGAGGAGAGGCCAGGTACACGCGCGTCTCCGTCTGCTCCTTTGTGACTTGACAAGTCTGCCACACGCACCTCTTGCCCTTGACCGCTCGCCTCTTGCCCTTGACCGCTCGCCTCTTGCCCGTGACCGCTCGCCTCTTGCCCTTGACCGCTCGCCTCTTGCCCTTGCCCGCTCGCCTCTTGCCCTTGACCGCTCGCCTCTTGCCCTTGACCGCTCGCCTCTTGCCCTTGCCCGCTCACCTCTTGCCCTTGACCGCTCGCCTCTTGCCCTGACCGCTCGCCTCTTGCCCTTGACCGCTCGCCTCTTGCCCTTGACCGCTCACCTCTTGCCCTTGACCGCTCGCCTCTTGCCCTTGACCGCTCGCCTCTTGCCCTTGACCGCTCACCTCTTGCCCTTGACCGCTCGCCTCTTGCCCTTGACCGCTCACCTCTTGCCCTTGACCTCTCCTCTTGCCCTTGACCGCTCGCCTCTTGCCCTTGACCGCTCACCTCTTGCCTTGACCGCTCGCCTCTTGCCCTTGACCGCTCGCCTCTTGCCCTTGCCCGCTCACCTCTTGCCCTTGACCACTCGCCTCTTGCCCTTGACCGCTCACCTCTTGCCCTTGACCGCTCGCCTCTTGCCCTTGACCGCTCGCCTCTTGCCCTTGACCGCTCGCCTCTTGCCCTTGACCGCTCACCTCTTGCCCTTGACCGTCAAGGGTAAATGTTGTGTTGCAGCCGGATACTGCAAGGATCACTGCTCGGCACTGCAACTTGCTCCTGTAAAGCTCTGGATATTTATTTTTGTTCTTCAAAAATTTGAACTTGGTCGTTTAAAGTTTTTGATCCTGGTTCTTCTAACATTCTTGATCTGTATTTCTGAAGGATCTGATTGCTGTTCTGCAAGGGCCTTGAACATAGTTCATCAATAAACTTGAACGTGGGTCTTCAAGGCTCCAAATCTTAGTTCCCCAAGGACTTTAAAGTTAAGTCTTCAAAGCTCTTGACAATGATCCTCCAATGTTCTTGTCTATAATAAAAACTCCAAGAGAAGGCAAACAAATGGCTGCTAAAATTCAATCATAACAAGTGTAGGGTAATTCAAATGGGAATGGAGACCAGAAGCATCTACATCATAAGGGAAAGGCAACTACAAGAATCAGAAAGAGAGAATGATCTACGAGTGAATATAATTCTGAGACTTACACCAGAGGCACTCAAAAAGGGGGGAACAGTGCCAGCATATTAATGCTGGCTAATGATAGAGCGCTGTTTATAAACTTAATCAGGACTTGAAAGGCAATCTACAAAGCCTTTGTTAGACCAATAATGGAATATGCAGCACCGGACTGGAATCCACACATTGTGAAGCATAAAACCTAATTTAAAAATTAGAGAGGCTCGCAACAAGATCAGAGCTAAGAGGGTTAAGCTATGATAACAGGTTAGTGGAACTTGGCCTCACAACTCTAGAGGACAGAAGAAACAGAGGTGATGTGGTCAGAACACATAAGATACTAAAGAGAATAGGCAGAGTCAACAAGGTAATGCGAGTAAATAGGACGTGAGGACATTAATGGAAGCTAGAAACGCAAATTACTACAAGAAATGTAAGGAAAATACTCATACGCTGAATAGGTAGTCCACAAATGGAATGCACTGAAAGAAGTTGTTGAAGCCACCTTTATCCACAACTTTCAAACCAGATTCGACAAAGAATTCAAACGTCAGAATAGTTAGACCTCACTTTTCCTTAGTTACTCTGAAGTGAGTATGATATTCTTTTTGATAACAAAAAACTCCCACCCATTCCAAAGCCCATCCAGATGTCTTATAATAATTGGATTACTCAGTTTAGACATTTTGAAACAAAAAAGAATGGTTTCTTCACACTTCTGTTCTTGCTCGGGAGCGTCGTCAACTGATATTGCAGCTTTATCTCCGGTTTCACGCTGGGACAATTGACATTGATTCTCAACACACTCATAAACCAGGTAGTTATCTTTCACCTCAAGTGTGTACTGGCGACTACCGTACATAACACATTGTCTAAGACATAACAGACGGGTCAGTTATGTCAAGACTTCAATACACAGCGTTACGTTTTAATCGTTGTGTGGAGATGAGTCACAGTGAGACCTTCTCGCAGTCTTGTAGCTCCTGTGCTACAAGACTGTGCTATTCAAAAGGTGCTAAACATCACTAAGAATCCAATACGAGAACAAAAGCACATAAGGTGAGCGATATCAAAGTTATCTGATTCACCAAGGATTCTATCAAGGGACAGGTGACCGCGAGAGGCGGCCGGGAAGCAAGACACACGCTCGTCCTGGAAGTCAGGACATTCAACAAGGATATGTACAACTGTAAGAGGACAATGCAGTTTGGATAATAAGGAGCAGGGCGGCGCTCCATTAAGTGTCCGTGAATTAAATGTGTATGGCCAATATGTAACCTCGCCAGAGCCGTATTGTTAGGCGGCTGCTGGTTACCGGCGGCTGGTTATGATGGTAGGAGGAAGGCCAGTGGGACACTACCCTTAAGAGCACACAGTTTGTTTCCAGTAACAGAAGACCAACGACCCTGCCAACGGGCAAGAATTGAAGAAGGAATAACTCAGTAGAAGTCCGAATAAGGAACACCTTTCCGGGAGACGGAACAAGTGCGAATAGCCTCCTTCGCGGCAGCATCTGTAAGCTCATTTAAGGACACACCAATATGGCTGGGAACCCAGCAAAACTCGACTGTCTTAAATCTATTGGAGATAAGAAACAGCCAATGTTGAATTTCGACTACCAAAGGATGGACAGGATTAAAGGACTCCAGAGCCATGAGGGCACTGCAAGAGTCAACTACAACAACAAAGGAAGATTGACAGCGTTGACGAAGAGTTTATGAAGAGCATACAAAATTGCAGAAAGTTTTGCCATAAAGATGCTAGTCTCTAGGGGGCAGGCGACACGCATAGGTATAGTCAGGAAATACAATGTAGTAGCCTGCACCGCCGGCAGACTTAGACTCATCTATGAAGACAGAAGTGGAGTGGGAGTGTGAAGAAAAGGGAGCAAGGAAAACTGTATCTGTAGGAGAGGTAAAAGCTTTTGACATGTGGGTCAAGGTTTAACAAAACTTAGGAACGGAAACCCTACATGGGGGGGGGCAGGGATGGAATGACATGAGGAGAAATATTGGTATCACGAACCAAGAGAGAACCTTGCAATCCAGACAACCATACAGAAAGAGGTAGGTGGTGAAAGGGAAGAGGGCCCACTGGAGTAGTAACGGTAAAAGTACGACATAAGTGAGAGTGTTGTAGGGACCTCACAAAGTAGCTAAGATAGTAGCGATCATGGCCATCCTGTAGGTGTGGAAAATTCCACAAACTATATTAATATTATTATCTAAGGAATGTAATATTTCCATATCATATCTATAATATGATACATCTACGATACATCATATCTATAATATGATACATCTATGATACATCATATCTATAATATGATACATCTACGATACATCATATCTATAATATGATACATCTACGATACATCATATCTATAATATGATACATCTACGATACATCATATCTATAATATGATACATCTACGATACATCATATCTATAATATGATACATATCTACGCGATACATCAGAATCATATCTCTACTGATGATTTAAAAATCATCAGTATCTACATCAGCATCCTACATGACCATTTGGTCGAGTACTCTATTGGGCTTAATGTCCACATGACACTGTACATGTAATATCAAGAATCTAGAAGCTTCCAGAAGGAGCTAATAATACAAAAATATTGCTGTAACAAAATAATAGCTTCCAGTGACCTATTTTCAACATCCTTAATAAAGGACAAATTGTACTATTAAGTACTTTCAATAATCTTTAAATCCACTATGAAATTATGTTGTAATCTGACTTTATCACAATAATCAGTCTAGTTAATGAAAATAATCAATCTATAATCACTGTCGGCACCGTCACTGGAGAGGAGGAACGCCGCCGGTGGGGCAGAAGCGCCTAGGACCGCAGGGAAGTTTGCTGACATCGAAACGGTGTGCACGAGTGTAGTGTTTGAGAACAAATTCAATAGACATTACCGCACAGACTACGTATTGGATCACCAGTGGTGTCCCCCAAGATACATAGGGAGTTCCTAATCTATAATCTGAAAGAATTCAATTATAGGAACTCTATATCAAAGAGTAATGAGGACGAGCTCGTGTAAAAAAAGACTCGCCACGCTTCCACCATCATTTAATCTCATTCTAGCTACTGCTACAAGTATCCATCCCACTGCAAACGCTAATAGGGACTTAATCAACATCGAAACTGCTATGTGGTCATCAAAATACAGAGCCTTATCTCAACAAGAGAGATATCATCTGACAACTGTCAGAAAGACTCCAGTTCTCAATTCGGGATAAATTATTGATTGTTTTAGAGGTAGATTGGCCAATAATAATAAGTCCATATATAAATTGAGAGTCGTTAGGCAGCAAGGCAACGCATCATCAATTAGCAAGATCTGACTTAATCTTTTCAGTGACTGAACCTCTTCTATTGCTGAATCCTTCATATAAATCTGAAATATATCTGGATATAATATTTTGTTTGCATTTTTACATATACATTATACTTGTATAATACTACTTGTGTTTATTAGCATTTGATTATTGGCTGCTGCAATATTTCTAGAGCTAGGGTAGACAGTGTAGCTTGTTCAGATCCTTGATCTCGAACTGTACCAGTGTTTACAGTCATAGAACAGTAGTTTATTATCATATCCTTGCATAAAATACAAGCCAAATGTTTTGAAATATCGCGACCCAGTTCGGTCTCGACTGACACCAGATCAGCCACAATAGAACCACGGAGGTTAAGGACTGGCGAGACATCTGGAACAAACTTACTTACTATCTTACAGATTTTCGTCCAGATCAGGGGCAGAGGAGAGTCAGTCGTAATGGTGGAGACGTAAGAATTCCAACTCTCACGTTTAGCCATACGGATGGCCCTACTTGCCACCGCACTCGCCTTACGAAACAAAATAAAAGAATCTGGCATCTGTTGGCGTCAGTGTTTCTTCCAGGCTGCACGCAGCCCGAGCACAGTCTGCATTCCAACATGGAACGCACTTCCGTGTGCCCCAGGAGATAGAGTGAGGAACAGAGCGGAGGGCAGCGTCTAAGATGGTGTCATAAAACAGAAGGAGGGCTCGAGGAAAGGGCAGTTCAGAGAGGTCAGAAAGAGTAGCGATTAAGGTGAATAGATTCCAGTCATCTTTGGCAAACTGCCACCTAGGGAAGGAGAGGGGAGGGTGAAAAGAGAAGGTGACAAGGATGGGAAAATGGTCACTGTTATGGAGGTCATCAAGAACCCGTCATGTGAAATCTAAATAAAGAGAAGATGAACGGAGAGAAAGATCAAGACAAGAGAATATGAGTGCATGAGTCCACATGAGTGGGTTCACCAGAATTCAGAAGAGACAGAGAAGAAGAGAGGACAAATGGTTCGAGAAGGTGGCCCCAGATGTTTGTCAAAGCATTGCCCCAGAGGGTATGTAGACAGTTGAAATCACCCAACAGGAGCACAGGCTCTGGTAAAGAGACCAACAGGTGTTTAAGATCACGAAGAGAAAGCAGGAGATTTGTGGGGAGATAAATGGAACAGACATTATACCATTTATTCACAGAGATTCGAGCTACAAAACACTGACTGTGCAACTGAAAAAGTAGGGAAACTGCTCTCTTGATCTGTCATGAAAAAAATATAACGGATCAAGAGAGCAGTAGAGGTATACGCCCCAGCAAAAGCTGGAGGGGAGGGGAGAGAAAGAAATACCAGGACAAGCGCCAGGCATCAGCTCCTGGAGACAGACATAAAGCGGTGAAAACTGCGTGATCAGAAGTTGGAATTCATTGAAGTTGGCATAAAAACCAGGAATATTCCACTGAAGAATAGACAGTGTCGAAAAGAGAGAACAAGAGCAGAGATAACAAGGGAGAAACAAGGACAAAGAAGAACACAGTAGTCTAAGTAAGATCAGAATCAGTGAAATCGGGGTTATGGGGCATAGGCAAATCTAGCAAAGACGATAGAGTCAAGGGGAGGACGGACCAGAGGTGGACTGACAGAGTCCAGATTGCGAGGAGGCATCGAAGAGGTAAAGGTAATCAGTAGGAGGAAGGACAGAAACAGGGAAGTGCACTGGAACAAGGGCAGCATCCAAGAGAGAATCAAGGACCAAGAGAGCCTTCATAGCTGGGACAGGCGACTCTGCCACTGAAATGAGAGGGGATGCAGGGATAGTGTGGGAGATGGAAGGTGAGGAATATAGCGATGCCTTCTTATCCACAGGGGAGGGAGAAGGAAAGGAGCCAGGTTTACGTTTCAGATGTAGAAAGACAGGTGTACCTGCAGCAATGTACTTGGCGACAGCTTCTACAGTCTCAACAGAAGGAGAAAGAGAACGGGAGCGTTCAACTCGAAGATTGCCGTGAGGCGGATGGACAATGACCTGGATGGACAGGCGTTGTGGAGGGCCAAAAGACAGAGGGGAGAGCTTGGGAAGAAGGATTGGGGTGAGAAGGGAAGACTGGGAAGGAAGGAAGGAAACGCCAGATGGAGAACCAGGAAGAAGACTCTCTGGCCCATAACACTAAGGAGCAGAAGGTGGGGAGGTGGTGGAGGTGTCTCGGGGTCCAAGTCCTGGAAACGGTTGCGAAACTGAGAAAGTGGGAGAGGGCAAGGAGAAGTGGAATGCAACACACAAGCGTGACGATGTCGACGCCATCTGTTGACCGCACCCGACCCCAAATTCTTTTAGGAGGGAGAGGTGTGACGATGTTAGCACCATCTGTTGAGTACTATCTCTCCGGCGTGTTGCTGGAGACCCCTGCCAGTGTGTTGCTGCAGACCCCTGCCAGTGTGTTGCTGGAGACCCTTGCCAGTGTGTTGCTGGAGACCCCTGCCAGTGTTGCTGGAGACCCCTGCCAGTGTGTTGCTGGAGACCCCTGCCAGTGTGTTGCTGGAGACCCCTGCCAGTGTTGCTGGAGACCCCTGCCAGTGTGTTGCTGGAGACCCCTGCCAGTGTTGCTGGAGACCCCTGCCAGTGTGTTGCTGGAGACCCCTGCCAGTGTGTTGCTGGAGACCCCTGCCAGTGTGTTCCTGGAAACCCCTGCCAGTGTTGCTGGAGACCTCTGCCAGTGTGTTGCTGGAGACCCCTGCCAGTGTGTTGCTGGAAACCCCTGCCAGTGTGTTGCTGGAGACCCCTGCCAGTGTGTTCCTGGAGACCCCTGCCAGTGTGTTGCTGGGGACCCCTGCCAGTGTGTTGCTGGAGACCCCTGCCAGTGTTGCTGGAGACCTCTGCCAGTGTTGCTGGAGACCCCTGCCAGTGTTGCTGGAGACCCCTGCCAGTGTGTTGCTGGAGACCCCTGCCAGTGTTGCTGGAGACCCCTGCCAGTGTTGCTGGAGACCCCTGCCAGTGTTGCTGGAGACCCCTGCCAGTGTTGCTGGAGACCCATGCCAGTGTTGCTGGAGACCCCTGCCAGTGTTGCTGGAGACCCCTGCCAGTGTTGCTGGAGACCCCTGCCAGTGTTGCTGGAGACCCCTGCCAGTGTTGCTGGAGACCCCTGCCAGTGTGTTGCTGGAGACCTCTGCCAGTGTGTTGCTGGAGACCCCTGCCAGTGTTGCTGGAGACCCCTGCCAGTGTGTTGCTGGAGACCCCTGCCAGTGTGATCCTGGAGACCCCTGCCAGTGTGTTGCTGGAGACCAGCCAGTGTGTTGCTGGAGAACAGCCAGTGTGGTGCTGGAGACCAGCCAGTGTGTTGCTGGAGACCAGCCAGTGTGTTGCTGGAGACCCCTGCCAGTGTGTTGCTGGAGACCCCTGCCAGTGTTGCTGGAGACCCCTGCCAGTGTGTTGCTGGAGACCTCTGCCAGTGTGTTGCTGGAGACCCCTGCCAGTGTTGCTGGAGACCCCTGCCAGTGTGTTGCTGGAGACCCCTGCCAGTGTGATCCTGGAGACCCCTGCCAGTGTGTTGCTGGAGACCAGCCAGTGTGTTGCTGGAGAACAGCCAGTGTGGTGCTGGAGACCAGCCAGTGTGTTGCTGGAGACCAGCCAGTGTGTTGCTGGAGACCCCTGCCAGTGTGTTGCTGGAGACCCCTGCCAGTGTGTTGCTGGAGACCAGCCAGTGTGTTGCTGGAGACCCCTGCCAGTGTTGCTGGAGACCCCTGCCAGTGTGTTGCTGGAGACCAGCCAGTGTGTTGCTGGAGACCCCTGCCAGTGTGTTGCTGGAGACCCCTGCCAGTGTGTTGCTGGAGACCCCTGCCAGTGTTGCTGGAGACACCTGCCAGTGTGTTGCTGGAGACCAGCCAGTGTGTTGCTGGAGACCCCTGCCAGTGTGTTGCTGGAGACCCCTGCCAATGTGTTGCTGGAGACCCCTGCCAGTGTGTTGCTGGAGACCAGCCAGTGTGGTGCTGGAGACCAGCCAGTGTGTTGCTGGAGACCCCTGCCAGTGTGTTGCTGGAGACCAGCCAGTGTGTTGCTGGAGACCAGCCAGTGTGGTGCTGGGGACCAGCCAGTGTGTTGCTGGAGACCAGCCAGTGTGTTGCTGGAGACCCCTGCCAGTGTGTTGCTGGAGACCAGCCAGTGTGTTGCTGGAGACCCCTGCCAGTGTGTTGCTGGAGACCCCAGCCAGTGTGTTGCTGGAGACCAGCCAGTGTGGTGCTGGAGACCACCCAGTGTGTTGCTGGAGACCAGCCAGTGTGTTGCTGGAGACCCCTGCCAGGGTGTTGCTGGAGACCCCTGCCAGGGTGTTGCTGGAGACCCCAGCCAGGGTGTTGCTGGAGACCCCTGCCAGGGTGTTGCTGGAGACCCCTGCCAGTGTGTTGCTGGAGACCCCTGCCAGTGTGTTGCTGGAGACCCCTGCCAGTGTGTTGCTGGAGACACCTGCCAGGGTGTTGCTGGAGACACCTGCCAGGGTGTTGCTGGAGACACCTGCCAGGGTGTTGCTGGAGACCCCTGCCAGTGTGTTGCTGGAGACCCCTGCCAGGGTGTTGCTGGAGACCCCTGCCAGGGTGTTGCTGGAGACACCTGCCAGGGTGTTGCTGGAGACACCTGCCAGGGTGTTAGTGGAGACCCCTGCCAGGTGTTGCTGGAGACCCCTGCCAGGGTGTTGGTGGAGACCCCTGCCAGGGTGTTGCTGGAGACCCCTGCCAGGGTGTTGTGGAGACCCCTGCCAGGGTGTTGCTGGAGACCCCTGCCAGGGTGTTGGTGGAGACCCCTGCCAGGGTGTTGGTGGAGACCCCTGCCAGGGTGTTGCTGGAGAGTAGAAGTGGTGTTTTGGCACCGTAACGATACTGTACAGACTGGCCCATGATTTACTGAGAAAGGGTAACTGGCCGGCGTGAAGACCATAGAAGACAGACTCAGGGAGGGAACCTTGAGTGGTGTATGATAGAATATATAAGTGGACTCGCTGGGAGAGAAGGTTGCAAAAGTGTTATAGTGTCCAGTGTGACCGTGACACCTGCAGTGTTATGTCATATACATATATGTATATATAGTTAAGAAGTACACTTGGGGATGGTTCTGTTTAGTGTTGTTTACCCCTTTTTCCTTTAGACTGACTATTACTGCAGTTCTTAATAACTTACCTATGACTCGGAGTGGGATCGAGTAAAATGAGGCACTAAGGGCCCATATACAGTGTGATATGTATAGAACCCGTTTACTGGCTAAGTGAGGCTGTAACAACGAGCAAAAGACATGCCAAAGAAAGAGGGACGACAGCGTACTTAGCGTCTCGCCTCACGAAAAGATAAACGATCGCAGTGTTTCAAATTGTAAATGGCTTCCTCAACTTTTGTAGTGCACACATGTGCGGGGGAAGGCAGGGTTGGCATCAATGCAGTTGATACAGAGATCATGGAAAGAAGGGCACTCTGTCTTAGAATGACCCGAGTCTCCACACAAGAGGCATAGAGACACCTCACTTGAGCTCTTGGAGGGACCATGCCCAAATCTCCAGCATTTGCTGCAGAGGCGAGGAGAGGGGATGTACTCCTGAACATCTGTCCTGAACAATGCAGGACATTTGTCACCAGCAAGAATTACGGAAGTTGGGAGGGACATATTATCAAAAGTGAACTTCACTATGTGAAGAGGCTGACGACGACCACGAGGGGATCGAGTGAGCGTATCAGTCTGGAGAACAGAATGGCCTTGGGCCTCAAGAATATGTTTAATATCCTCGTGACAGTCTTTCAAGTCCCTATCACCAGTCGCAACATGGTGCGAAAGGATAACAGTGCCATTGATGGCACTGTTATCAGAAATGTCAAGAAATGTTATGAGACATGTCAACCGGACATTTCTGGAGATCCAAACAGGGATCTCCCCAACTGCAGGACAACGAAGCCAAGCTGTCAGCTGCCTCCTGAGAAGGGGCTGCACCGACACGTGTACCATTACAGGTGGGGTCAAAAGTGACAAAGGTATCCAACCGAATAAACGAGGTGTTCATGGATAAATCATAAATCAGATGAATAAATCATCAGGGTGTGTAGAATCAACATGACTGAGAAGAAGAAATCCACAAAGCAGCACCAAACAAAGCTTTGAATGTATTAGAACCGGAAGGAATCATGCGAGTGCGGAGGTGACGGCGTCGAGCACCCGCAGAAAGAGGGGTTAAAAGGCGCAGTTGTTACGAGGGAAGGAGTCACTCCAGGGAATGAGGTGGTCACCACTGGGGGCTTGGGGCTCAACCCTACCACAGAGAAGAGATGGGTAGTCGAGAAAGTCAGAAGCAGCTTGGTCTGATCCCATTGTAGCGGAGGCTACTGAGCCCAGCCTTCCATCACAGTCTGACTCGGGGGCCTGGTCGCACACACAACGAGTCTGAGAAGTTAAATGAGGGTCAGAGAATGGCATAGAAACGAACAGGTAAAATGTTAGTCTATGAATAAGCCCCCATACACACCATGGAGCCACAATTAGAGGATAGGACACCCGATGATGCACCCCTAGGGATGCATCGTGGGTATACACCCTGTAATCGCCACCTTAAAAACCGTCAGTCATTCGAGATCGGGCTCAGCAACAAAGGCAATGTTTGATGAACAAAAGCGTCCCCTCGCTCGACACTGTTGGGTACCACAGTTCTACGGATGAGAAAGTGTGCCTTCCCAAACACCCGGCGTTAAAACAGTAGACTTCAGAAAGAATATTCAATAATGGCAAGAAGTCGGCAGGAAGAAATAATCAGAAATGAGAAGAGGTGGGGAGGAAAAAATGAAACATGAGGAAGAGGAAAAAAGGAACCAGCAAAATTAGTGAAGACAGCAGCAGGACCACAAGGCTTTAGAAGGACAGAGGACCGTCCCATGGAGCATCACAGCCCGGCAGCCGCCCACCAAGCCCCCTAAGACGGCAACGGGCTGGGAAGGGAGGGGGTTCGTGCCGCATATGTCCTCTGTACTCCCTCTGTTTCAGTAATCTCTCCTGCACTGAAGGGGAAAGTGAATATCGAACAGTACTCAAGGCAAGACAGCGCAAGCGATTCAAATAGCATTGAGGTGGGATCCCTGGGTTTGAAGGTTCTCATAATCCATCCTGTCATTTTCCTGGTTGACGCAATGTTTGCTTGGTTATGCTCCTAAAACGTTAGGGTCGACAGACATCATTATTCCCAGATCCTTTACATTTTGTTTTCCTACTATGCGGAGATCTGATTGTGTCATGTACTCTGTATTTCGTTTAAGTTCTTCATATTTTCAATACCTAAGTACCTGGACATGTTACTTTCCGTTGCGCAATCGAAGGATTTCTTAATATCAGCTTGTAGATTTTCACATTTTTTTACAGAAGTAATTTATACAGATTTTTGTCATCTGCCAAACAAATTTGTTTTTTGTCAATTTCTGAAATGACAATGAGAAACAGCAGTGGTGGAAGGACCTCTGCCTCAGGCACACAACTTCTTCACTGTGCTTTAACGTCATTCGCTTCGACTGACTGTTACACTTTGCATTCTGTTTGACAGGAAATTGAATATCCGTCGGCCTATTTAACCCTCTATGCCTATTGACCTTATTTGGTGGACCACTCCATGGTCATGTTTATCAAATGCCTTTGCTCAGTCCTTGTATACCACTTGTAGAGCACTGGAATGTAGGAAGTGGAATGTAGTTGAGGAAAATGTAGCGAGCTGGAGGCTGGTTGGAGAATGTAANGATGAGGAGGGCTACGTCTCAAGGGGTGTGGGGGCTGTGTGGGGGGGGGGGTCACGAGGGTGTGGCTGTGTGGGGTGGGGTCACGAGGGGTGTGGCTGTGTGGGGTGGGGTCACGAGGGGTGTGGCTGTGTGGGGTGGGGTCACGAGGGGTGTGGCTGTGTGGGGTGGGGTCCCGAGGGGTGTGGCTGTGTGGGGTGGGGTCACGAGGGGTGTGGCTGTGTGGTGTGGGGTCACGAGGGGTGTGGCTGTGTGGGTGGGGTCCCGAGGGGTGTGGCTGTGTGGGGTGGGGTCCCGAGGGGTGTGGCTGTGTGGGGTGGGGTCACGAGGAGTGTGGCTGTGTGGGGGGGGTCACGAGGGGTGTGGCTGTGTGGGGTGGGGTCACGAGGAGTATGGCTGTGTGGGGTGGGGTCACGAGGAGTGTGGCTGTGTGGGGGGGGGTCACGAGGGGTGTGGCTGTGTGGGGTGGGGTCACGAGGGGTGTGGCTGTGTGAGGTGGGGTCACGAGGGTGTGGCTGTGTGGGGTGGGGTCACGAGGAGTGTGGCTGTGTGGGGGGGGTCACGAGGGGTGTGGCTGTGTGAGGTGGGGTCACGAGGGGTGTGGCTGTGTGGGGTGGGGTCACGAGGAGTGTGGCTGTGTGGTGGGGGGTCACGAGGAGTGTGGCTGTGTGGGGTCTGTGGTCGAGATCACTCCTGGCCCATTAGGACGCCAGAGCTCTGCCGTAAATATTTCAGCGGGACTTTGACTACTCCTTCAGCCAATCCTTCCACTGCCTCCTTGCCAACCCTTTCCCCCCCTCCCTTACCCCTCTCACTCTCGCATGATCCCCCTCCCATGTAGCCCCTCCCATGTAGCCCCCACCTTCCCTGCACCCCTCTTGTAACACCATAAATACATGAGGGGTACAGAGGAGGATCATGGGAGGGAGTACCATGGGAGGGAGTACCATGGGAATGAGTACCATGGGAGGGTACTCCCTCCATGCCCGAACTTCCAGCACTTATTGTAAAGTCTAGGAGAGGGAATGTACTCCTGAACGGAGCATCTGGCACCAGCAAGAATTATAGAGGGCGGAAGGGTCCTACCATCGAAGGTGATTTTCACAACTCGAAGGGGCTGATCACGACGACCACGAGGGGGGTCGAGTGAACATGTCCACTTTGAGGACAGGATGGCCTTGGGCTTCAAAGATATGTTTAATATCCTCCATGCAGTCTTTTAGGTCCCTAAAACCAGTTGCAACATGATGCGGGAGGAGAACAGTCCCAACACTTTAACCGAGCGCTTTTTGGAGACCTGAACAGGGGTCTCCCCCAATGCAGCTAAGCGGGTAGCTGTATTCTGAGGAGCAGCAGCGACGACTCGTACGGGTTGGATTAAAAGAAACAGAGGCATCTACCGAATCAACAAGGTATTTATGGATGGAGAAATCGTCAGGAGGTGTAAAATCCAGATGATAGAAATCAAAGTATTTAGCCCACGAAGCAGATCAAAAAAGGTGTGGTACGTATTAGTATGGGAAGAGATCGTGCGAGTGCGGTCGTGGCGGGGACGGCGTTAAGAACCCTCAGAGAGAGGGGGGTTAAAAGGTGCAGTAGTCACAATGAGAGACTGAGCCATGCCAGGGGATGAGGAGGTCATCACTGGGGGCTTGGGGCTCGACCCAACAACACAGGGAGGGGAGTAGTCAGGAGGGTCAAAAGAGGAGCTAGGTCTGGGTCCAATGTAGCGGGGGTTACAAAGCCCGGTCTTCCAACACAGTCTGACTCAGGGGCTTGGTCGCCCACCCCACGAGCCTAAGAAGTCATAACATGAACAGTATTCAGCGACATGAAAACGAGAGTAAGACTTTCGTTCACGAATGTGCCCCCAGTACCCATCGTGGAGCCACTGCATCTTGTTGGGTAGGATACCCAACAAGATGCAGGCTAGGGTCTCCAGGGGTGCGTCATGAGTATACGCTCCACAATCGCCACCTTGAGAACCATCAGTCCGTCGAGATCGGGTTCAGCAATGAAAGGAGGATTGACAATAAAAGTGTCCCCTCGCTCGCGACCACAGTTCTACGGGTGAGAGAGTCTGCCTCCCCAAACACCCGGGTGTCAAAACAGAAGATGTCCGAAAGAGTGATCAAGACTAGTAAAAAGGTAGGCGGGAAATTACAATTAGAAACGAGAAAAGGGGAGTAGAAAAATAAAACATAAGGAAAAGGAAAAGACATCCGGCAGAATTTGTGAAGACAGCAGCAGGAGTAAAAGGCTTCAAATGGACAGAGGACTGTCCCATGGAGCATCACACTCCAGCAGCAGCCCACCAAGCCCCCTCACGACGACAACAGGCCAGAAAGGGAAGGGGGGACAGGTGGTTGTGCTCTTGAGTAAGAGCATGTGGGGGAAATACTGGGATTATGTTGTTGAAGAGAATTACATAAGACTTACATAAGAAATTAAATACTGAATATAAATAATTAAAATGCAAAAATAAAACGTGCAAATTCTTACTTAAGGGCTTGGGTTGTAAGTTCACTTCTATGTGACCTTGGTACTGGTAATGGGCTGTAGCAGATTGGGTCATTAAGACTGAGCTGGCTCATAAATTGCAGAACCACAATATACCTGCGGGTATTCCAACAAATTTAGCTTGGAATTTTACAAGGATAAATTAATAAACACAGCTCTATGGCTGCAAACACTGGTAAAGTTTATGATCTGGGATCTGAACGATATACAAAATCCAACCTAGTCTTAGACATATTGTTGCAGGCAATATTGAGAATGTGCAAGTACACACAACTAGTACACATGTAAATGTTCAAATAAAATATGTACATGAAGGATTCAGCAATAGAAGAGGTTCAGTGACTGAAAAAATTAAGTCAGAACTCGCTAGATGATGAGGCGTTGCCTCGCTGCCTAACGACTCGCAATTTATATATGGATGTGTTAATGTCATAAAGCATACTATTGGCTAATCTATGCTCTAAAACAATTAATAACTTATCCTGAGTTGAGAACCAGAGCCTATCTGACAGTCGCCAGATGGTGTCCCTCTTGCTGAGACCAGACTGTATTTTAATGTTGGTATGGCAGCTTGATGTTGTTGAGTTGTTTTTCCTGACCACACCTATATGTGTCGCCTGCCTCTGGAGACTAGCATCTTCACGGCAGAACTTTATGCTATTCTCTATGCTCTTCGTCTCCTGCTTTCTCGCTGTCAATCCTCCTTTGTGGTTATAGTTGACTCTCTATAGTTGAATCTAGTCCATCCAGTGGCAGTTGAGATTCAACATTGGCCTTTTTCTTATCTCTAGTAGATTTAAGACAGTTGAGTTTTGCTGGGTTTCTAGCCATATTGGTGTTTCTTTAAATGAGCGTGAGGACGCTGCTGCTAGGGATGCTATCCGCACTTGTCCCATCTCCCGTCAAGGTATTCCTTAAACCGACTTTTACCCAGTTATTCGTTCCTCCATCCTTGCCCGCTGGTTGGGTTGTTGGTCTTCTGTTACTGGTAACAAACTGCGTACTCTTAAGAGTAGTGTATCCCTGTGGCTTTTTTCCTACCACCATAACTGGCGTTGGGAATCGGCTCTGGCAAGGTTGCATATTTGCTATACGCATTTAACTCACGGTCACTTAATGAAGCGCCGCCCTGCTCCCTATTGTCCTAACTGCATTGTCCCTCTTATAGTTGTACATATCCTTATTGAATGTCCTGACTTCCAGGACGAGCGTGTGTCTTGCTTTCCGACCGTCCCTCGCGGTCACTTGTCCCTCGATAGAATTCTTGGTGAATCGGATACTTTTGATATCGTTCGCCTTATGCGTTTCTGTTCTCATATTGGCATCCTTGGTGATATTTTGCGCCCTCTGATTATCCCGCACATTTGATGGTGCTAGATAGTCTTCCCGGCTTGGTGCCTTCTTTGATAATTACTTACTTGATGTTGTTGATTTTGATGTCACAGCGTTGCTGTAAAGGAATCTGGTAGCTTGCTGGAGAATGGATACTTGTACCAGTGATAGGATGAGGTCACAATGGAGAAAACGTGGCGAGACTCCTGGTACATAAGCTCACTTTCATGACTCTTAATATGAGTTCTTATGGACGAATTCTACCTTAGATTATAGAGCAGGGACTCCACGAATATCTAGGGAGTGATTACTGGTTATTAGATGAGTAGTTTGTGCGGTAATGTCCACTGACACTGTCCTCACAGCACATGTACGCTGCCTCTGATGTCAACAAGGAATGATCGGGAACTGTTCTGGGCGCACCTGCACCACCGGCGGCGTCAGTGCTGCCGGCAATGATTATAAAATGATTATTTTCATTATTTTGACTGATTATTGTGATGAAGTTATATCACAAGATAAATACTTAGTGGATTTAATGATTATTGACAGTGCTTAATAGTACAATTTGTTCTCTATTAAGGATTTTAAAAATAAATCACTCGAAGATATAACTTTGTTCCAACAATATTTTTGACTATCTGGAAGCATCTAGATTCTTGAAATTACGTGTATAATGTTATATAGGCATTGAGACTAATGGTGTACTTGACCATTTGGTCATGAAAGTTTCGGATGTAGATGCAGATAATTCTTAAATCATCAGTAGAGATATGATTATGATGTTAAATAGAAATGTTATGGAAATATTACATTTCTTAGATAATAATATGAATATGGTGAGGGAAACTGTCCACAGAGGACAGGTGGTTGTCCTCTGGAGTAAGAGGACAGGTGGTTGTCCTCTGGAGTAAGAGGACAGGTGGTTGTCCTCTAGAGTAAGAGGACAGGTGGTTGTTCTCTTGAGTAAGAGGACAGGTGGTTGTCCTCTGGAGTAAGAGGACAGGTGGTTGTCCTCTTGAGTAAGAGGACAGGTGGTTGTCCTCTGGAGTAAGAGGACAGGTGGTTGTCCTCTGGAGTAAGAGGACAGGTGGTTGTTCTCTTGACTAAGAGGACAGGTGGTTGTTCTCTTGAGTAAGAGGACAGGTGGTTGTTCTCTTGAGTAAGAGGACAGGTGGTTGTCCTCTGGAGTAAGAGGACAGGTGGTTGTCCTCTTGAGTAAGAGGACAATGACAACCTATGAACATAAGGATTAAGGAAACTGCAGAGCGCCTATTGACCAATACTTGGAAGATCCTATTTATCTCCACCCAAGCCTCTTAGTATATGTCTATCCTACGCTAGAAACAATTCGGTGATCCCCCCCCCCTCGTCTATCATGTTATCCGGTAAGATTTCCAAGAAAGTTCTCTTTCGGACGTTCATTCACGAGTGGGGTTGTTGTTGGTATAAATATATTTGTTTAAGTATTGCCGTAGAAGTTGCCAGGTCGATAAGTTGATTGGTCGCAGTCGGTGTATATTAGGGCGGGGGGTGTGGGGCGGGCCGCAGCTGCCCCAGCCCGCCCTCAGAGTATATTAGAGCGGGGGTGTGGGGCGGGCCGCAGCTGCCCCCAGCCCGCCCTCAGAGTATATTAGGGCGGGGGTGTGGGGCTGGCCGCAGCTGCCACCAGCCCGCCCTCAGCTATATTAGGGCGGGAGTGTGGGGCGGGCCGCAGCTGCCCCCAGCCCGCCCTCAGCAACACGCTACACTTGAAGCTCTCGGAGAACGAGGGAAAAATCTGAGGAAATTAGGATCACAT
>WNGS01009186.1:0-18710 GCA_020271785.1 Procambarus virginalis
AAAAACTCTAGGGAACAAAGTTAAACACAATTTAAATAATAACTTTCAATTATTTTCACATACTAAGTATCAATAATTTAAGCAATTCAATGTGTCAAGTTAATATTCAAGTGAGTCATCATCCAAGAATTCGAGAACCCTACAACTCGACTGCCCCTGATCATCACACAACACCTGTTTAGTGAACACGACAAAGTCCCTCAATGTTCAACTCACCAAGTGTCTGAGTCTTAAGTCTCCGTGGAATAGAGAAAGGGGGGGGGGGGTCTGTAGTTGACAGAGACGGTCCCGCCCCCGCCGGCAGACCGCCTGTCTGGACGGCTGGCCGCTGCTGTCTGTTCTTCTGTCTATGGCTCTGCTTCTGCTGTCCTTCTCTCTCCTCTGAATCGATATCTCTCCGAGTATATATTGGGAAACCTAGTGGCTAACTCCGCCCACAAGTTAGATAGCCTCAGGCACTCTACCAAGCCACTCCTTAAACGTCGGCATGTTTGAAGGCTACCCGGCTCAATTATAAGATTAGCGGGAGCAGGTGAGATTTGCCTGGCTGACCTCAGGTCACTTGGTTGTCAATTAACACTTAGAGGTGTGAGATCCAGGCCAGACAAGTTGGCGTCTTTCAAATCCCTGTTTGTGACTCATATATCTCCATGTATGTATTAAATAAAATTAAACCAAACACCTTTACAGTGTTACAGTCTCCCTCGTAGCGTCCCTCGGCACAACGACAGATCCGGCATTCTCAGCTAGGGGCTTCTTGACTGGTTCCACAGAACTTTTCAGTCCCCTACCATCTCCACTCAAGAGATGGGACTTGGGAGAACACGTTCCTGTCCTCTATCCGTCTGTCTTCCTAAAACCACTCCCATTGCCAGAGCACACCAGCGGCCTGTGCGGTCCCTCTCTGATTGGTCGCAAGGCTTCCTCCAACATGTCGGCTCTGTCAGCAGCAGCCCTCAGGTCTTTTATGTCCGCCTCCTTGACTCTAATCCTGATCTTAGGAGAGAGCACGGACATAAATTTTTCCATGACCATTAGCTGTTTGATGTCCTCAGCTGACTTAGCTCCTTCAGCTTTCAACCACTTCAGAAATCTTCTTTCCATGTCCCTCGCCGTCTCTGCATAAGATTTACCTGGCGAACGGGTACATTCTTGGAACCTTTTCCTGTAACACTCTGGAGTCAGCTTAAATGAGTGAAGCACCGCTCTCTTCACTGCATCATAATTGATGCATTCCTTGAGGTCAAGCATGTTGTAAGCCTCACGAGCTTCACCTGTGAGCCTACCCTGGACCAGCTCCACCCACTCTGCTCTTGGTCACTTCTTCAAAGTAGCTACCCTCTCAAAATGGTCAAAGAAGCCCTCAGCTTCATTAGGCACAAAGACCGGTAAATCGCGCTCTCGTACCCGGCGGTCCTCCTGCTGTGGGGGTGCGCATGGGGCTAGCCCTAGTTCAGCCCTCTTCAGCTCAACCTCTCTGTTGGCTTCAATCTCTTGCTGCTTCAGTTTGGCTTCCAGCTCGCGCTCCTCCCGTCTCAGCTGTGCTTCTGGCTCTTCACGATTCAGCTGTGCTTCTTCTCTCCTCAGCTGTGCTTCTCGTTCTTCACGCTTCGGCTGCGCTTCTTCTCTCCTCAGCTGTGCTTCTCGTTCTTCACGCTTCAGCTGTGCTTCATGCTCACGCTCCTCCCTGCGCAGCTGTGCCTCCAGCTACCGCTTCATCATCTCTAGCTTGACGCTGCGCCGGCTGCAGCTGGATCCCCTACTGCTTCCACCAATGCTTAAATTCTCCCTTGCACTGGCAGGTGTCTGTGGCCGTTCCTCCCTTGAAGCCTCATCTCGGGCCTTGAGCTGTGCCACAATCTCAAGCCTCCTTTCTCCCACTTTGGAGGATCTCAACTGGATTCCAAAGTGGTCAGCTATTAACTGTAGCTGCACCTTGGTGCAATCCTCCAGCACCTGTTCATCCCTGGTGCAATAAACCTTGCTACTTTCTCGTCCTCCATACTTGTGCTATGAGTGAATACCTGTTACCTGTACCTAATACCTTTTGGCCACTATCAAGCACCACAATCGTAATCGTTATCCTGGCGAGGTCGCCAATGGCGGGGTGTCTCTGTCTCTCTAGCTAGTCACCACCAAGTATTAGTAGTGATAAACGTTACTTACTGTAGCCCCCACGGGTCTGCCCTCGTTCCTCACGGTGCCACTGTTCACCAGGAGAGTCTCTCAGTCTGTCTCCGGCTGGCATCGTAGCCTAAAGACGAGTGAGAACACAATCACTTCACTTGATAATGTGCCCGCCCTGACAGAGGGCTCTACCGCTCACTATAGGTCGCCAACTGGTGTTTACCGTGTTCAGTAACACCTCAGTGGAATAGTAGTAATATAGTAGTAGCCCAGGGGATACTAATCATTTGGTAGCAGATAACTATATGTTTAAATAACTCACTCTAAGATAGTCTCAATAGCAACAAGGTAATGGAGGGTTGACACAAACACGGCAATGGTTTTGTAGTTTACTTAAAAGATCAAAGAATCACAACTCTGCATCAACAACATGGCAAAGGAATAAATGAGCAGCCTTCTCTCCGCCTCTTCACAGTTCTGGATACTCCGGGAATGGCAACACTCCCAGTTGACGTGCGTTCCCACGCTCCACATGCAGTGTTATCGAACGTTTGGCAAGTCGCGAGATGCCACGCCCACTCACACTCCTCACTGTTCCTTACACTGCTCACTTCCTCACTATACTCACATTATTGGCGTGAGGCGCCTATTATTCTCTCGTATTCACAGTATATCACAACACTGGCATAATCACAGATAACCACNAGGAATTCTACGATCAGGTGACAAAAATTATAGCAAGAAGAGAAGGAGGTGGGCGGACTGCATTTTTTTGGACTGTCAGAAAGCCTTTGACACAGTACCCCATAAAAGGTTGATGCATAAGCTGGAGGAAACAGGCAGGAGTACAGGTAGGGCGCTCCAGTGGATAAGGGAGTACCTAAGCAATAGGAAGCAGAGAGTTACAGTGAGGGGTGAGACCTCAGACTGGCGTGAAGTCACCAGTGGAGTCCCACAGGGCTCTGTACTTGGACCTATCCTGTTTCTGATATACGTAAATGATCTCCCAGAGGGTATAGACTCATTCCTCTCAATGTTTGCTGACGACGCCAAAATTATGAGAAGGATTAAGACAGAGGAGGACAGCTTGAGACTTCAAGAAGACCTGGACAAGCTGCAGGAATGGTCGAACAAATGGCTGTTAGAGTTTAACCCAAGCAAATGTAATGTAATGAAGATAGGGGTAGGAAGCAGGAGACCAGATACAAGGTATCATTTGGGAGATGAAATACTTCAAGAGTCAGAGAGAGAGAAAGACCTGGGGGTTGATATCACGCCAGACCTGTCCCCTGAAGCTCATATCAAGAGGATAACATCAGCAGCATATGCCAGGTTGGCTAACATAAGAACGGCCTTTAGAAACTTGTGTAAGGAATCTTTCAGAACATTATATACCACATATGTCAGACCAATCATGGAGTATGCGGCTCCAGCATGGAGTCCATATCTGGTCACAACCCGTCCTCGCAAATTTATTAAGTCAATATTGACTTATTAGTTGCGTGCATAGGTGACATACTTAACATAATAGTTTCCCTTGAAAATCTTCATAGAAATCACCGACCTTACCTAACCTTGTTAGTATATTAAAATAAGCATCTTATTGCTTCGTAATTACAATTGTTACTTAACCAATTATAGGTATAGGTTAGGTAATAATTGTAATTACGAAGCAATAAGATGCTTGTCTTAACATACTAACAAGGTTAGGTAAGGTCGGTGTTTTCTATGAAGATTTTCATGGGAAACTATTATGTTAAGTATGTCACCTATGCACATATTTAATAAGTCAATATTGACTTATTAAATTTGCGAGGACGGGTTGCTAGTCAAGCATAAGACTAAACTGGAAAAGGTTCAAAGGTTTGCCACCAGACTAGTACCCGAGCTGAGAGGTATGAGCTACGAGGAGAGACTACGGGAATTGAACCTCACTTCGTTGGAAGACAGAAGAGGATAGGGGGGACATGATCACCACATTAAAGATTCTCAAGGGAATCGACAGGGTTGATAAAGACAGGCTATTTAACACAAGGGGCACACGCACAAGGGGACACAGGTGGAAACTGAGTGCCCAAATGAGCCACAGAGATATTAGAAAGAACTTTTTTAGTGTCAGAGTGGTTGACAAATGGAATGCATTAGGAAGTGATGTGGTGGAGGCTGACTCCATACACAGTTTCAAGTGTAGATATGATAGAGCCCAATAGGCTCAGGAAACTGTACACCTGTTGATTGACGGTTGAGAGGCGGGACCAAAGAGCCAGAGCTCAACCCCCGCAAGCACAACTAGGTGAGCACAACTAGGTGAGCACACACACACACACACACACACATTGAGGTCAAGGAGCCCCTATTGGAGCTGGATGTGAGAAAAGCTATTGGGCTGGACGGAATCTCATCATGGGTATTGAAAGAGTGTGCAGGAGCACTTTGCTTGCCACTCTCCATAGTGTATAGTAGGTCACTGAAAACGGGAGACCTACCAGAAATATGGAAGACTGCTAATGTAGTACCAATATACAAAAAGGGTGACAGACAAGAGGCACTGAACTACAGGCCAGTGTCCTTAACTTGTATACCATGCAAGGTGACGGAGAAGATTGTGAGAAAAATCCTAGTAACACATCTGGAGAGAAGAGACTTCGTGACAACCCATCAACATGGGTTCAGGGAGGGTAAATCTTGCCTTACAGGCTTGATAGAATTCTACGATCAGGTGACAAACATTAAGCAAGAAAGAGAAGGATGGGCGGACTGCATTTTTTTGGACTGTCGGAAAGCCTTTGACACAGTACCCCATAAAAGGTTGATGCATAAGCTGGAGAAACAGGCAGGAGTAACTGGTAGGGCTCTCCAGTGGATAAGGGAGTACCTAAGCAATAGGAAGCAGAGAGTTACAGTGAGGGGTGAGACCTCAGAATGGCGTGAAGTCACCAGTGGAGTCCCACAGGGCTCTGTGCTTGGACCTATTCTGTTTCTGATATACGTAAATGATCTCCCAGAGGGTATAGACTCATTCCTCTCAATGTTTGCTGACGACGCCAAAATTATGAGAGGGATTAAGACAGAGGACAGCTTGAGGCTTCAAGAAGACCTGGACAAGGTGCAGGAATGGTCGAACAAATGGCTGTTAGAGTTTAACCCAAGCAAATGTAATGTAATGAAGATAGGGGTAGGAAGCAGGAGACCAGATACAAGGCATCATTTGGGAGATGAAATACTTCAAGAGTCAGAGAGAGAGAAAGACCTGGGGGTTGATATCACGCCAGACCTGTCTCCTGAAGCTCATATCAAGAGGATAACATCAGCAGCATATGCCAGGTTGGCTAACATAAAAGCGGCCTTTAGAAACTTGTGTAAGGAATCTTTCAGAACATTATATACCACATATGTCAGACCAATCATGGAGTATGCGGCTCCAGCATGGAGTCCATATCTGGTCACAACCCGTCCTCGCAAATTTATTAAGTCAATATTGACTTATTAGTTGCGTGCATAGGTGACATACTTAACATAATAGTTTCCCTTGAAAATCTTCATAGAAATCACCGACCTTACCTAACCTTGTTAGTATGTTAAAATAAGCATCTTATTGCTTCGTAATTACAATTGTTACTTAACCAATTATAGGTATAGGTTAGGTAATAATTGTAATTACGAAGCAATAAGATGCTTGTCTTAACATACTAACAAGGTTAGGTAAGGTCGGTGTTTTCTATGAAGATTTTCAAGGGAAACTATTATGTTAAGTATGTCACCTATGCACATATTTAATAAGTCAATATTGACTTATTAAATTTGCGAGGACGGGTTGCTAGTCAAGCATAAGACTAAACTGGAAAAGGTTCAAAGGTTTGCCACCAGACTAGTACCCGAGCTGAGAGGTATGAGCTACGAGGAGAGACTACGGGAATTGAACCTCACTTCGTTGGAAGACAGAAGAGGATAGGGGGGACATGATCACCACATTAAAGATTCTCAAGGGAATCGACAGGGTTGATAAAGACAGGCTATTTAACACAAGGGGCACACGCACAAGGGGACACAGGTGGAAACTGAGTGCCCAAATGAGCCACAGAGATATTAGAAAGAACTTTTTTAGTGTCAGAGTGGTTGACAAATGGAATGCATTAGGAAGCGATGTGGTGGAGGCTGACTCCATACACAGTTTCAAGTGTAGATATGATAGAGCCCATTAGGCTCAGGAAACTGTACACCTGTTGATTGACGGTTGAGAGGCGGGACCAAAGAGCCAGAGCTCAACCCCCGCAAACACAACTAGGTGAGTACACACACAAAGAGGTTTCTCTAGACTGACCTGAACTTCGAAGATGACTTCGTTGTCTCCAGGCGCCCACATGACGACGTACTTGCCCTTTTGATCTAGGACGGACCTGCGCGTATATTGTAGTGGGGGGAGGCTGCCTGTGGCCTCCGCGTCCATACTCACGCCCTTGACCCCCATCACCATCATCACCATCATCACCATCACCATCACCATCACCACACATGACGCCGACCCCATACTCTGCAGCTAAAGAATGATATGCAATAAGGTCCTGACAAAATACCATGCAACATCTTTGTAGATGCTGAAAACAGAAAATCTGTTTGCGAATATGACGAGACGTTATAGGCTGTGACAGAGATTATTTGTAAATGAATGTTTTAGTTTTACATGTTTAAGTAGCGGTGAAGTTAAGAAGCGTTCGCGATGAGAATATTTAGAATATGCACACAAAGATAGTCTTACATAGGAATAATATTTAGCTTATTTTTTTAAATTAATATAATTATATATAAGTTATAAGACGTTTGTGTAAGAAGAGACGGTGCACAGTGTCTTAGGTAAGATGCTCAGGACGGCAGAACAGTGCTTACCCCAGGTAAGAATGCTCAGGCCAGCCACACAGTGCTCACACCAGGTATGAATGCTCAGGCCAGCCACACAGTGCTCACCCCAGGTATGAATGCTCAGGCCAGCCACACAATGCTCACCCCAGGTATGAATGCTCAGGCCAGCCACACAATGCTCACCCCAGGTTAGAATGCTCAGGCCAGCCACACAATGCTCACCCCAGGTAAGAATGCTCAGGCCAGCCACACAGTGCTCACCCCAGGTATAAATGCTCAGGCCAGCCACACAATGCTCACCCCAGGTATGAATGCTCAGGCCAGCCACACAATGCTCACCCCAGGTAAGAATGCTCAGGCCAGCCACACAGTGCTCACCCCAGGTAAGAATGCTCAGGCCGGCAGCACAGTGCTCACCCCAGGTATAAATGCTCAGGCCAGCCACACAATGCTCACCCCAGGTAAGAATGCTCAGGCCAGCCACACAGTGCTCACCCCAGGTAAGAATGCTCAGGCCAGCCACACAGTGCTCACCTCAGGTAAGAATGCTCAGGCCAGCCACACAATGCTCACCCCAGGTAAGAATGCTCAGGCCAGCCACACAGTGCTCACCTCAGGTAAGAATGCTCAGGCCAGCCACACAATGCTCACCCCAGGTAAGAATGCTCAGGCCAGCCACACAGTGCTCACCCCAGGTATAAATGCTCAGGCCAGCCACACAGTGCTCACCCCAGGTATAAATGCTCAGGCCAGCCACACAGTGCTCACCCCAGGTAAGAATGCTCAGGCCAGCCACACAGTGCTCACCTCAGGTAAGAATGCTCAGGCCAGCCACACAATGCTCACCCCAGGTAAGACTGATCAAGACTGAGGCGGCCGGGTCTCATGGACTGGTCTTCGCCGCCAACAACGTCATCCCACCAATTACACTCATTACTGTCTTTGTAAACAACACAACCCGCTGCTGCCGTTTTGGAAAAGAATTGTAGTTCTTTGCTGCTATCATACACACTCGTACATACATTGATTAATACACTTTTTGTAGTTAAACCAATAATACTCCGACAAGTGATTTGCTTAGCAATATGGATAGTCTTAAGCGAAGCCAACACTATCACTTGCTACATGACATGTGTGAGTTGAGGATCGAGAGACCATAGTGCCTAACATAATCATAATGTTAAGTTAATGACGGACAATAGAACATCGAGGAACAATAGAACATCGAGGAACAAGAGAAGTTTGTTCTGTGCAGAGTCATGGCGGCTTCTGGCGTTGGTACGACAACAAAGCAACACAACAAAGGATAATTCAGGTAATGGAACGTTGCCTGAGAGGCTGGTAGACTCAAGGCCATGTAACACGACGTCATTCATCCTGTCTCTAGTGATGTCACAAACAACGTCAAGGGGAAGCAAAGAAGGAGAGCAGCATTAGAAAGTCTTCGTCTTGGAGTGTCGCAAAGGACATGGGACTTTAGAAGACTCTGACAACGCCGCCTACAGCTGTCCTGAAGACTTCCAATTCATTCGCCGTGCTGGAAGACGAGTGCTGTAGGGAGACTGCAGTTCGCTTGAAAGTCAAGACAACGAAGGGAGCGCCGGTCCCTCAAGCTGCTCACAAAGTAAAGAAAGTAGCAAAGTGAATTTTGGTTGTGGGAGATTCCCAGGTGAGGTATTTGGATAAAACTTTCTGTGCCAGAGATAGAACAGTTTAAGGGCTTGCTATCCAGGAGCAGGGATTTGTGATATAGTAAGCAACATGAATGGTATTATGGCTGGAAATGGGAACAGACCCATTATTTGTATCAGTGCCGGTGGAAATGATGTTGGAGGAGTTAGGAGTGAGGAACTGATGCAGAGGTTTAAGACAGTCATGGAAGTCGTTAGGAGCAAGGGAGGAATCCAGATCGTATGTGGCATTCTTCCAAGAAAGGGACTTGGAAATGAATAGTTGTCAAGGGCACAAGGTGTCAAATGCCGACTGGACAAATATTGTAAATCAAATGCAATATCAATCATTGATAACTGGGAACACTTTTATGGAAGAAATGACATGTATGCTCGGGCTGGGGTGCATCTCTCTAGGGCTGGTGGTGGTGGTGTTGCCAACTGGTTGGAACCTGTAGTTGGAGGAGTTTGTTTGGGTTTAAACTGTTAGTAGATAGTGGTATGGGAATTGATATGGAGAAAGAAGGCAATAAAAGTATGTGTTGGTGGGGAAAACAAATTTGGAAAATTAATAGGGAAAGAGAAGGGCCTCAAAGTAACAATACACTAAAGGAATATTACACGAACAGTAGGAGTCTAAGAAACAAAATAAACGATTTAAATGCGATTGTCTGTACAGAAACAATAGATATTATCGCACTTATCGAAACGTGGATGAATGTAGAAAACAGAGAACTATTAGTTGAATATCAAATAAACGGATTTAAACTATTTCACAATAATAGATATATTAGACGAGGAAGGGGAGTAGGTATATATGTCAGACCGCCACTGACATCCAGTGATGTCAGTGGCGGTCTGGTGTCTCTAGTGATGTCAGTGGCGGTCTGGTGTCTCCAGTGATGTCAGTGGCGGTCTGGTGTCTCCAGTGATGTCAGTGGCGGTCTGTGTCTCCAGTGATGTCAGTGGCGGTCTGGTGTCTCCAGTGATGTCAGTGGCGGTCTGGTGTCTCTAGTGATGTCAGTGGCGGTCTGGTGTCTCTAGTGATGTCAGTGGCGGTCTGGTGTCTCCAGTGATGTCAGTGCAGGCCAAGTGTCTCCAGTGATGTCAGTGGCGGTCTGGTGTCTCCAGTGATGTCAGTGGCAGTCTGGTGTCTCCAGTGATGTCAGTGGCAGTCTGGTGTCTCCAGTGATGTCAGTGACGGTCTGATGTCTCCAGTGATGTCAGTGGCGGTCTGGTGTCTCCAGTGATGTCAGTGGCAGTCTGGTGTCTCCAGTGATGTCAGTGACGGTCTGATGTCTCCAGTGATGTCAGTGGCGGCCAGGTGTCTCCAGTGATGTCAAGGCAGGGCCTGGTGCCTAGCATGAAGTCACTGTCAGATGTACGGGTAGTGAGGACGACGAGATCTTCCTCAACAACACACATCTCACCTCACCCAGCGCTCCAGAGGCCATCTTAGTGCATAAATGTGCGTGTGTGCACATGTAAGAGTGCGTGTGTGCACATGTAAGAGTGCGTGTGTGCACATGTAAGAGTGCGTGTGTGCACATGTAAGAGTGCGTGTGTGCACATGTAAGAGTGCGTGTGTGCACATGTAAGAGTGCGTGTGTGCACATGTAAGAGAGCGTGTGTGTACATGTAAGAGTGCGCGTGTGCTCATGTAAGAGTGCGTGTGTGCACATGTAAGAGAGCGTGTGTGCACATGTAAGAGAGCGCGTGTGCACATGTAAGAGAGCGTGTGTACACATGTAAGAGAGCGCGTGTGCACATGTAAGAGTGCGTGTGTACACATGTAAGAGTGCGTGTGTACACATGTAAGAGTGCGTTTGTGCACATGTAAGAGTGCGTGTGTGCACACGTAAGAGTGCGTGTGTGCACACGTAAGAGTGCGTGTGTGCACACGTAAGAGTGCGTGTGTGCACACGTAAGAGTGCGTGTGTGCACACGTAAGAGTGCATGTGTGCGCATGTGCACTCGTAAGAGTGTGTGTGTGTGCACAAGTAAGAGTGCGTGTGCACCCGTAAGAATGCACATGTCCACACGTATGAGTGCATGTGCACACGTAAGAGTGTGCCTTTGCACACGTAAGAGTGCGCATGCTCACACGTAAGAGTGCGCATGTGCACATGAAAGAGTGCGTGTGTACTCACCTATTTGTTCTTGCGGGGGTTGAGCTCTGGCTCTTTGGTCCCGCCTCTCAACTGTCAATCAACTGGTGTACAGATTTCTGAGCCTACTGGGCTCTATCATATCTACACTTGAAACTGTGTATGGAGTCAGCCTCCACCACATCACTGCCTAATGCATTCCATTTGTTAACTACCCTGATACTGAAAATGTTCTTTCTAACGTCCCTATGGCTCATTTGGGTACTCAGTTTCCACCTGTGTACCCCTGTTCGTGTACCATCCATGTTAAACAGTTTATCTTTATCTACCTTGTCAATTCCTCTGAGAATTTTGTAGGTAGTGATCATATCTCCCCTAATTCTTCTGTCTTCCAGTGTCGTGAGGTGCATTTCCCGCACCCTTTCCTCATAACTCATGCCTCTTAGTTCTGGGACTAGCCTAGACGCATACCTCTGAACTTTTTCCAGCTTCGTCTTGTGCTTGACAAAGTACGGGCTCCATGCTGGGGCTGCATACTCCAGGAATGGTCTTAAATGTGTGGTATACAAGGTTCTGAATGATTCCTTACACAGGTTCCTGAAAGCAGTTCTGATGTTAACCAGCCTTGCATACGCCACAAATGTTATTCTCTTGATGTGTGCTTCAGGAGACAGGTTTGATGTGATATCAACTCCTAGATCTTTCGCTCTGTCCGTTTCATGAAGGACTTCTTCTCCCATTCTGTATCCTGTGTCTGGCCTCCTGTTTCCACTGCCTAGTTTCATTACCTTGCATTTACCCGGGTTGAACTTTAGTAGCCATTTGTTGGATCATTCATTCAATCTGTCTAGGTCATCTTGTAGCCTCATACCCTCTTCCTCTGTCTTAATTTTGCATCATCAGCAAACAATGAGCGAAACGAGTCTATACCCTCTGGGAGATCATTTACATATATCAGAAACAGTATAGGTCCAAGGACTGAACCCTGCGGGACTCCACTGGTGACGTCTCGCCAGTTTGAGACTTCACCCCTCACAGTGACTCGCTGTCTTCTGTTACAGTGTCGTCACCACTCCCTTATCCAATGAAGTACCTTCCCTTCCACTCCTGCCTGCATCTCCAGCATTCGCACTAGTCGCTAATGTAGTACTGTGTCAAAGGCTTTCTGGCAATCCAAAAATATGCAGTCTGCCCACCACTCTCTTTCCTGCCTGATTTTTGTTGCCTGATTTTTGTTACCTGATCGTAGAATTCAATTAATCCTGTGAGGCATGACTTGCCATCCCTGAAACTATATTGGTGTTGTGTCATAGAGTTCCTTCGCTCCAGATGTTCCACTAGCTTTTTTCGCACAATTACCTCCAATAGCTTGCATGGTATGCAAGTTAGGGACAATGGCCCTAAGAGTGAGCACAATTAAGAGTGCATGTGTGCGCATGTGCACACGTAAGAGTGCGTGTGTGTGCACACACACAAGAGTGCATGTGCACAAGTAAGAGTGCATGTGTGCACGCGTAGGAGTGCATGAATGCACACGTAAGAGTGTGTATTTGCACAGGTAAGAGTGCAAGTGTGTGCAAGTGCACATGTAAGTGTGCATGTGCTCACGTAAGAGTGCGTATTTACACAGGTAAGAGTGCATGTGTGCTCATGTGCACACGTAAGAGTGCGTGTGTGTGCACACATAAAAGTACGTGTGTGTGCACATATAAGTGTGTGTGTGTGTGTGCACACATGTAGGAGTGCATGAGTGCGCATGTGCACACATAAGAGTGCATGTGCACACAGAAGAGTACAGATGCGCATGTGCACACGTAAGAGTGCATGTGTGCGCATGTGCACACGTAAGAGTGCGTGTGAACGTGTAAGAGTGCGTGTTTTATGAACGATCGTGTATTAAGCAGCATCTTCAATTATTAAAATAAACTAGGAAAATACATACATACTGTCGGGGTGTCTCTCTCTCTAGCCAGTCACCACCAAGTATTAGTGATAAACGTTACTTACTGTAGCCCCCACGGGTCTGCCCTCGATCCTCAAGGTGCCACTGTTCACCAGGAGAGTCTCTCAGTCTGTCTCCGGCTTTCCTCGTAGCCTAAAGATGAGTGAGAACACGATCACTTCACTTGATCATGTGCCTGTCCCGACAGAGGGCTCTACCGCTCACTATAGGTCGCCAACTGGTGTTTACTGTGTCCAGTAACACCTCAGTGGAATAGTAGTAATATAGTAGTGGGCCCAGGGAATACTAATCAATTTGGTAGCAGGTAAGTATATGTTTAAATCACTCACTCTTAGATAGTCTCAATAGCAGCAAGGTAATGGAGGGTTGACACAAACATGGCGATGGTTTTGTAGTTTACTCAAAAGATCAAAGAATCACAACTCTGCATCAACAACATGACAAAGGAATAAATGAGCAGCCTTCTCTCTGCCTCTTCACAGTTCGGGAACACTCCGGGAATGGCAACACTCCCAGTTGACATGCTTTCCCACGCTCCTAATGCAGTGTTATCGAACGTTTGGCAACTCGCGAGATGCCACGCCCACTCACACTCCTCACTGTTCCTCACACTGCTCACTTCCTCACTATGCTCTCACTATTGGCGTGAGGCGCCTATTATTCCCTCGTATTCACAGTATATCACGACACTGGCATAATCACAGTTAACCACTAGACATATGAACATATTATTTAATAATTCCAGTATATATAGTTCACTTTATCAATATTTATAATAATGAGGTAACTCTAGGCACACAGCCTTACACTATTAAATTGTATATTTATATATATAACCTCTGGCATGAACTTATAATATAAATGGCATGTAAATATTAATGTCCTCGTCACAGTAATCTCTTCATCAAACCACAGGTGCAATCACATACCATACATGTATATCTCGTGAGAGCTCTATAGCATCTCCCTTCACAACTGTGTCTTACTAGAAACATAGACTTTGGTGAGCCCTGCTCACGACATAGAAAATACTCCGGCTAATCTCTAACTAAAGGGGAATGGGAGGGAAAACTGAATTACCTACTTCCACCATAAATGATGTGGACTCGTCCTCTGTTGAGGGTTGAATTGAAGCTCCTGGTCCCAGCTCACGACTTGCTGTAGGGAACACCCCCACATACACTGATGCTCTTCCCAGGACCTCAACCAACACCCAAAAGCACGTCTTCTCCATACTGCTTCTCTCTGCAGGCTCCGTGCTCTTCCACAACCTCTTGAAGGGTTGGAGTCGGTCTCCTGGCCGTCGCCTCCTCCTCACAACTACGTCTGCAGTCCTTACTCCCAGCTGCAGTCATTCGTATTCCCAGCTAGTTTGTTTTTCTTCTTCCTCACGGTGAACTGGCCCAGCCGCTACGTCATCACCCGACTGGTGAAACTGTACAGTCGTCCCTGACGTCACTGCCCAGGCTTCATTCTTGCTAAGCACCTGTCACTGGAGCACTTGTTGCTCGTTTCCCGTCAATTCCTTCTTCTGTCCGCCTCACGGAGTTCAGGAAGACCTCACAGGATGCTCGCAGACCACTGGTGATGCATATATTCACCGGAGAGGGGCGAATACTGTCAGACCGACAGGACCCCCCTATCGCATGTCCGCCCTTGACGACGTGTCGTATCTAACTCTACGCGCCACGGACCTACCTCCACTCATGACGTCACACTTGCCAGGGGCGTTTCTCATTGGCTCCCTGTACCACGTCACCGTTCTTGGCCAATCTGGTGCCACTGACGTCATAACATTTTGGCGCGAAAACGTAGGAGTCGGCGCCATCTTGGCGTCCAAAAGGGCCTAAGCCACTGGCCAAAACACTCTTCTTTAGTTAATTTCTCTCCTATGCGAGAACACCTCATGCTCCCACATATGTCAAATTGTTTCTGGAAGGCAGAGAACGTTCGGGTAAAGTAGATATGACTCTTACAGCTGGCGTGGGAGAAATATAAGGGGGGAACACTGTCACAATACCCCTCCCCTTAAAATAAGAGTCATATCGGTTTAGTGTACTCGGGAAAGGGCATCCGCTACCACGTTGTCCTTCCCTCTAATGTGCTTAATTTCTAACCAGTATTCTTGTAGTAGTAATGCCCACCTTGTCAGCCTCTGGTTGGAGTTTCTCATCTTGTACAAGAAAGTCAGAGGGTTGTGATCAGTAAAAACGAGAAGAGGCCTCGCCCCTCCTCCCACGTACACGTCGAAGTGCTTTAGGGCCATTACTAAAGCCAAATCCTCCTTTTCAATGGTACTATAGACACGCTGGTACTTCACGAATTTCTTGGAGTAAAATGCGACAGGCCTCTGTACCTCGCTCCTTTCCTGGGCCAACATGGCTCCTATCCCCACATCACTGGCATCTACATACAGAATAAACCTGGCTGTAAAATCTGGGGATATCAACACTGGGGCCTCTGTCAACAGGTTCTTCGTCTTCTCGAAAGATTCCTGGCAGGCCTCTCCCCACTCCCATCGTGTATTCTTAGAGAGTAATTCTGTCAGAGGATGCGCTATCGTGGAAAAGTTCTTACAGAAACCACGATAGTATCCAATCATCCCAAGATACCTCAGCAATTCCTTCCGTGTCCTGGGTATTGGGTACTCTCTAATAGCTGATACCTTGTGGTCCACATGGGTAACCTCTCCTTGACCGATGACGAAGCCTAGGTATTCTAGATGGGCCTTCCCAAACTCACTCTTGGCTAGGTTCACGGTCAGGTTAGCATCTTCCAGCCTCCTGAACAGCTCCCTGAGTCGCTCTAGGTGAGCCTCCCAATCATCGGAGTACACTACTATATCATCAATGTATACAGTGCAGCCTTCGGCTCCTCTCAGCAACTCGTTCATCATACGTTGAAAACAACTCCCGCTGTTCTTCATCCCAAAGGGCAACACTTTATACTGATACAGTCCATCTGGTGTCACAAAAGCCGATATCTTTCTAGCCTCGGGAGTTAACGAGATTTGGTAATACCCCTTGAGCAGGTCGACCTTGGAGACATATCTGGCACTACCCACCTGATCGATGCAATCACTTACCCTGGGTATGGGGTGGGAATCTGCCACAGTGATGGAGTTCACCTTCCTGTAGTCCGTGCAAAAGCGGTATGTACCGTCGCTTTTCTTAACCAGCAAACACGGGGAACTCCACTTGCTGTTGCTAGGCTCGGCAAGGTCATTCTCAAGAAGGTACTCTACCCCCTTCCTCATCAATTCTTGCTTCTCAGGGCTGACCCTATAAGCACTCTGTTTAATGGGCCTGGCGTACCTCACCTCTACCTCGTGCGTCACACTCTTGTGGCGTCGGGGCACGTCGGTAAAAAGAGATGCATTCTCTCTCAACAGGTCCGTCAGATCCGCTCTCTGTCTTCCTTCTAGGTGTTGAAGCTTGATTCCGATATTCTCCAAACTCTCCGCATTGGAGAGATGGGTGCCGTCCGCCCTGGACCATTTTCCTTCCTCTGCTGGAATCTCTTGATTCACCTGCACGCATAAGACCACTTTCTGCTGTAGTTCTCGTGGCATTGTTCCGTCCTGCACGGCGGCTCCTCCTTCTTCAGGGAAGAAAGGCTTCAGACGGTCAATATGACACACCTGTGTCTTGCGGGGTCTGTCCGGCTTGCTGACTTCATAGCTTACTGGACCCAATCGTCTTAGCACCTTATACGGTCCCTCAAATCGTGATTCGGTCACACGGCTCTTCCCTGGCAGTAACACCATAACCTGGGACCCAACCTGGAACTCTCTTGGTGTAGCTTTCTTGTCGTACAGCTCTGACATCTTTTGCTGCGCCTCCTTCAAATGCTTCCTGCTAGCTCTTGCGCCAATGCGAGACGCTCCTAAAATTTCTGCACATATTCGCTGACCGTTCATACGGTCACTCCTGGTGCCCATTGCTCTCTCAGCATGGATAGAGGACTCCGTACCTCATGTCCATATACCAGTTGGAACGGTGAGAAACCCAATGACTCCACTACAGCGTTCCGTATAGCAAACAATGCAGGGTACACTGCCTCATCCCACTCGGCTCCTTGTTCCACACAGAACACTCTCAGAATGGTTTTCAGTGTGGAGTGAAACCTCGAGCGCCCCTTGCGACTGCGGTCGGTAGAGCGGCGACCGAATCTGAGTTACTCCCCAATTCGACACAGTCTGTCTAAACCACTTGGACTGGAATACGCTCCCACAGTCTGTCTGGATTTCCCTGGGCATTCCCACCCAAGAGAAAAAACGCTGCAACTGCCCGGCTACACCTTTTGACATCAAGCATCGCATCGGGACTGCTTCCAGGAACCTTGTCGCCGCACACATGATGGTCATCAGGTAGGTGTTTCCCTTTCTCGTCTATGGCAACGGTCCTACCCCGTCGACCAACAGACGTTCAAACGCTGGCCCAAATGCAGGAACAGGGACTAACGGGGCCTTTGGTATCGCTGGTACACTCTTTCCTGCTCTCAGGCAAAGTAAGCAATTCTTACAGTGACGCCTCACATCGGCGTCCATACCCGGCCAGTAGAAATGGTCCCTGATCTTGTGTAGAGTCTTGGTCACTACCAGGTGACCTGCAGAATCCACGGAGTGCGACAGATCCAGCACTGCCACTCTGCACTGGGCCGGCAACACTACCTGACGCCTCATACCTAGTGATTCCTCTTTGGCCTCCATCGTCTCATCAGCATCCCATCTTGCAGATAAAAATGTGTGGCACTCTCAGGACCAGCACGTCCTCCTTTGGCCTCCCGAGTCAACTCTGGAAACTCCACCTGCTGTAACTCCCCCAGACGAGCGCGGTCCACCCCAAGAGAACTGGCAAAGGTCACCTGTAGCTCACCATCTGGGTTGCCTTCGCCCTCCACCTGTTCTCCAAGTTCCACAAAGAGGTGATCGACCCCCAGGCTGTCAGACGTTTCTTCTTCAGCCCCATCAGATCCACTCACTCCGTGCTCGTTGCACCGCCTTGGGATCACAGAGCATACAGGGAACGCCACCTCAGCGATTCCCTTCCCGTTCCCACAGGCGTCTAATACTCCGCCTGTCTCTCTGTAGTGCTCCAAGTACTCCTCGCCCTTCACGAGGTTAGGGAGGACACATCCTCCACAGGCATCATTCCCAAGGATGACTTGCGCCTCCATCTTGGGCACTGAGGCGCTGATCCCTACCACTAGGGTCTGACAGCCATAATCAGAATCCAATGTTACCTTGTGCAGGGGCATCCTCACTGGGCCACCCACAGTGGTCACAACAGCCACCCCCACACTGGTATTCTCATAACCCTCGGGAAACAAGGTTCTACTCACCAGGGTAAAATCAGCCCTGATGTCCCTCAATATCTTCACAGGAACGGGGTCTGCCTCCACCATCCTTACCGTCCCCTCACACACGAACGGGTGAATTTTCTTCTCCACGCTTGGTACAGACTCACCCCGCACGTTCTCAGCCATCTTGACATCTGCGAGGCACTACACATCATGAAGTCAACACCAGCAATCAACAGCCAATTAATGCACAACTATAGTCTATCCACTTCAAGACTCCGCTCCAATATAGAAGCATCAAGAAATATGGGCCAATAGGCCTCTGCAGTTACTTCCATCCTTCCCTTTAGCTTATACCCCGTTCTATACCCCATTTTATACTCCGACCTATACCCCGTTCTGGCTTGTGTTGAAAATCTGTTTTCACCTCATCCAATACTATTGTAACATGTCACCTCACCCAAATGCAGGTATATAAAATCGAAGATGTTTTAGCTCTATTCAGTTATAGTTGTGTGTGTGTGTAAACTATAGTCTTTGAAAATGTAATAAGTTTTACGAAACGCGCTCAAGTGTCGCGTCAGACTAGAAATAAATTGAATTTTGGAGAATTTATTTTTCATTTACCATCAACAGTCAAAAGAAACATAGGAAAGATCGAGAAATTCGTGTTAGAATTATTAA
>WNGS01009188.1:41862-58016 GCA_020271785.1 Procambarus virginalis
AGTTTACATTTGTTAGGTCTACATCAGCACAGATAATTAGAAATCCCAGAGAGAGTTGTAACACAGTTTATGCCGAAGAGTAGTAACATCTAGAAGTCTGCTGATTTTATTGGATGATCCATAGATGTGTGCTCCTCTTGCATGATAGTATGATGATAGATGGAATTACTGGTGTCATTTCACTTTGCCTCAGATCTACAAGATCTTGTTGAAGTTCTCGGTGCACTACTGCTCTCAGATTGCTCATTGACAATCCAAGGTTACACTCATACGTCTCCTTAAAGGCAGATTCTTTGGCTAACTTATCAGCTCTATCATGCATTCGGAGGCCAACATGAGATGGAGACCACATGAAATGGACTCTGTTACCATCCTTAATAATTTTGTTGTATTTGTGTCTAGCTTCGGACACGAGCATGTTACAGTTATGTCTTAAAGAGTTGAGAGCATTTAAGGATGATAAGGAGTCACTTACAATTAATGTATCAAGTTTGGAGACTTGTACACATTTCAGTGCAAGGAGCAAGGCAAATAGTTCAGTCTGAAGGGTAGAGGCCCAGTTGTTTATACGGACTTCCCACTCATAATATAAGCTTTTGATACAGTGCCACATAAAAGACTGATTAAAATGATAGAGGTTCACTATATTGTGGATTCTATATTAAGCTGAATTAGGGAATGGCTATACCAAAGGAAACAAAGATTTAGAATCAATGGGGTTAAGTCGCAACACATGGTTTTACACATGGCCGTTCATGTTTAACAAATTTGCTCTCTTTTTATTCCAGCATAGTTGAGGCAGTTGATAGTGGTAAGGATTGTGATGTTGTGTACCTTGACTTTAGCAAAGCTTTTGATACAGTGCCACATGAAACAATGTTGACCTTCAATAAAGACATTCTGGAGGGCTTCTGTGCAAGAGTTAGGATGAGCTAGCCTTAGCATTTTATACCAATTTGACAGTTAATTTCAGTAACACGATAAACAACGCTCGGAATATTAAGTTCCTTCCTCATGTTAAGTATCTTTGTGGTACGAGGGGCATCCAAAGATTATCTTCAAGGCTTCGTTCTGCAAGTTTTCAAGCCCTTTAAGCTTTCTTTCAGTCATCAAGGCAAGCAGAGGTGCAGCATAATCCACTAAAGATTTGATGTATGCAAGGTACATCATTTTGACAATTGTGACAATGGCACCATAGCCTGAGTGATAACCTGCAACATCTCCAAGACGGCTTATGGAGCCTCTCTTTATACTGACGACAGAGTCTGAATACAACAGGACAATACAAGGCCAAGGTATTTGAATCTGTTAACATAGTCAAGCTGGGAGCCATATCATACAGTTGCATCTTGTGAACAGCTCCTCCCTGCCTGGGTGGACACCCGTTTAGTATCTTTGTTTCCTCTGCTGAGATATGACTAAACCTAAGTCCTGACATGAGACTAATACAGAGTTAAGAGTGTTCTGCATGTTAGCATAACAAGTAGTGTGTATCATTATATCATCAGCATACCCAATAGTGTGTATCATTAAATCATCATGTATGATGATATATGATACAAGGAGGTCTAAATTGATCGATCGAACGATCTAAATTGGGTACTGATATATGGTCAAATGATTGGCGGAGGCCGTTTAATTCTGACAAATGTAAGGTTTAGAGGATAGGTAATGACGATAGAGTTAGAAGCAAAAGGCAACATGAAAATCACATGGAATACCATCTCTAATATCCTAGGAACTAAACAACACTCCCACAACCAGATAACACTCTCTAAGGATGGCTTTACACCGTCAACTGACTTAGAAATGGCAAATGAATTTAATAGCTTCTTTTCATCGGTTGGTGCTGACCTTGCCAGTAAAATCCCACAGACTCAGACACATTATGAACACATATATCTCTCATCAGGCAGCTATCCAAACTCTCTTCTTCTTTCACCAGTCAGCCCGACAGATGTTGTGTCCATCATACACTCACTAAAAACCAAAGCTGGGAACATCAGTGAAATTCCATCCATTGTATACAAGAGCGCCTCCCATGCCCTTGCGCCACCTATAGCTCTGCTGTTCAACAAATCCCTTGAGTGTCATACCTTCCCTGATATCCTTAAAAAAGCAAGAGTAACGCCAGTTCATAAAGGAGGTAATCCGGCAAACATAAACAATTATAGACCAATATCAAACCTACCCATACTATCAAAAATATTTGAAAAAATTATCTACAAACAGCTCTACTCCTATCTCGTAAAATTCGACATTCTTAGCCCCTGTCAGTTTGGCTTCCGCTCCCAAAAGAGTACCAACGATGCAATTATTAGTCTCCTTGATATAATTTACTCAGCCCTTGACAAAAATGAGTTTCCGATTGGACTCTTCATTGACCTGAGAAAGGCCTTTGATACTGTTAATCACAATTACCTCTTACTTAAACTCCATCATTATGGAATCCGAGGCCATGCACTGGACTATATCCAATCCTATCTTAGTGATAAGACACCAATGTGTAGCCATCAATAATATAACCTCTCCCACTCTACCAATAACCGTTGGAGTGCCACAGGGCAGCATCTTGGGACCTCTCCTATTTCTTATATACATCAATGATCTGCCTAATGTCTCTAACATTCTGAAACCTATTTTGTTTGCTGATGATACTACCCTCATCCACTCTAACCCCAACCCACATACACTAAATAATGTTGTTAATAATGAACTAAAAAAAGTCCACATATGGATGTCAACCAACAAGCTAACAATTAACATAGCAAAGACATACTATACATCTTATTTGGAAGCAAATCTACAAATGCAATTCAGCTTCAGATAGATAATGTAAACATTAGCAATAAAAATGATGGAAAGTTTTTTGGCCTATTCCTAGACAAGAGACTCAACTTCTGTACCCACATACAACACATAACTAAGAAAGTTTCTAAAACAGTTGGTATACTCTCCAAAATCAGATATTATGTACCAACTCTGCTCTCATCTCTCTATATTATGCACTAATCTATCCCTATCTTAATTATGGTATCTGTGCATGGGGTTCAATTTATTTTAATTTCAAAATTTACTAGAATGCTTCCAGCAAAGAATAACAAAGTTAATACCCCAAATTAGAAACCTGTCATTTGAAGAAAGATTGTCAAAGCTTAAATTACATTCTCTGGAAAGACAACTAAAGAATTATATATAGGGGTGACATGTGGTTTATGATTTTGTTGATTTGTTTCTACATTTTCATAAATAAAGCATGCTTACTGTCTTATTCCAAGTTTTACGACAATTTTACAAGGTATAAAATATAAAGCTCAATATATATTGAACGATGTCGAACGATTTGCACAACGATGTCGTGTAAATAACGTTATATTGACGACGTATAAATGTTATATTTATGTTATAAGAACGTAAATTGGATAGGTTTACATAAAGTAAACAAAAAAAACGAAATGTTGACAGAAAATTGTTTATTTTTATATATAAAGCATGAAACCATTATAATTCCATAGCATTCACTATTATTTTTAAATTTTTACATAAATCTTAAAAAACCGTGTCTCAAGAATACATGTTTTTAGTTATATCTAGAGGTATTAAGAACGTCAGATATACGTATTTATGTCAAATGTTAGAGTATTACCTTTGTGGCACCATTTAAAAACGTTCACAAACGTTCTGTGTTTGCTGGGTCGGGATGATAGCGGACAGAGTGTATCGTGATCCGGCCTGTACTCCTCTTGACATACCAGAAAGTATTCTAAGGAGACTACTCCAAGCTTGTACTAAAGAGGCGCCCTTCTTGAGCCCGGATGGACACATGTATAAGCAAGTAGATGGGGTCGCCATGGGTTCTCCCCTAGGTGTCCTGTTTGCGAACTTGTACATGGGTACCATCGAACAAAAGGTCTTACTCAATATGAACTTGAAACCGGCCATATACTGCAGGTATGTTGACGACATTTTTACACAGGTACCCGATGTCAGACATCTGAAAGTGCTGAAGGAAGCATTTGAGCAGAATTCCGTGTTGCGTTTCACTGACGAGATGGAGAAGGATGGGAAACTAATCTTTCTAGATGTAACAGTCATGGAAAGGAGCGGAGGTTTCCACACTGCAGTCTACACTAAGGAAACAAACATAGGAATGTGACTCAATGCCAACAGTGACTGCCCAGACAGGTACAAGAGGAGTGTTGTTAACGCTTATGTCGACCGTGCTCTCAGCCACAGCTCAGGATGGAAGCAAGTTGATGAAGAACTCTGTAGGATATGGCAGGTCTTAGTCAACAACGGCTTCTCCAGTGGTTTCGTTGAAGACATCATAAGAAGGAAGGTGAAACGCCATGCAACCTCCGAAGACAACTAACACAACACCTGTACCCCCTATTAGACTATTTTACAGGAACTTCTTTTCCACAGCCCATAAAACGGAGGAAAGGGTCCTGAAAGATATTGTTAATAGAAACGTTACCCCTACAGACAAAAATCAGAAGATACAATTGACGATTTACTATAAAACCAAGAAAACTGTCAATCTACTCATGAGAAACTCTCCAGACACAAAGCAGAACGCTTTGAAAGAGACCAATGTCGTCTATACCTTCAAATGCCCACTTGGGGACTGTAAGCCCAAAGAACCCAGTATATAGGCAAGACAACAACATCTCTTTCCAGTCGATTAACGATGCATAAGCAACAGGGCTCTATCAAGGAACATATATTCTCTTCCCACAACCAGACCATCACCAGAGAAGTCTTAACAAAAAACACAGAAATCATCAATAGATACAGCGATAGCAGGCGGCTTGATATCTGCGAGGCACTACACATTAAGAAGTCAACACCAGCAATCAACAGCCAATTAACGCACAATTATATTCTACCCACTTCAAGACTCCGCTCCAATATAGAAGCATCAAGAAATATGGGCCAATAGGCCATCGATCTGCAGTTACAGATCTATTCTTCCCTTTAGCTTATACTCATTGTTTCGTGTTCTGTGTTTTGTTGATAGTTTGTTTTCACCTCATCCAAAAATATTGTATTACATCACCTCACCCAAATGCAGGTATAAAGAGCCAAAGCTGTTCAGTTATAGTTGTGTATGTGTAAACTAAAGTCTTTGAAAATGTAATAAGTTTTACGAAACGCGCTCAAGTGTCACGTCAGACTAGAAATAAAAATGAACTTTGGAGAATTGATTTTTCAGTTACCATCAACAGTGAAAAAGAATATAAGAAATATTGAGAAAATTCGTATTAGAATTATTAATCTTACTTTTTCGGTCATATTTAATAATATATGTCTACAGGAAAGACTGCTACCAAAATATACTATATATATATATATATATATATATATATATATATATATATATATATATATATATATATATATATATATATATATATATATATATATATATATATATATATATATATATATTGTGACGATAATCTCTTCCCAGAGATTTAGCCTGCTCTTCCCTATATACATCACGTTCCCAGCTCATTCAAGATACGTTTTATAGTAGCTTAAACGTATATATCAAGACAGCCACACGCACCTGCACTTCCCCTCCCCCCTCTCCTGCACACCTGGCCTCCGCACCGACCCTTCTACTGCTGCAGTCCCAGTCTCAAACTACCGAGTTGCCGGCCTTCCTGCATTCTCATTGGCCGTTCGAGAACACGCCACTCCAGCCCTGCACCAACCACATTCCACGCCAAGGTGATGTCGGGGTCGACTTGCAGTACCACCATCAGAATATATCTTGTGCTCTGGCTGATAACATCTAGTTGACTCACCTTGAGTGATCAAATAGCGGTTGTTAGCTTGCTCATATATTCCCAGCACCATTCTTATATATAGACTATTTTATATTTCACTTGTGTTCCATATTGTCCTCCTGTTAACGTAATTCATTTTTATGTTTAGTTATTTTTCACTTGTTATCTTGCACATTGCTCAGCCAAGGAATTGTCTTTATTTTACTTTTTTTCTAGAATAATTAAAATTTCATTGTTTATTACTTTGTGTTTCGTGTCTCTTCCCTTACCTTACCACAGATTATCAGACAAGCAGTCATTTCTTTTTTTTTCTTTTTTTTTACTTTTCTTATATGTGGCCTGGCTTTGACATCTGCCAGTGGAAGACTGCCGAACACCATACTCCACTACTTTACCGTCACATATAATTGGGGGCCTGTCCTAGGAGCTGCACTCAGGTATTGGTAATTGTGGTAAGCGTACTTGGCTTTCATTCCCTTGCTTTCAATATTTACACTAATCACTTTTATTATTCATATGGTGCTGTGTATATTGTGCATTACGAGAGTAACATATGGTGAGTGTGAGACAACTTTGGATTACGTGGTGACTGTAGGCCGCAGTCATACTCTTAATTGGTCGTCTCCCCCTCCGTGTTATTACCCGTGTTTAACATCTTTTGTCCCTCAGATATTTCTCATATTTTCGACAGATTATCATATAGGTACCCTGGTACTGTCGTCTGTCTCCGGGTCAATAGCACCTAATTTCTGCAATCCGACTCTAGGAGGACAAAGAGGGCCATCGTTCCTCTCGCACGGACTTTTATTGACGAGTTGGGACCTCGCCAATAGTTCTCGTCACCAGTTGACACTCGCACCCCTACTCGTCGGTCAGAATTGATGGTACTTACTTAAGGTAGGGAATTAGCTTTCTTTCTTTTGAGCACAAAGTTCGCTAATTCTGTAAGTACCATATTTAATTTCAGTGGGTAACTTGCTTATGTTCTATAGTGTCTCGGCAAGGTATGACTACATTTTTGGACTACCTAATTTACTTTGGAACCATTTAGTGTTTCACTTGTTTTTCGATGAGAGTGGCTGACTAGCTGTCGTGGCGAGCGGACGTGTCCGCTGCTCGCTCCAAGCTGTTTGGTGCTTGTTGCAAGTTTTGGCCGTTTGGGGGCGTGTCTCTTGCTCGCCTGTGCTGACGTGGACTTCAAGATGGGGGTCCCCCTCCAACCCATACTGCGGGCTCAGTCTGTGGGCTTGGAATTTTCCAGCAGGGCTGGGTACCCGGAGATCGCGCGGGTGTGTGAGCAGCTGGACGTTCCTGTGATGGACATCTACGGCGTCGAGCTGGTGATGGCCCGTCGTGTGATTATTAAGTTCTGCACGGAGTTGGCGTACCGCGAATTTCTCCGTCGCTACGAGGGGCGGACATTCCCTCTGCCGGATGGTGCAGGCACTGTTTCAATCTCTGATCGGAGTGGTGCCCTCACCTACGTCAGCGTGCATGGGGCTCCATTGGAATTTCCGGAGGGTCTGCTCCGGCGGTACTTCGGCCGGTTTGACGCCGTCGTTAGTGTGCGGGTGAACGTAGTATCTTCGAGCCCACTTAAGGGCGTGAGGACGAACATTCGCACCCTGGGCATGAGGCTCCGGGAGGATATTCCGTCCTCTGTGCGTCTGATGGGGTACACAGTTCGTGTGTTTTACGCCCGCCAGCCTCGGACATGTTATCGTTGTGGCCTGTTAGGCCATCAGGCTGCTGACTGTTCTGCGCCGGCCTCTGCGCCTGTGAACCTCTTCAGTGAGGAGGATTTTCTACCGCTTCCTGTGGAGGAGGTTTCTGTGACTATGGGCGACTCTCCGGCCGCGGATATGCCCCCTGTGTCGCCTGATGCGCCCCCTGTGGTGGACGTTCCCCCGAATGTCGCCGACCCTCCTCAGGATGTTGCGATGCCGTCGGTTGATACTCCTGCTCCTGTCCCTGCTGCTCCCGTAGGCCTTCCTGATGCTCCCTCCTCACCGCCTGCTCACCCGTCTTCAGCTGCTGCGCCTGGCCCTGCATACTCGCCTCGGGTCCCGGCTGTGCTGGGTGCTGGGGTGGCTGTGAGGCCTCCTGTTGTGTGTGGTCCGGTTCCCCCTGTGGTCGAGGCTGCTGCCGTTTTGCGGCGGGCGTCAGTGTGTCCGGCTAGTGGTGCCCGTGTTTCTGGGTCGGCTTCCGGCTCTGACGATCTCAGGCCGGTGCCCAAACGTTCCCGGCATTCGTCGTCTACCTGGGCCGATGTTGGGGAATTTAGTGACTGTGAGTCCTCGGGTGTGGATGGAGTGGTTCCGGATACGTCGCTGGCTCCGCAGTTAGTGGTGGCGGAAGTCCACGCGCCTGCTGACATTGGTGTCCGTGTCTCGGGTGTGCCTGCTGTTCCTTCTCCGCCGGGGGCCTCTCCACGGTGGGGAGTGGTGGCCTCCACTGCCAGGGATGGTGGGGTTGATGGGTCTGGGCGTGGCCTGGTGGTGACCTTGCGGAAAGATGTGCACAGTTCGGTTTCCCCGCGGTCGTCCGGTGGTGTGCCCGTGGACGCTGGTGCCCCTGTGGTGGTGCCTTCTGCCAGGCTTCCTCCTTGGAGGTTGTCCGTTGGGCACTTGGGGGACGTGTTACCGAAGTCTGTGATACCGTTGGGTCACTTGGTCACAGATTGCTGAGTTACCGATCTGCGATGAGGTGCTAGACTTTCTGTGTGGGGCGACTCCATTGGTGTGGGAGCGTGTACCGGTCACTCGGTTCCGGTGTGATACTATTTGGGTGCCCTGTTTGCGGGTGTTTGTGGTCGACGTCCCGGAGGAGATGCCGTCCCCGGTGGATAGTCAGGGCCCTTGGCAGTGGTTACGATAGGAGGCATTCCATGTCAGATTCCCTCGGGACGAGTTTCCGGGCAAATACGTCGGGTGATTTTATACTTTGTGCTGTGTGCCCTTCTGGCCGTTTGTTTGCCTTCTGGTAGTTTGTGCCCGTGCCTCTCCCTTTGTTTGTGGCGAGGCGGGTGGTTTGGTGTGTGTGTATTGGTGTTCATGTATTTATTTAGTGTTGTTACCGTGCCCTATGTGTGTTTATTTTGTGCTTACGTGTTGTATTTGTCTTTTATTTTTCTTTGTTGTTATTGGCTTAATTGTGTGGTGTGCATTCTTTTTGTATTTTTTTATAATAATTCATTTTGTTCCTTCTGTTGTGTTTTGTTCTCTGTCCTTCAGGCCGGTGTTTGTTTGTTGTTGTGTATGTAACTATGTTTTTTCTTGATTGTATGTTATACATCTTGATGTTTTGTTATGTTTTATATTGTTTTGTTTTGACGTGTTCCTGTGCTTGTTGTTTGCCATTGTTTACTATTTTGTGTCGTGTTGTCTGATGTGTTTTTCAATGCATTTATCGAGTTTTGTATTTTGTTGTACTGTGCTGTCGGCCCTTCTGGCCGGTGGTTTTTTTGTTTTGTTATGTTTTCTATGTTCTTGATTTGTTTTTATTGTATTTAAATTGCATGCTTGCATGTAAAAATAAAAAAAAACCTTGTTTTTCGAAACTCAGTTTCAACTAATTAGTAGGATTTTCTTGCCTTTATCCTCCCACAGTGAGTACCGGGTACAAGATTTCCTGCGACCTTAATCATTTACCATCTTGAATTAACTTTAATTATTAACAATTCCACAGGATAGGTATCAGTTGCCACGTTTTCTGTTTCTGACATTCACCATATCACAGTATATTCGTGTCTCATTTATTTGCTATTTTCACCATGTTTCGTATGCAAGCTTTCAAGACAGATCCAGAAAGTGAAATAGAGAACTTTCGTCATGCTAAGAGGGTCGACTTGTTAATTCTTGCACATGAGTATCACGTAGAAGTTCCTCATGGAGCCAACAAGTATGAAGTACATAATATAATTTTGGATCACCTTGCGGAAGAAGGTATTATAGACTCTGATACTCACGAACAATACACTATTTCAGATAAGCATGACTTGACGGCAATGAAACTCAAAATCGAGCTCGCGAAGCTCGAGAAGGAGCAACAGCAAACCGCCATACAACAACAACAGGAAGCAGCTGCAATCAGAGAGCGTGAAGCTGCCATCAGAAAGGAAGAGCAAGAGCGTGAAGCTGCCCTGGCGAAAGAAGCTCTTCAACTCAAGAAGGAAGAGGCCGCACTGGTTAAGGAACAACAAGAACGTGAGTTGGCTCTCAACTCACGTTCACGTTCACGTTCACTCTCAACTCACGTTCAACTCACGTTCCCAACTTCAACTTCAACTTCAACTTCATTCAGAGAGCGTGAAAGAGTACAACTTGAAACAAGACGACGACAACTAGAGATGCAACACGAACACCACAAAAGACAAGCGGAAACAGTTCTAGAATGTCGTGGCCGAGAACTCACGTTGGACGCTACACACCAAGCCCAACTTCAACAAGCTGCAGCTAGTCTTCCTCCAAGTTTCAATGTCTCCCATGCAAGTAAGTTAATGCCACCGTTCGTCGAAACGGAGGTTGATGTTTTTTTCACTACTTTTGAGTCCCTTGCTAATCAACTTAAGTGGCCTGACGACCAATGGGCTACCCTTCTCAGAGTATATCTAACAGGTAGAGCAGCAGTCACACTCAGTACTTTGGCATCTGAAAACGACTACACCACCCTGAAGCAAACAGTGTTGGACGCCTACCTTCTCTCCACCGAAAGCTACCGACGAAAGTTCCGTGACTACGTAAAGGCAAGTACCACCACCTTCTTAGAATTTGCTAACACCAAACGGAGATATTTCATGAAATGGCTGGAGGCAGCACATGTCTCTACTTTTCCAGAGCTTGTCAACCTCATGCTGGTTGAAGAATTCTTGAGGCGTGTACCTCCTCCTGTCCGCCTATACTTAGCAGACAAGGAAGAGACCGATTTGATGAAATGCGCGAAGTCAGCTGACACTTACAGCCTCATCCACCGGCTGACACCAGAACAACCTACCAGTAAGAAGTCTTGGTACAGTTACGAGAAAGTGAGCCCAGATCAAGGTACCTCTCAACTGTACTGTAGGTATTGTCGACTCTATGGACATACCATAGAAAAATGTGGTAAGTCCCAATCTAAAGGTAACACAGAATACACTAAGCCCAAACCTACTCCCCCTAAGTCCGGTAAGCCTGTAATGAATATTGGTGTTCATGTTAATGATCTTTCTCTCTTTAGCAAACATCTGTATCCAGGAACTATCTCTACCCACGGTTCAGATTCTGAGGGACGTTTTGGACTTAAGATCTTGAGGGACACAGCGGCTCTTCAATCGATCGTCTTGAAATCAGCTGTGCCCAACGTCGCCTACACAGGAGAGACTGTATTCATCACTGACCTTACTGCTACTACTCCTTATCCTCTCGCCAGAGTCCACCTGGATTGTCCCTTCGTGACCGGTGAAGTCCAAGTCGCCGTCAGGGAAAAGCCTTTTCCCATGCCTGGAGTGCAACTTCTCCTAGGCAACGACTTGGCAGAAGACCAACAACCGACCAACCTGATCGTCAAGGACATATCCCAGGTGGGTAACTCTGTGTTGGATAACCCGATTTTTAAGCATGTTCCAGCAAAGGTTCAAGAGAGTGATGAAGTTTCTCCTCCTGTTATGGTGACCACCCGTGCTCAAGCTGCACGACCACAGCCAGCTGACTCTACTGCTACCGCTGTCCCTCAAGACCCTTCGAAACTACCCCCTAATCTGACCGCTTTGGAGTTCCGTAAGTTACAGAGGGAAGATCTTACCTTGACACCATTATTCTTTCAGGCTGAGACTCAATCCGACAGTATTCCTGGGTTCTTCTTGGAGAACGAGTTACTCTATCGCAGATACAGACCCAGTAAACTGAAGGAAGAGGACGATTGGGCAAACGTTGAACAACTAGTGATTCCTACCAGCCTGCGGCCCACGATTCTACACCTGGCCCACGGAGCACTATCACACTACGGGTTCAACAAGACTTACCATGGGATTCGACAAGACTACTACTGGCCAGGTATGGTTAATGATGTAAAGCAACATGTCAAACTGTGCCACGTGTGTCAGAAGGCAGGTAAACCAAACGTTTCAATTCCCAGAGCACCACTGACACCCATCCAGGTGCCTGAGGAACCGTTCCACAGACTTATTATTGACTGTGTTGGTCCTTTGCCTCGGACCAGTGCCGGCAACGCCTATATCTTAACCATCCTGTGTCCTACCACCAGATTCCCGATAGCAGTTCCAGTGAAAAATATTACGGCTGCTACAGTGGTGAAGAATTTACTGAAAATCTTCACCCAGTATGGATTTCCGAGGGAGATTCAGAGCGACTGTGGCACCAACTTCACCAGTGATCTCTTCAAACGGACTCTGGAGGAGTTCAACATCAAACAGGTACTGTCCAGCCCCTATCATCCTGCTTCACAGGGTTCTCTTGAACGTAGTCATCAGACTATCAAGGCACTCTTAAAAAGTTTTGTAATGAGACCTCAAAGGATTGGGATAGGCAACTTGATCTCATCATGTGTATTTTCAGAAGTCTTCCCAACGAGTCACTAGGAGTATCTCCTTATGAGATGCTCTACGGACGTAAGTGCCGTACACCTCTCAAGGCTTTCAAGGATTCTCTACGTGATCTCTTCAGTGAGCATCAGAATGTGCCCCAGTTTCTTCAAAACCTCCGACACATTCTAGAGAGGGTCCATTCCTTTGCAAGAAACAACCTACAGAAAGCCCAGTAAGGAAGTAAGGAAGTTTAAACCAGGAGACTTAGTCCTTGCTTATTTCCCTATCCCAGGTTCTCCTTTACAAAACAGATTTTCAGGACCCTACCGTGTTAAGGAGTGCCGGAACAACTTCAACTACGTTCTCGAGACCCCCAATAGGCGGCGGAAGACCCAGCTGTGCCACATCAATCTGCTGAAACTTTACCATGGTGTTCCTCCCACTGTGCTAACCACCTATTCCACCTTTATAGGTCCATATAGCCACAGTGAGACCTTCCCTGCTTCTTCTTCCGAAAGCACTGACACTGAGACAGCGCTTTCTAATTCGGAAATCCTTACTGACATTCACAATCACTTTTAGGACGATAATAGTGCTTCACTCATCAAACTCATCAGAGAACATCAGGAGTTCTTTCGAGATGATCCCCAAGAGTGTACTGTGACTCAGCACGACATCCAACTGCTACCTGACACCCGGCCGATTCGCCAACCATTCTACCGAATCGGCCCTAGCAAGACGGAAGTCATGCGTGCTGAGGTACAGTACCTCTTGGACCATGGACTGGCTACCCCCTGTGAGTCCCCCTGGGCCTCACCATGTATCTTGGTACCCAAACCTCACGGTAAGATCAGGCTTTGTACGGATTATAGGAAACTCAACCAAGTCACCGTCAAAGATGCATACCCATTACCTAGGATTGACGACATACTTGATGCCATTGGTAATGCCCGCTACCTGTCCCAGGTGGACTTACTCAAGGGCTATTACCAGGTGTGTTTAACGGAGCGAGCTAAGGAACTGTCTGCCTTTATCACCCCTTTCGGACTTTTCAGATATAACCGGCTTCCCTTTGGACTCTGCAATGCCCCGGCCACCTTTCAGAGAGCTGTCAACCGCGTCATCCAGGGCTTGGACAACAACTACGCCTATTTGGATGATATCGTTGTAGCATCCAACACCTGGAGCGAACACCTGCTCCAGCTACAACGATTGTTCACCAAGCTCCTGAAAGCCGGCCTCACCATCAATCTGGGCAAGTCCACTTTTGCCAAAGGTAAAGTGCGGTATCTGGGTCATGTTATAGGGAGTGGCAGCCTGGCTCCGTTAAATATCCATACTCAAGCCATCAGAGAGTATCCACAGCCTACTACCAGGAAGCAGCTCCTGCGCTTCCTTGGTCTTGCTTCTTATTACCGTAGGTTTGTGAGGAACTTTAGCACTGTTGCAACACCCTTAATCACCTTAACCAGTCCCAAGCAATGGTATAATTGGACCAGGGAGCAAACCGTTGCTTTCAAACAACTCAAATTCCTCCTCTGTTCTAATCCTATTCTCGCCTCACCAAATACCAAGAAGCCTTTCATCCTCCACGTCGACGCCAGTGGTACCGGCATCGGGAGTGTCTTAATGCAGCAACGAGGCGAGGAGGTTCTACCTGTCAGCTACTACAGCTACAAGTTGAAGCCTCATCAGAAAAACTACAGCACTATAGAAAAGGAACTTCTCTCCATCGTCCTGAGCTTGCAACACTTTGCACCATATCTGCAAGGTGCTAGGTCCACTACCATCTATTCGGACCACAATCCTCTACGTTTCCTACATCAAGCCCAATTCAATAACCAACGTCTGCTGCGATGGGCTTTATATCTTCAAGGCTTCAATCTGAAAATTTGTTACATCAAGGGGCCTGATAACATCATCGCCGACGCCCTCTCCAGAGTTCATGAGGTAGAGGCAGCTCCACCTACCACTCTACCTCCCGAGAACGTGACTACACCGGAACCGCAGGCTTCGGGGGAGAGTTGTGACGATAATCTCTTCCCAGAGATTTAGCCTGCTCTTCCCTATATACATCACATTCCCAGCTCATTCAAGATACGTTTTATAGTAACTTAAACGTATATATCAAGACAGCCACACGCACCTGCACTCCCCCTCCCCCCTCTCCTGCACACCTGGTCTCCACGCTGACCCTTCTACTGCTGCAGTCCCAGTCTCAAACTACCGAGTTGCCGGCCTTCCTGCATTCTCATTGGCCGTTCGAGAACACGCCACTCCAGCCCTGCACCAACCACATTCCACGCCAAGGCGATGTCGGGGTCGACTTGCAGTACCACCATCAGAATATATCTTGTGCTCTGGCTGATAACATCTAGTTGACTCACCTTGAGTGATCAAATAGCGGTTGTTAGCTTGCTCATATATTCCCAGCACCATTCTTATATATTGACTATTATATATTTCACTTGTATTCCATATTGTCCTCCTGTTAACGTAATTCATTTTTATGTTCAGTTATTTTTCACTTGTTATCTTGCACGTTGCTCAGCCAAGGAATTGTCTTTATTTTACTTTGTTTTCTAGAATAATTAAATTTCATTGTTTATTACTTTGTGTTTCATGTCTCTTCCCTTACCTTACCACAGATTATCAGACAAGCAGTCATTTTTTTTTCTTTTTTTTTCCTTTTCTTATATGTGGCCTGGCTTTGACATCTGCCAGTGGAAGACTGCCGAACACCATACTCCACTACTTTACCGTCACAATATATATATATATTATATATATATATATATATATATATATATATATATATATATATAATATATATATATATATATATATATTACAATGTGGTTTGATTATATACCCGCACTGGGTCAGGTGATAAAACAATAAAGGTGAAAACATAGGGATACATAGGGATACATAGGGGATAAATGGGGTGAAACATAGAGGTAACCGCAGAAGGCCTATTGGCCCATACGAGGCAGCTGGCATCTACATACAAAGATTAATCCAGTGTAATTGGCCTGTTATGTTGAACATTGTCTTCTGTGTTGGCATCGTTATGTTCTGGTCTTGTCCTTACTCTCATTGTGGGAAGAGTAAATAGTTCCGTGATTTGGGTGTTCATGGTAGGTTGTTCTGTTCTTATGTGAATTGCTTCAAGAATTTGTAATCTTCTTGCATCTTGGGTTCTGTCTATTATGCATGTATTCTTGTTCAACATTTCTCTTGTTAGGGTGATGTCATGGGCTTGTCTCATGTGATTCCTAGGGGCACCGGATTGAAGATGGCATGTCAAACGCCTCGTCAGCTTGGTCGACGTCATACCTATGTACTTAGATTGAAGGTTACATCCTTCGTGGGGGCAAGTGTACATGTATACAACGCTTGACTGCTGTAGAGGGTTCTCTGTCGGCTTCGGGCTGTTTTTGATAAGGAGTTCGGAAGTCTTCTTGGTTTTATAGAATATTGTCAGGTTTATGTTTTGGTTAGGAGTAGTGCTTTTACTCCTTTACGGATTATTTCTTTCATTATTCTTTCTTCTTTTGTATGTTCACTGTGCATGGTTGATTTGTAATATAATTTTATTGGAGGTATTGTGGTTTCTGTTCTAGGTTCTGGATTATACCAACGGTCCAAGTGTCTTCTTATAGCAGCGTTTATTTCCGCGTTGCTATATCCATTGTTCACCAATACCTGAGTTACTCTTTCAAACTCTCTACTCACGTTGCTCCATTCAGAGCAGTGGGTAAGCGCTCGACGAATATAAGCATTGAGAACACTGGCTTTGTATCTTTGGGGGCACTCACTTCTACCGTTCAGGCATA
>WNGS01009189.1:7987-27318 GCA_020271785.1 Procambarus virginalis
AGAGAAAATACCTGCTTCTACAAATATATTTTTTTTTTTTCAAAATATATAACTCATTTCATAAGAGCTAAGCACTGACATCACTGAAATTCAGTTCGAATCACTCGGTTCGAATGTTTTATTTTTTATTGTAACAAGCATAGATATAAACAGCAATGTGCTGCTACCCTATTGTGTATGAAAGTTATACAGTGTCGTTAAAAAAAAATAAGCTTCCAGCTCGTCCAACATATCCCACGGCACAGGAAGGTCAGTCATAAATGGATTCGGGAGAGAACGTGATATGTATGGCTGATCTATTAGCTTTCACTAGCAAAATCTGGGTCATACTGATGAGATATCACGAAGCACGTATAGTGGTCTAAAGGGTCATTTATAAAATATTTGTAAGAATATTCTGAGTTTGGTAGTATGTCTTACATAGGCATTGTTATTCAGTTGAGGGCGCCTGTTTGGTTTTGTTTTTCTTTTTCTTTAGATCTAGAGTATTTCAGAAGTGGGAAGTTGCCTTCTCCTAATCGTATGGGGTGGAGTGGGGCGTCTTCACATAGAAGATAACATTGCAATTCACTTGGCAGTTCCTGTAGTGGGAAGCAGGCAGAGGAAGACACTTCAGAGGTAGTCTCGACCACTGACGGACGCAAGTCTCGACCGTTTCAGCGTTTATCTGCACTCGCTGTGGTTGAGGTTCTGTGGTTCCTGACCAACAGAACCCAATGTGTAATAGTCAACAAAATAAAATCCAACCCGTCAACCGTTAAGAGCTCAGTCCCCCAGGGTACTGTGCTTGCTCCAGTACTTTTTCTCATCCTTATATCGGACATAGACAAGAACACAACCTATAGCACTGTATCATCCTTTGCAGATGACACTAGGATCTTCATGAGAGTAGGCAACATAGAGGACACGGCGAACCTCCAGTCAGATGTAGATCAGGTCTTTCTATGGGCTACAGAAAATAATATGGTGTTTAACGAAGACAAGTTCCAGCTCATGCGCTATGGAAAGAATGAAAATATAAAAACTGAAACCACGTACAAAACTCAGGCAAATCATAACATAGAACGAAAAGGCAATGTAAAGGATCTGGGTGTACTCATGTCGGAAGACCTTACCTTTAAAGAACACAATAAAGTAGCCGTCACAACTGCAAGAAAAATGACAGGTTGGATAACAAGAACTTTTCACACTAGAGATGCTATACGATGATGACACTTTTCAAAACGCTTGTGCTCTCTAGAGTGGAGTACTGCTGCACAATGACAGCCCCTTTCACTGCGGGTGAAATTGCTGACCTGGAGAGCGTGCAGAGATCCTTTACTGCTAGAATCCACTCGGTAAAACATCTAAACTATTGGGACCGACTAAAGAGCCTAAATCTGTATTCCCTTGAGCGCAGGCGGGAGAGATACATAATAATTTACACGTGGAAAATATTAGAGGGGCTGGTCCCAAACCTGCACACAGAAATAACATCACATGAGACCAGAAGACATGGCAGGATGTGCAGAATACCCCCGTTGAAAAGCAGAGGTGCAACTGGTACTCTGAGAGAGAACTCTATCAACATCAGAGGCCCGAGACTGTTCAACACGCTTCCACTACACATAAGGGACATAACTGGCAAACCCCTCACAGTGTTCAAGAGAGAACTGGATAAGCACCTCCAAAGGATACCTGATCAACCAGGCTGTGACTCATACGTCAGGCTGCGAGCAGCCGCGTCCAACAGCCTGGTTGATCAGTCCAGCAACCAGGAGGCCTGGTCGATGACCGGGCCGCGGGGACGATAAGCCCCGGAAGCACCTCAAGGTATCCTCAAGGTAAGGAGGTACCGTTCTTGGGATGGACTTAACAGCCACAGCAGACGTTGCCCCCAAGCAGTCACCCAGGGCACATTTCAATAACCCCGGGATTTCAATAACATCGGGATTGACGGATGTCTACTACTTGGTTTCCTGCACAGATACTGCATCTCTGACCTGGCTGTTGCATTTCTGGACGTAGTGAGTGCATTGGTAACACCTGAAGCATTAACATAGGCGGCAGTATCGTTCCCTGGAGATCTGATGGTGTGCAGGTGACGCCAAAACATTTAAGGTCGTTGTCAGCCGCGAGAGTGGCCTCTACTGGAGACTTGAGGGTGGGTCTCAGGTTTCCATCCTGCTGGATGAGGTTTGCTGAAACAGCAGTCAATGACTAGTTCTGAAGGTTGATGTTGTGGATGATATAGGCTATCGTTCTTTCCGCGATAAGAGCGTTCACTCGGTAGACGAATGTGCTTCTGACCGACTCAGTGGTGGGGTGGTACAAAGATCAGGTTTTCTGGCTCTAATGCCGCGATTGTTGTGGGATTGAACAGGCCTTGGAGTGTTATAGCACTGCTGGACAGAATCTGGAGTCCCTTTTCCTCCATGATGACGTCGATGGAAGCTACATCAGAGTTCGCCGTCAAGAGGGCCAAAATCTCGGGCTTGGTGTAGGTTCCTTGGAACCGAACCTTGATTCGGTGGAGCATGGTGATGTTTAACTGGCACCAGAAGTGAAGAAAGAGCCCAATACATTCAGCTGACATCCCCTTCATCGGGTCAGTGCCGATGGAAGAAAGCTTTCTTTCTGGATTGTGCTCTGATCGCCAATTCACGTCACTGACGAAGGCCTTCCATCTCTTCCTGGTATAAAACGTCAGGATGGGAGTGGGGCTAACATTCTAAGAGTGAAGCGTTGTTGTTGTTATAGATTCAGCTATTGGGAACAAAAAGTTCCAAGTAGCAAGGACAATGGTGAGCCCGTAGTGGCCTTACCTGTCACAGGAGCGGGGCTGTAACTTTTACGAGTGAGTTGTGGAGGCGAGGGTGTGAAGCGCTTCGAGAGAGAATATATATAACTGATCCCCCCCCCCCCCCTAATGTCGCCGCCTCGCTTTACTGTGGTAAAGTGAAGATCGACGAATTACGAGCCTGTCTTCCTCGCTAAGTAGGTAGTTACAATTTGTAACTAAAATATATAAATATAGGTCTAGTTTGTACAGGTTAATGCTAACATTAAAAATATTGGGACATTGGTTAATTTGGGCTGACTTGATCAAATTGCGTTCATCAGAACTCCTGTACTTAGCAATATATTTTGGCTCTCTCTAATATTATGATTATATGAACTGGCATGTATCTTATCTTGAGACTTATCTTGAGATGATTTCGGGGCTTAGCGTCCCCGCGGCCCGGTCCTCGACCAGGCCTCCTTTTTTGTTACACATCCCAGGAAGCAGCACGTAGCAGCTGTATAACTCCCAGGTACCTATTTACTGCTAGGTGAAGGTGTATCAGGGTGAAAGAAACTATGCTCATTTGTTTCCGCCTCCACCGGGGATCGAACCCGGAACCTCAGGACTAAGAGTCCGAAACGCTGTCCATTCAGCTGTCTGGCTTCCTTACATCCACTTATGAGTCATTTATCAGCTTACAAATTCTTCAATGTTGGTAAGTGCCAACTGAGATTTACTAGTTTGTCAAAGCTTCACACACCCAATCGTTACAAGGGATCGAAAACAAACACACACACACACACACCACACACACACACACACACCACACACACACACACACACACACACACACACACACACACACACACACACACACACACACACACACACCACACACACAACACACACACACACACACACACACACACACACCACACACACACACACACACTCTCTCTCTCTCTCACACACACACACTCACACTCACTCACTCACTCACTCACTCACTCACTCAGTCTCTCTCTCACTCAGTCTCTCTCTCACTCACTCACTCAGTCTCTCTCTCTCACTCACTCACTCACTCAGTCTCTCTCTCACTCACTCACTCAGTCTCTCTCTCTCACTCACTCACTCAGTCTCTCTCTCTCACTCACTCACTCACTCAGTCTCTCTCTCACCACTCACTCACTCAGTCTCTCTCTCACTCACTCAGTCTCTCTCTCACTCACTCACTCAGTCTCTCTCTCTCACTCACTCACTCACTCAGTCTCTCTCTCACTCACTCACTCAGTCTCTCTCTCTCACTCACTCACTCACTCAGTCTCTCTCTCACTCACTCACTCAGTCTCTCTCTCTCACTCACTCACTCAGTCTCTCTCTCTCTCACTCACTCACTCACTCAGTCTCTCTCACTCACTCAGTCTCTCTCTCTCACTCACTCACTCAGTCTCTCTCTCACTCACTGCTGAAGACGGGGGCAAGTTCCTGATTAAAATGGGATTATTCATATTATTTTTTAACCACTAGATTGATGTTAAGGTGCTCAAGAACTTTTGGAAAGCTTAGTTCGTTGTTTAGAGTAACACAAGCGAATTTCTAATTTCCGGTTTACCTTTTGGGGTATGATAGCAGTGTTGGAAATATCCAACACTATTACTAATATTCAGTACCTTAAACTATTCTTGTACTGTGTAATATAATTGTACTAACACTACTAACCAGTAGAGTACTGAAATTAACACCATTTAATTAACTCATAATAACGCTTCATTTCCCCAGAAATTCTAGACAAGTGTTGCATCAGATCACACAACGAAAGGGAAAATATTTATATTCATGAGAATTATATTAAATTATCCATATTTCACATTCTTTAATGAGTATTATTATTTAATATCTCTAGTGCATCAAATACTTCGTAAATTGAAGCAGATAATTCATTTATATAGTATTGTTTATTAGCTGGTAATAATTTTTGCAATTACGAATTGCTATTCCAGCGCATTCGCATAAGACTGAATTTATATCCAGCACTCTCTCATTGAACATCGTTCATTAAATTATCAAGAAATGAGAATTTGAATATTGTCAAATAAGACAAATTAATTCTTTGTAATTCGTGATAATCTTTAGTTCCTGTAAACCGGGATATTAATTAAATCATAGATAATATTATGTGCGACATAGAAAAACTGCGCATGGCAAGCTACCCTGGAAGGAGGACGGACTGTCAAGCGAAGCCATTAGGCTAGAGAGATTGTCTGGAAGCTGGTCAAATTACCGCCTCATCAACCCACCATACATTCCACTACAGACGCTAGGACGTGACTGCTTCATCATATCACATACATCAGTATCGGCAAATCTATTAAGTCCATTTCCCTTGTTTTTAGTGATCACATTTAACATAATTGGATGATTTGTCGTTATGCTGCACGCCCATTAGAAATAACCAGTAAGTGTATTTACAGGGCTTTACCACATCTAATTTAGAAATATATGTGTTATTATAACTCCCTAGATGATTTCTACATACTACTCGCCTTCCAGCTTGTAATTGCTGATAATAAGGAAGATATGATCCTGCCTCGGTCAAGTGTTCCCAGGATAGCCTGATGAAACAAGTTTCTCGTGACGAATATATCCCGATGCATGCTAGCTTTCCTTCATACAGCTAAGCTGTTATTTCGTTCTTGTCGTTTGTAGAATATTGTATTTTATTAATCCAAGGATTATTTAAAATCTCCAATATTTCATATTTTCTTCAATACTTCATGTGTATTAATCTTTATTTATTTGTACTTGAAATGCATTAATTTCTCTGTACTAATCAAACCCCCCAAAGTGTGTGGAGGGATTTGGCTTCGTAATTTATTATAACAACAGTTCATTCATTATACAGTAATAGATTTCCATCATACTTATATAAGAGATCCATAGGCACTGGTTCTCCAATTATCTCCTTTTCTTAAGGATGGTCCTTCGAATGATTTGAGATTTATTACCAATATTTTGGAGCCAGATTCCCCCACAAGCAGAACGTATAAATATGGTTCTCTCTAAAAAGAGAAAAAAAAAAAACTTGTTCAGGGATATTGTAACCACATCCCAAATTTTAAATATATTTTAGCTATTTTTTCATAAAAAAATGAAGGATGCAGGGAACGCTCGAAAGTATTGCTCACTTAACTTTACGATGATTAAAGTAAAAATTACACAGTTTCATATAAACATTATATTTGAAATACCTGCAATCTCTGACTTTGTCTCTTGGGGACATCCTGGCTGCCTTAAGGTCAGGTGACCTTGTGGCTGTGACTGCTTACCTCCACCTCCTATGATCGCCATTGCGTCCTTTTATATTTGTTTAATAATTTCCTCTCTGGTAACCACTAAACTTGTCAGGACGTCATATGCACATTCTTCGATTTGATTTTTTCTGCTGTATTCATAAAGTTCTTTGGTACTTTCTTATAATTTCGTAATTTAAATTATTTTCATTACCAGTTATTTGACTTATTTTTTAATAGCCAGGTGCTGTCTGTAATCTTTGTTTCATCTGGTGATACACTGAAGGCTTTCTTTGCTTGCCCTACAATACGTACTTTTTTTCTTAAATGCAGGCGATGAGTCACAATAACGTGGCTGAAGTATGTTGACCAGACCACACACTAGAAGTTGAAGGGACGACGACGTTTCGGTCCGTCCTGGACCATTCTCAAGTCGCTTGTCAAGACCCAAGAACTGCCCAACTCTCAAGTTCAGGTCTGCCAAATATATAGTTCTCAAAGAACCCCTAAACATATGAATCAGATGTGAGAAAAATCTGGCGCCTTAAGTTTCTCTCAAATAACTTTTTCGTGTCTTAAGCTAATTTCCTCATGATCCCTGTTGCCTAGCTCACTCCCTTTTAAAATGCTACTTATCAGTGTCTCCCTGTTACACAAGTCTATATTATCTTACTGTGTTGGCACAATATTATTTTGTTTAATGAAGCAGTCAGAAATTTAAAACATTAATTTCCTGTATAGCAAATAAAAGTTTAATGTACTCAAATTAGTCGGTGTTTGTTAGACCTAGAAGCTCTAGATATTAGTTACCATAAGCTGTTCTTTTCACTTAGTTTGATGGATTATGTGTAACTTCTATTATTAGGTAGATCATTTTCCATTTAATTCTCTGAACAGTTTCAGTCCCACTCTCACACTGCATTTAATACTTAGACGTATTGCCACTTCCCATCCTCGACCGATATATATTAGTGTATAATAATTGGTATCCTCTATTATATTGTTAATTGTTCCGTGTTTTCTTCATACATTGGCCTTTGTTAGTCGTTTCATTTATTGTTGTCTGTTTAAACTCAAACCCAGATTTGTTCTGAATACAATATTTTACCCTACTGAATATCATTAGCTTCATGAAATTAACTTCATACAATCTATTTTCCCCCACCTAGACCCTTGAGGTGTACCAATAGGTTTGTACTGGAAAGTGGCAACCCTTGGCAATAAACGCACTAGACAAACCTGTCTATCATCTGCAACTCGTAACCTCAAATTAAGTTTCTTAACCCCGAATCATCACTACAATACTCTACACCCGGTTAGTCTCCCATACAATACTCACACATTGCAGACTCGACTGGAGTCAACAAGATCACATCGGGTCCCCACATTAGGCTGGTGTCTGCCACTGCCACAAGCAGATAAAGACGAGTACTTGATGAAACCGCAGCTTCCACAAGACTGCCCTCCAGCTGGTCATTCACCACCACACCCAGCATCCCAAGGACGCTATAATTACATTAAATGTATATCTATTTGTTTCCAAGAACTTTGGATCAACCTTCGTGGCCTCTTGGCTGTAACATTGGTTTACGTGACCTAAGGCTGTCTTAATCTTTGACCACACCTCGATGTGACCACAATCTGACTACTCGTGTGTTACCACTCATTTTCCTACACCATTTGATAAGTGATGTAGTTCTTGAATCACTACCTCGTACTTTCTCCTATGTTGTATATTGTAACAATACATCGACCTAATTCACGTTGAAGCGGCTACAACAGCAGCCACAGCTTCCAATGACCATAACCCTATCACTATTACTGTGATGCCTACAACAGTCCTACGCACTTAACTCTGTCAGCAAAAGCTGCCACACGTCTACCATGAAAAGTATATCGTGTAACTAGCATACATGGTGTTCTTGCTAATGCAAGCTTTCCAGTTATTCATTAATGGAATTGCATTACTCGTACAATACCTTTGTCATTGCAACTATATTTCAATTCCTCTTTGTTTCTAGCTCTGTGAATATTGTTTACCGAGTCGCAGACAGTGGGCTTGATCATATTGCGTCTCGCTATTTCTTATTAACTTTATTCCTTGTTTATCCGCGGAGAATATACCCAAACACTTGCATTTGTAGAGCAGAAGGTTTTGCCTAACCAGCGCATGTGCCAAGATCCCATCACATGTCCAGACTTTGGTTATGATGCTCAGCTTGTCTGCTTAGTTACCGCACATGGTCTTATCCCATTCAACTCGAGTGGTTCTACGTTTTAACCAGTGTTCTTGATTTCTTTGACGTCCTTTGGCGCCTTAACTCAATTGATCCACCACTCGCCAGCTATCTCGACGGAGCTTCTCCTTTGGATCCCTGCGAGACACCTTGCCCTCCATTATGGTTTCACCTGCTTCATTAGCCTGTCAATATCTGCCCTAATCTCCAGGCAGTGCACACAGGGCCATTGTGTGTGCCATTATTCCAAGAATAATTACTAGCCAGACAATGACACACGACTGCATTTGACTAGAGCGTATTTACATAATCCTGAGCTTTTATTTATATTACAAATTTAGTACTGACCTGGATGACGTTCTGGAAGTTCTTCTACTCCCCAAGCCCGGCCGGAGGACCAGGCTTGACTCACTGAGTGCTTGGTCCAGCAGGCTATTGCTTGGAGCGGCCCGCAGGCCCACATATGCACCACAGCCCGGTTGGTCCTGCACTTCTTGAAGAAAACTGTCAAGTTTTCTCTTGACGACGTCCACGTTTGTTCCGACAATATTTCTTATGCTCGCTGGGAGTATGTTGAACAACCGTGAACCTCTGATGTTTATACAGTATTCTCTGGTTGTGCCTTTGGGCCTACTCTTCAATGATTCTAATCTGAATTTTCCTTTCATATCGCTCATTCCAGTGTGTTATTTTCCTGGGGTTTGGGAGCTGGCCCTCCAATATTTTCGATATGTATATTATTTGATACCTGATTCATCTCCTTTCTAGAACATTTAGAGCTCTTTAAGACGATCCCAATAAATTAGATGCTTTATCGTCTCTTTATGCCGTTTGTTTTCTGTATTCCGTCTTTCAGCAGTCTCTCCTGCTCTTAAGGAGGAAGCGAGTATCGAACAGTACTAATGACGGACAGCAGGAGTGATGTGAATAGTACAACCATTGTGAGTGGATCCCTGGAGTTGACGTTTCTCATAATCCTTCCTATCATTTTTCTGGATGATACTAAATTTGCTTTGTTATGCTCCCTTAACGTTATGGGAATAATAATGACTGATGCCCTATCATTTACATTATGCTTTCCTACTATGGACAGATTTGATTGTGTTTTGTACCCTATATTTTGTTTAATGTCCTCATTTTTACCGTACCAGAGTTCCTGGAATTTATCACTGATAACGACAGGCTATTTTCTGACGCTCAGTCGAAAATCTAATTGATATCTGTTATTTATCAATGTCTTCAACAGAATTCAGTTTCATGCGGGTTTTTATCATCCGCAGGTGGTGATACGATGCTGTGACTTGTATAAATTTCTATATCTTATATGAGTATAAGGAAAAAAAAGTGGTGCAAGGACTGTACTCTGCGGTAGAGCTTTTAACTGTGCTTGAACTCTTTTATTTAGTTGACAGTTGCTGTGTGTTCTGTTCCACAGAAATTTTAATACCACCGACCTACTTTATCCGATATTCCCAATAACCTTATTTTGTGTGTTATCACTCTGGTCACATGTATCAAATGCCTTTGTGAAGTCTACATATACCAAACTGCATTGTTTTTCTTCTAATGCCTCAGTGATTTTGTCGTAGTGGTCAAGTAGCTGCGAGAGGCATGATCTTCCCACTCTAAATCCATGTTGACCTGGGTTGAGGTCGTCATGGGTCTCCATATAACTGAAAACCTGCCTCCTGATCCCTTTCTCAAATACTTTTGTTATATGAGAATTATTGAGCGACTGGTCAATAATTCTTAGCCATTGCTTTGCTCCCTCCCTTGTAAAGAAGAGCAAAATATATGAAACCTATTGATTTAAGCGAATATTGTATCTCGCCTCTGTGCAAGCTCCCCTTAGGGAGCCGGTGGTTGAGTGGACAGAACACAGGGCGCGTGATCCTGTGTTCCCGGGTTCGATCCCGGGTGCCAGCGAGAAACAATTGGGAGTTTCTTTGACCCTGATGCTCTTGTTACCTAGCAGTAAATAGGTACCTGGGAGTTAGTCAGCTGTCACGGGCTGCTTCCTGGGAGTGGAGGCCTGGTCGAGCCCTTAACAGCCCCGAAATCTTTAGATAACCTAAAAATAAGCTTTCTCCACACAATGCTACTGGCACTTGGCCTTCCTTTGTACATACTGAGTGCATGGGCTTGTTGTCAATTTCTCCTTCAAAATCTGCAGAATTCGTGTTAGTATCAGATATATTATCAGGAGTTTGGATATAACTTACCGTGTTACTCTCTGTATGCACCGTCACTTGTAAGAAAAGGTCCAATACTGACTGTGGCTTTTGCTTTTTTCGCAGATGTGAAGGAATATTTTGTTTTCCTTGAATGCCATAATTGTGTTCTAAGTGCATTTCTAAAATGTTATATAATTGCTTTAGTCTTTGCTAGATTTGTTAAAACTGTTTAAGTTGTTGTTTTTATTGGTGAGATAGTCCTTAGCATTTTTTTCCTTCTTTTGTAGTCGCGTCTGATTGTTCTTACTACGTTGGTCCTCATTCTGGCTTTCAACAAAGGAACAAGTTTTAGAATGTATATTCTTTGGAAGTCAGTTTAATGTCTTGTGTGGGATTATTATTACTGAAAACATTCAATGGAATAATTTTAAGTCTCTCTCTGTTTCCCAGTCTATCCATTATTAAAATTGAATATATTGAATAACCCTTCATACATGATCATTGTTTTAGGCTTATTACAGGTATTATGTGAGTTTGCTCTTCAATGAGCTTGTGATCTAAGTATGTGGTATACGACTGTAGTGTTCTTGATTCTCATTTTGTTTGTGAAGTTCAAATCTAGAATATTTTCGTAGTTAGTTGACTATCTGCTGGTTAAGTGAAAATTTGTCACAGAATCTAAGTAGTTTTCTAAATCTGTGGTTGGTTATGTCCAGATAGATTTCCTGGTATAATAATCTTGGTCGATAGTCTCCATCTTAGACTGGGCAGGTTGATGTTACCTAGGAAGGTATAATTTATTGGGTTTGCCAGATTATCGAGACTATTCTCTCAGATTCGTGAAATCCTCAGCCGTTGTATCTGGTGGTTTGAATATTAGAATTTATATCTGTTTTATTTTATTACCAGTAGAGTTAACTACCACCTCATTTCTTGAGTTAAGCTCAGAGCATACAAGGTCCTCTCTTGTTTACACAACTTACTCCTCCATGTGACATATTTACCCTGTCACATCTATATAGATTATATTCTGGTATTCAGATCTCACTGTCAAAGTTCTCTTGCATAGGTTTCTGTGAAAGGTCCAAATACAGCATTTGGCTCAGTGAAGAGGTTATTTATGAACGGTACTTAGTTATTTGCTTTTGTTTTCAGACCTTGTATGTTGGTAAAGATGAACGAGGTTACTCTATTTGGGGTAATTTGATGATGATTTTTCAGGCAGGTCCATTATGTGTGGGGAATGTCGGCTTTGGTCTGACCAGTACTGATTGTTGCAGGGTTGTTGCCTGTCGTAGCTGAAGATTTGTTGTGGGGTGGTATTGCATATGTGATTCTAGTATGCAAGTGGGTCTTTCAGCCAGTTCCATACACAATGTTCAACCTTTTGAAACCTCTTTTGCCTGGGTATAAAATAAACTGGTTTTTCTCCAAAGCCATGGTCGTGTTTGCCACTCTATTTAGCGTTCTGTGCCTTCCACGTGAAAGTATGGGCCGCTGAGAGAGTAGAATTCTTTTTCCTTGAGTGAGGTTTCGTACATGTCATGGAGAAATCTGCATAGTGATTCAAAGCGACCTTTCCTTAGTATATTTAAACACTTTTTGGGGATGGTTATAACTGCATTCTAATACTTTTATATTTCCTGAATGTCTGCAAATGTCCCTTAGATAGATGTACTTTGTATAGATTTATATATATATTTTAAAGTTTATGCACTAGGTAATTTGCTCGAAACATAATTAAAAGGGCTTTTCTATTGCAGGTGTGTTGGAGCTGCAGGGGTGTTAAAGGCTGCTTCAGGTGTGTGTGAGGGAGCTACAGGTAATGTCCACCGTCCCCTCCACATGGTCACTGCTGTTAAAACCACTTGTCGCAACACGTGGGGAAGCTCAGGTTACAATACATGAAACATTGTAGGTATGATATGTATACAGGTGTGTGAGGGAGCTCGGGTTACATGCAGGAACACATTGCAGGTATGATAAGTATACAAGTGAAGTAGGTTTTAAATTATTGAGGACAACATTGGTTTTATTAACATCAATTCAGATGTTTCGTATCATAGGGCATTAAACAACATCAAAAGAACTCGGAGAGATATTACTAGTCTTATATTATGATGAAGATGCTGTGGATAATGTTCAAAGACTGACAACAAAAGTAGTATCTTCTGAAAATGTTTTAAATATTAACTAAATATTTTCACAAGCATAGTGAAGGTCAAGCGGACATAATATTCAATATTAATATTCTTTGAAGTGTATAGTGGTGTTACACGATACGTTTTTAAAGCGCGTGTATACTATTCCAGTATGTATGAATCTCGTAATCACGGAATTATTTTGATAGAGCATGAACAATCGCAACAAGAATAAAAACATAAGAACATAGGAATTAAGGATACTGGAGAAAAGTCTATTNCCTGCATCCGCACAGGCGCATGTCATTTTGAAAAAAAAAAATTATTTTTTCTTCCTAACCTGTTAATTGTGTTCACTGATCACGGGAAAAATAATAAAAAAGATCGTAAGTACCATATATTGCCCGCTATAGGGGGGGAAGTTCTGGCAAATTATAGGCGCTGACTCAGCATGGCGTCCCAGGCTGGTCTGTTGCTCGCCAGCTGTCAGGCCAGAGTTGCCACAGAGATATTACCTAATTATTTCAATGTCTCTGATTGATGTTTCATAGTTTTTTTGCTGTATATTATTCAATAGTGTGTAGTTTGATATATTTATATAAAAATGAGTGAATCATTGCTGTACTCAAAAATATGGTGGCATATTGTTGATTCAGTTATGTTCATCAATCAGTGAACAAATACTTTGTCGGTTATTACACTATAAGCACAGGTTATTATAAGTATCTGCATGTTTTGTTCACTATAACGACCACTAAGTAGCTATTAGTCAAAAAAGTAACGAGGAGTGACCGCCGTGTACCAGCAGCCACTCCCACCCTCACTCCGTCATCTGACTCGCCCACATTCTCCTCCCCCATACTGTTTTTGCTATAATTCACTATATACAGATGGTAATATAAGTATCTACAGGTTTTGTTCACCATACTGTACATCTAGCTTGTATGGTGAGTAATGCACAAAGACATAGGACCTAACACAGTCAGCTGATGCTGCCTCCTCAAGGCCACACGCACTAATATTTCTCCTCCAACAATACTGTGTGATGTTATTACGCTATATACACACATTATATAAATCTACCTGTTTTTTTATTCACCATACTTGTACAAATAAACTGGTATGGTGCCCAAAGACGAACGTGGTATCCAGTAAACAACACCGTCGTCTGCACGGTGGCGTCGTGCAGACGACGCCACCGCCCTCACCAAATGGCGGCTCCAAACCTTCTCTTGCTGTTTATACCCTCTATACACACGTTATATATAAGTATCTACATTTGTGTTCACTATAGCGAACCACTAAGCTGGTATGCTGAGTGCAGTCAATAAAAGGTGGCCACACACAGTCAGAAAACATCGCCACCACCCTCCCTCCCACAGCATTACTCCTCCCTCCATGGCGCACAGCGCTAAATATCATCGCAATCCTGCTATTATCAGAACCCTGGTCACTTTTATCACAGTCAGGGGTCCTCTGTAATAATATCATCGCTACATAATAGCATGAACAAGTATATTTTGGCATTTTAGGCGATGCTGTGGTCACAAGCTGAACAGCAGTGCTGTGAGCTCATGCTGCGTGCGTCAGGCTTGGTAGCTTACGCGATACTGAGGCCCTAACACCCGGGAGTTTGGCCCACGATTTTTTTAAAAATGGCGTCTGTTTACAAGAGCCCTGATGAAGGTGTGGTGAACCCCGTGTATCCGCGGGCCGTTTAAATCTGCGTAGTACTCCAACACATCATATGACGTGAAGAGCAGTTGACTGGTAAAACGCCTAGCACGTCATATGATGTGATGCGCACTTTAAGGTTAGGGACTCTCGTCCAAAACGTCTGTTAAACGCCCTACACGATATGATGATTAATTGTGTTCCTATGTAATGCAAAGTATTTACTTGTTATGCTAACTAAATTAATATTGTTTGAATAATGCAGATCTCTCATTCAATATTTGTAACTTTGTATTACAGTTTCTTTCATGTTTGTTTAACATTGCATATGTATTTTTAACATTGAAATCCTTTGTGGTAAAGCTTGTTTAAATTCTTTGTGCAATATCTCTTGATATATGCAATATCTCTTGATATGTTAATAACTTACTTTGTGTCAATAACTTTGCTTTGTGCTACAAGCATGGTAGACATCCTGTATTCATTCTTTTTAAAGAAAAGGAGGGATGTCATGTTCACAGAAAATGGTACCATCCGTTTTCTATGTGCGGCGGCTGGACGCCACTAGAGGAGGTAAACAATAGCGCACAGGACGCCTGCCAAGCTTGGGAGCCATAATCATGTAATCGTTTATAAGTATTAAAGTCAGTAACCAGGAAATGACTTTACATCAACCTTACTACCAAGACTATCTCGGCTATATACAGACACCACAGTCGTCAGGCCAATTAAGTTGATCAGCAAGGGTCTCAAAAGTGGTAAAAAACACATCAACCTCCGTTTCGAGGAACGGGGGCATTAACTTACTTGCATGGGAGACATTGAAACTGGGAGGAAGACTAGCTGCCGCTTGTTGGAGTTGAGCTTGGTGTGCAGCGTCCCTCGCGAGTTCTCGGTCACGACAGTTTATAGCTGCTTCTGCCTGTCGTTTGTCGTGGTCACGTTGCATCTCGAGTCGCTGTTTGTATAAGGCCAACTCATGTTCACTTATTTCTTTCTTCAGTGTGGCCTCTCTTTCACGTTCTTCCTTTCTGAGGGCAGCTTCACACGCTCTGATTGCAGCTTCACGCTCTTGTTCTTCCTTTCTGAGGGCAGCTTCACGCTCTCTGATTGCAGCTGCTTCCTTTTGTTGCTCCCGCTCGATCTTAGCAAGTTCTAACTTAAGTTTTATTGCTGTCAAGTCATGTTTATCTGAAATAGTGTATTGTTCATGAGTATCAGAATTTATCTTCCCTTCATCCAAAAGATGATCTACAATTATATTATTTACGGTATATTTGTTGGCGCCTGGTGGAACTTCCAATTGATACTCATGTGCAAGAGTTATCAATTCGACCCTTTTTGCGTGACGCAATTTCTCTATTTCACCTTCTGGATTTGCCTTGAAAGCTTGTAGGCGGAACATTGTGAAAATATAGCAAAATAAAGGAGACACGAATATACAGTGAGAATATGGTGAATGTCAGAAACAGGAAACGTGGCAACTGATACCTATCCTGTGGGGAATTATTAATAATTAAAGTTAATTCAAGATGGTAAATGAATAAGGTCGCAGGAAATCTTGTACCTGGTACTCACTGTGGGAGGATAAAGGCAAGAAAATCCTACTAATTAGTGGAAACTGAGTTTAAAAGACAAGTGAAACACTAAATGGCTTCAAAATAAATGAGGTAGTCCAAAAAATGTAGTCATACCTTGCCAAGTCACTATAGAACATAAGCAAAGGTACCCACTGAAATTGAATATGGTATTTACAGAATAAGTGAACTTTGTGCTCAAAAGAAAGAACGCCAATTCCCTACCTTGGGTAAATACCATCAGTCTGACCGACGAGTAGGGGTGCGAGTGTCAACTGGTGACGAACTATCGGCGAGGTCCCAACTCGCCAATAATAGTTCGTGCTAGAGGATCTAAACCCCTCTTTTTCCTCCTAGAGTCGGATTGCAGGACTTAGGTGCTATTGACCCGGAGACAGACCCCAGTACCAGGGTACCTATGTGATAATCTGTCAAAAATGTGAGAAATATCTGGGGACAAAAGATGTTAAACACGGATAATAACACGGAAGGGGGAGACGACCAATTAAGAGTATGACTGCGGCCTACAGTCACCACGTAATCCAAAGTTGTCTCGCACTCACCATATGCTATTCCCGTAATGCACAATATACACAGCACCATATATAATAAAAAATGATTAATGTAAATAATGAAAGCAAGGGAAATGAAAGCCAAGTACGCTTACCACAATTACCAATACCTGAGTGAAGCTCCTTGGACAGGCCCCCAATTATATGTGACGGTAACGTGTTGGAAATGGTGGTCGGCAGTCTTCCAAATAGCAGATGTCAATGCTGGGCCACATACATTTAATTTATATAAAAAAAAGAAAAAAAAGTGACTGCTTGTCGGATAATCTGTGGTAAGGCAAGATACACGAAAACACAAAATATAAAAAAGTACTTTACTTAATCTAGAAAACAAAATAAAATAAAGACGATACCTTGGCATTTAAAATAATGTAAAAGAAAAATACATAAAAGTATATAACAAATTGAAAAGGGGGGAACTGGTTACGTTAACAAAGTTAAATGGTGCTGGGAATATATGCGCTAGCTATAAACCTCTTATTTGATCACACGAGGTGGGTCAAATTAGGTGTTCACAGCAGGAGCACGAGATATATTCTGGCTGGCAGAACTGCAAGGGACTCCAACAATGACTGGCGATGATAGTGATTGGCGTGGAACGGGAGTGGTGTGTTGGTTGGCGGCCAATGAGAACGCAGGACGGCCGCAAGTCACTAGTTTGCTGGGAGCAGCAGTTGGCAAGTCGACAAGGTGTGCAGCAGGTGCTGGAGAGGGGGGCAGGAGGGAGTTGCAGGTGCGTGTGGCTGTCTTGATAAGCCACTTAAGCCGTTAAGCCACTACAAAACGTATCTTGCATATTGTTGAGAACGTGATGAAGAAAGGAAATAGCAGGCTAAATCTCTGATAAGAGATTATCGTCACAATACCTTTTCTAGTTTTGTTTTGATTTTCTTCAACCAGGATATGCATGCCATGACAGCATACTTGTTTTGTCCTTTATTACCAAGCTTAGGTATACACAGCAATGTTCTGTTACCCAAGTCTATATGATGGATTACACAGAGTAAATAAAAAATCAGCTATTTGTTCATCTAATATTCCCATCTCACAGGATGGTTAGTAATAAATGGAATCAGGAGAGAAAATACCTGCTTCTACAAATATTTTTTTTTTTTTCAAAATAATATAACTCATTTTCATAAGAGCTAAGCACTGAAGCACTGAAATTCAGTTCGAATTCACTCGGTTCGAATGTTTTATTTTTTATTGTAACAAGCATAGATATAAACAGCAATGTGCTGCTACCCTATTGTGTATGAAATGTTATACAGTGTCGTTAAAAAAAAATAAGCTTCCAGCTCGTCCAACATATCCCACGGCACAGGAAGGTCAGTCATAAATGGATTCGGGAAAGAACGTGATATGTATGGCTGATCTATTAGCTTTCACTAGCAAAATCTGGGTCATACTGATGAGATATCACGAAGCACGTATAGTGGTCTAAAGGGTCATTTATAAAATATTTGTAAGAATATTCTGAGGTTTGGTAGTATGTCTTACATAGGCATTGTTATTCAGTTGAGGGCGCCTGTTTGGTTTGGTTTTTCTTTTTCTTTTAGATCTAGAGTATTTCAGAAGTGGGAAGTTGCCTTCTCCTAATCGTATGGGGTGGAGTGGGGCGTCTTCACATAGGAGATAACATTGCAATTCACCTTGGCAGTTCCTGTAGTGGGAAGCAGGCAGAGGAAGACACTTCAGAGGTAGTCTCAACCACTGACGGACGCAAGTCTCGACCGTTTCAGCGTTTATCTGCACTCGCTGTGGTTGAGGTACCGTTCTTGGGATGGACTTAACAGCCACAGCAGACGTTGCCCCCAAGCAGTCACCCAGGGCACATTTCAATAACCCCACGGGATTGACGGATGTCTACTACTTGGTTTCCTGCACAGATACTGCATCTCTGACCTGGCTGTTGCATTTCTGGACGTAGTGAGGGCATTGGTAACACCTGAAGCATTAACATAGGCGGCAGTATCGTTCCTGGAGATCTGATGGTGTGCAGGCCACGCCAAAACATTTAAGGTCGTTGTCAGCCGCGAGACTGGCCTCTACTGGAGACTTGAGGGTGGGTCTCAGGTTTCCATCCTGCAGGATGAGGTTTGCTGAAACAGCAGTCAATGACTAGTTCTGAAGGTTGATGTTGTGATGATATAGGCTATCGTTCTTTCCGCGATAAGAGCGTTCACTCGGTAGACGAATGTGCTTCTGACCGACTCAGTGGTGGGGTGGTACAAAGATCAGGTTTTCTGGCTCTAATGCCGCGATTGTTGTGGGATTGAACAGGCCTTGGAGTGTTATAGCACTGCTGGACAGAATCTGGAGTCCCTTTTCCTCCATGATGACGTCGATGGAAGCTACATCAGAGTTCGCCGTCAAGAGGGCAAAATCTCGGGCTTGGTGTAGGTTCCTTGGAACCGAACCTTGATTCGGTGGAGCATGTGTGTTTAACTGGCACAGAAGTGAAGAAAGAGCCCAATACATTCAGCTGACATCCCCTTCATCGGGTCAGTGCCGATGGAAGAAAGCTTTCTTTGGATTGTGCTCTGATCGCCAATTCACGTCACTGACGAGGCCTTCCATCTCTTCCTGGTATAAAACGTCAGGATGGGAGTGGGGCTACATTCTAAGAGTGAAGCGTTGTTGTTGTTATAGATTAGCTATGGGAACAAAAAGTTCCAAGTAGCAAGGACAATGGTGAGCCCGTAGTGGCCTTACCTGTCACAGGAGCGGGGCTGTAACTTTTACGAGTGAGTTGTGGAGGCGAGGGTGTGAAGCGCTTCGAGAGAGAATATATATAACTGATCCCCCCCCCCCTAAGTCGCCGCCTCGCTTTACTGTGGTAAAGTGAAGATCGACGAATCACGAGCTGTCTTCCTCGCTAAGTAGGTAGTTACAATTGTAA
>WNGS01009190.1:0-11101 GCA_020271785.1 Procambarus virginalis
CGGGCAGGCTGTGGGGACCAGCACACAGTGGGCAGCTGTGGGGACCAGTACACAGCGGGCAGGCTGTGGGGACCAGTACACAGCGGGCAGGCTGTGGGGACCAGCACACAGCGGGCAGGCTGTGGGGACCAGTACACAGTGGGCAGGCTGTGGGGACCAGCACACAGTGGGCAGGCTGTGGGGACCAGTACACAGCGGGCAGGCTGTGGGGACCAGTACACAGTGGGCAGGCTGTGGGGACCAGCACACAGTGGGCAGGCTGTGGGGACCAGTACACAGTGGGCAGGCTGTGGGGACCGTACACAGTGGGCAGGCTGTGGGGACCAGCACACAGTGGGCAGGTTGTGGGGACCAGCACACAGTGGGCAGGCTGTGGGGACCTGCACACTGTGGGCAGGCTGTGGGGACCAGCACACAGTGGGCAGGCTGTTGGGACCAGCACACAGTGGGCAGACTGTGGGGACCAGCACACAGTGGGCAGCTGTTGGGACCAGCACACTGTGGCAGACTGTGGGGACCAGCACACAGTGGGCAGGCTGTTGGGACCAGCACACAGTGGGCAGACTGTGGAGACCTGCACACAGCGGGCAGTCTGTGAGGACCAGTACACAGTGGGCAGGCTGTTGGGACCAGCACACTGTGGGCAGACTGTGGGGACCAGCACACAGTGGGCAGGCTGTGGGGACCAGCACACAGTGGGCAGACTGTGGAGACCTGCACACAGCGGGCAGGCTGTGGGGACCAGCACACAGAGGTCAGGCTGTGGGGACCAGCACAGAGCGGGCAGGCTGTGGGGACCAGTACACAGCGGACATTCTGTGGGGATCAGCACACAGCGGGCAGGCTGTGGGGACCAGTACACAGAGGACAGGCTGTGGGGGACCAGCACACAGCGGGAAGGGTGTGGGGACCAGCACACAGCGGGCAGGCTGTGTGGACCAGCACACAGTGGGCAGGCTGTGGGGACCAGCACACAGCAGCAGGCTTTGGTGACCAGCACACAGCGAGCAGGCTGTGGGGACCAGCACACAGCGGGCAGGCTGTGGGATTCAGCACACAGAGGACAGGCTGTGGGGGACCAGCTGTGGGGGACCAGCTCCTCACCGGCACGTGCCGGTGAGGAGGGGCAGAAAGAGGAACACTCTAGAAAGAGAACGCAGACGACTGTACAGGAGAAGGAAAAAAATTACGGAAATGCTTCGGCAGACACAACTATCACAAGCAAGGAAATAAGCCTAAGCGGGAGATCGAAGAAATCGAACAAACGTTGAAGCGATCATATGAGTCTGAGGAAATGGAATTGGAACAGAGAGCTATACAAGAGATAAGGAAAAATCCGAAATATTTTTTCACATACGCTAAATCAAAATCCAAAACCTCGACCAGTATTGGACCGTTAATTACAAATGAAGGTACGTACACAGAGGACAGCAAAGAGATTAGTGAAATTCTAAGAAGCCAGTATGAGGCTATGTTTAGCACACCAATTAACAACATGAAAGTTGATGACCCAGACAGCTTCTTTATGAATGACATTCAAGCTGCAGATAATATAACGGATATTACCACAAACTCGGAAGACTTTGAAAGAGAAATTGACAATATGCCCATGCACTCAGCCCCTGGGCCTGACTCATGGAATTCAATATTCATAAAGAAATGTAAAGTACCAGTAGCGAGAGCACTCAGCGTAATATGGAGAAAGAGCCTGGATACAGGGGAGATACCAGCAGCACTTAAATCTGCAGATATAGCTCCGTTGCACAAGGGGGGGAGTAAAGCCTTGGCAAAAAATTATAGGCCAGTTGCACTAACATCACACATAATAAAAGTGTTTGAAAGAGTGATTAGGAATCAAATTTCTAGTTTTATGGAAAACAATGAATTGCACAATCCAGGACAACATGGATTTAGAGCGGGAAGATCCTGTCTGTCACAGTTACTCAACCACTATGACAAAATCACAGAAGCCCTAGAAGAAAAGCAAAATGCAGATGTTGTATACACAGACTTTGCAAAGGCTTTCGACAAATGTGACCATGGGGTGATAGCTCACAAAATGAGGTCAATGGGAATAACTGGAAAAGTAGGACGCTGGATACTCAATTTCCTGTCGAACAGAACACAAAGAGTAACAGTCAATCAGATAAAATCGAGTCCAAGCGATGTTAAAAGCTCTGTACCTCAAGGTACAGTCCTTGCACCGCTACTGTTCCTTATTCTCATATCTGATATAGACAAAAATACACGCCACAGCTTCGTGTCATCCTTCGCAGATGACACAAAAATCAGCATGAAAATTACCTCTGCTGAAGACATTGAAAAACTACAAACAGATGTCAACAAAGTTTTCGATTGGGCAGCAGAAAATAATATGATGTTTAACAGTGATAAATTTCAGGTACTCAGGTACGGCAAAAATGAGGATCTGAAACATAATACAGGGTACAAAACACAATCAAATCTTCCCATAGTAGAAAAACAGCATGTCAAGGATTTGGGAATAATGATGTCCGACGATCTAACGTTTAGGGAGCATAACCAAGCAAATATCGCATCAGCCAGAAAAATGATCGGATGGATTACGAGAACTTTCAAATCCAGGGATCCCATCACAATGGTTGTACTCTTCAAGTCACTTGTGTTGTCCCGTCTCGAATACTGCTCAGTACTCACTTCCCCCTTCAGAGCAGGAGAGATTGCTGAAATAGAGGGAATACAGAGAACATATACGGCACGCATAGACGAGATAAAACACCTAAATTATTGGGATCGTCTCAAAGCTCTCCAAATGTACTCTCTAGAAAGGAGACGAGAGAGATACCAAATAATATACACGTGGAAAATACTGGAGGGCCAGGTCCCAAATCTACACAGTAAAATAACAACGTACTGGAGTGAACGATATGGAAGAAAATGCAAGATTGAACCAGTGAAGAGCAGAGGTGCCATAGGCACAATCAGAGAACACTGTATAAACATCAGAGGTCCGCGGTTGTTCAACGTCCTCCCAGCGACTATAAGAAATATTGCCGGAACAACCGTGGACATCTTCAAGAGAAAACTGGACTGTTTCCTAAGAGAAGTCCCGGATCAGCCGGGCTGTGGTGGGTATGTGGCTCTGCGGGCCGCTCCAAGCAACAGCCTGGTGGATCAAACTCTCACAAGTCGAGCCTGGCCTCGGGCCGGGCTTGGGGAGTAGAAGAACTCCCAGAACCCCATCAACCAGGTATCAACCAGGTATCAACCAGCAAACAGCGGGCAGGCTGTGGGGACCAGCACACAGCGGGCAGGCTGTGGGGACCAGCACACAGTGGGCAGGCTGTGGGGACCAGCACACAGTGGGCAGGCTGTGGGGACCAGCACAAAGCGGGCAGGCTGTGGGGATCAGCACACAGCGGGCAGGCTGTGGTGACCAGCACAAAGCGGACAGGCTGTGGGGACCAGCACACAGCAGGTAGGCTGTGGTGACCAGCACACAGTGGGCAGGCTGTGGGGACCAGTACACAGTGGGCAGGCTGTGGGGACCAGTACACAGTGGGCAGGCTGTGGGGACCAGCACACAGTGGGCAGGTTGTCGGGACCAGCACACAGTGGGCAGGCTGTGGGGACCTGCACACTGTGGGCAGGCTGTGGGGACCAGCACACAGTAGGCAGGCTGTTGGGACCAGCACACAGTGGGCAGACTGTGGGGACCAGCACACAGTGGGCAGGCTGTTGGGACCAGCACACTGTGGGCAGACTGTGGGGACCAGCACACAGTGGGCAGGCTGTTGGGACCAGCACACAGTGGGCAGACTGTGGAGACCTGCACACAGCGGGCAGGCTGTGAGGACCAGTACACAGTGGGCAGGCTGTTGGGACCAGCACACTGTGGGCAGACTGTGGGGACCAGCACACAGTGGGCAGGCTGTGGGGACCAGCACACAGTGGGCAGACTGTGGAGACCTGCACACAGCGGGCAGGCTGTGGGGACCAGCACACAGAGGTCAGGCTGTGGGGACCAGCACAGAGCGGGCAGGCTGTGGGGACCAGTACACAGCGGACATTCTGTGGGGATCAGCACACAGCGGGCAGGCTGTGGGGACCAGTACACAGAGGACAGGCTGTGGGGACCAGTACACAGTGGGCAGGCTGTGGGGACCAGCACACAGTGGGCAGGCTGTGGGGACCAGCACACAGTGGGCAGGCTGTGGGGACCAGCACACAGTGGGCAGGCTGTGGGGACCAGTACACAGCGGTCAGGCTGTGGGGACCAGCACACAGCGGGCAGGCTGTGGGGACCAGCACACAGCGGGCAGGCTGTGGGGACCAGTACACAGTGGGCAGGCTGTGGGGACCAGCACACAGTGGGCAGGCTGTGGGGACCAGCACACAGCGGGCAGGCTGTGGGGACCAGTACACAGCAGGCAGGCTGTGGGGACCAGTACACAGCGGGCAGGCTGTGGGGACCAGTACACAGTGGGCAGGCTGTGGGGACCAGCACACAGCGGGCAGGCTGTGGGGACCAGCACACAGTGGGCAGGCTGTGGGGACCAGTACACAGCGGGCAGGCTGTGGGGACCAGTACACAGCGGGCAGGCTGTGGGGACCAGCACACAGCGGGCAGGCTGTGGGGACCAGTACACAGTGGGCAGGCTGTGGGGACCAGCACACAGTGGGCAGGCTGTGGGGACCAGTACACAGCGGGCAGGCTGTGGGGACCAGTACACAGTGGGCAGGCTGTGGGGACCAGCACACAGTGGGCAGGCTGTGGGGACCAGTACACAGTGGGCAGGCTGTGGGGACCAGTACACAGTGGGCAGGCTGTGGGGACCAGCACACAGTGGGCAGGTTGTGGGGACCAGCACACAGTGGGCAGGCTGTGGGGACCTGCACACTGTGGGCAGGCTGTGGGGACCAGCACACAGTGGGCAGGCTGTTGGGACCAGCACACAGTGGGCAGACTGTGGGGACCAGCACACAGTGGGCAGGCTGTTGGGACCAGCACACTGTGGGCAGACTGTGGGGACCAGCACACAGTGGGCAGGCTGTTGGGACCAGCACACAGTGGGCAGACTGTGGAGACCTGCACACAGCGGGCAGGCTGTGAGGACCAGTACACAGTGGGCAGGCTGTTGGGACCAGCACACTGTGGGCAGACTGTGGGGACCAGCACACAGTGGGCAGGCTGTGGGGACCAGCACACAGTGGGCAGACTGTGGAGACCTGCACACAGCGGGCAGGCTGTGGGGACCAGCACACAGAGGTCAGGCTGTGGGGACCAGCACAGAGCGGGCAGGCTGTGGGGACCAGTACACAGAGGACAGGCTGTGGGGGACCAGCACACAGCGGGAAGGGTGTGGGGACCAGCACACAGCGGGCAGGCTGTGTGGACCAGCACACAGTGGGCAGGCTGTGGGGACCAGCACACAGCAGCAGGCTTTGGTGACCAGCACACAGCGAGCAGGCTGTGGGGACCAGCACACAGCGGGCAGGCTGTGGGATTCAGCACACAGAGGACAGGCTGTGGGGGACCAGCAAACAGCGGGCAGGCTGTGGGGACCAGCACACAGCGGGCAGGCTGTGGGGACCAGCACAGAGTGGGCAGGCTGTGGGGACCAGCACACAGTGGGCAGGCTGTGGGGACCAGCACAAAGCGGGCAGGCTGTGGGGATCAGCACACAGCGGGCAGGCTGTGGTGACCAGCACAAAGCGGACAGGCTGTGGGGACCAGCACACAGCAGGTAGGCTGTGGTGACCAGCACACGAGTAGTATAAAGTACGACTATGCGCTGCAATTTTGCTTTTTTCGCCTGCAGCGCGTAGTCGTACATTTTTTCGTTGCCCCGGTGAGATTTGACTGCAGCGCGTAGTCGTACTCTTTTTTCGTTGCCCCGGTGAGATTTGACTGCAGCGCGTAGTCGTACTCTTTTTTCGTTGCCCCCGTGACCCATGCACAGACATCGCTAATGGTCAATGACGTCATCAACTTACCTGGGGATTAAAAGGCCGGCTCCTGGCCCCATCATTTTTCATTACCTCAGCGATCGCTAATGGTCACCCCGTCTCCATCTCCCTGTCTTAAGTCCGTTTTCTGTTATAGTGTATTTATTCCCATTTTTTTCAATATTTATAGCAAAGGGGGATTCAAATGCTGTCTTCTGTCCAGCCTAATGTGCAATAGCGCTAACCATTATATGCTCGTTTTTTTCTCAATAAGGTATTGCCATACTGTTTCCCATTGTCTAAGATTTCATATCAACATAAGAAATGAGTTCACCCCTGTTACCAATCCAGTATTTACCCAGGTCTTTTTCCTAAATCTAAAACTCATTGCAATTTATGCCCATTAATTCATGTTCTGTTTAGTGTTGCTAATTTTAATAGCCTATGAATATCCCAGTTTATTATGTCCAATCATTCGCAGCTCTATTATGATACATCTATTTCTTCGCCTTTCTAGAGAATGTAATTTAAGCTTTGTCTTCAAGGTTCGTTTATTGATCATAGGACAAATAAAAATGAAAACCCACTAACATCCATTCCTATGAAAACAGTCCCCTGCTAGGCATGGTGACTTCAATGCAATTTCAGTAGTAATCCAATATTGCTTTATAACGCATAAATATATATGTATGTACATAGATATATATGCACGTACATAAATATATATGCACATCTCACATTCGCTCAAAAACATGCCTCCCCTACACCTTACTGTAGCATATAACAAATTCAAATATTCATTCAGTAAAAGCAAGTCTCTTATGTTTTAAAATAAAGGCCTTCTGCAGTCACCTTCTTTTCTGACGTCATCATCCCTAATGCGCTGTAAGCTACCCAATGAGCTTCCAGCCAACGTGCTAATGCCGGTCCTATAGGAGGTTCACACATAAGTGTGAACTCTTAATCACTCCCAATACCTCACCTATACTCTGTGCTTCACCAGAGTCGATATTCAGCTACAATAGCTTGTATTTTCGCTCATTGCTCATATTATCTGTTATTCATAAACCCTATTAAACCATCCTAACCTAACCTAACTTATTATTATTATTTATAACAAACAAATACAGACCAGTTGTTGTTGTTTAGTGACATCACGAAAAGCGATCTCAGGTATAGGGACTGGACTAGCCATCCCCACCTAACCTAATCAGAGGTTTAAGAATATACATTTTAGTCATCCGCAACTGTAATCATTATTCAGTGATAAGTTCAAAAGTATAACAGCAACCCAAATGTCGTACTGCAATTTAAGCAGAATCGTACATCTGGCAGCATAGCAGGTAAGATGAACATTAGAATAAAGGCAACTGCAGAAGTCCTATTGGCCCATACGAGGCAGCTTCTATATATTTTCACCCAATCTCATTCATATTCATGTCCACCTTATGCTTAAAACAACCAAGGGATCTCACTAAAAGTATTAGTTTACAAAAATAGTTTTAATAAATAGCTCTCATTCTAGTTGTATACACAACAGCAATTATGAAACCCTATAGCTAGATATCGTACTATAATCCACAAGTAGTTACCGCACATCTAGCAGCACAGCGGATTAGTAGTTGTGTTCATAGGCTAGTCAACTGTCCTCACATCCATCAAATAGCAATCCAAATGTCGCACCTCAATTCATCCATCTAGCAACTCAGCTGGATGCTAACCACTATATTCATAGGCTAATCATTTCTACGCCTCAAAAAAAATCCTAGTCTTGCTACGCAAATCAGCTGACATGTTTCTAAACCAACACTCGCAAATACAAGCATACATACCTACACATACTCCACAACCCATAAATTCATAGAGAACAGCCTAGTTTTTTCCACCATTTCCCCATTAATCAGATGCAATTTATGCCATACACAGAAAATACAGCATTTACACACCAAATATGCCATTTATGCACATAATATATTATTTACACTCAAAATACATCATCACACAAAAATATATCATTTATAGACAAAAATATGACATTTACATACAAAATATGTCAGTTGCACAAAAATATACCATTTGCACAAATATTGCATTTGCACTCAGAGTATGACATTTACACAAAGTATGGTATTAGCACAAATATAGCAAATTGCTTATACATTTAGAAAATATAAAATGCGCTTTCACTAAAATTACACAATTTCGCATACATAATTTTCACAAAATACCCACACATTAGCTCATAAACCAAATTACACACCATAAAGATCTATTTTTTCATATTACAGTGCTTACACAAAATACACAATTTGCACACAAAAATACAGTTGCACCAGTTCCACTTCAACAAATTAAAAAACACAACTTGCATAAATGCACTATTAGCACAAAATTATTATAAAACATGGACAATTATTTCACAATTTGTGTAATTATTTTACATCTTTGCACAATTAATACAAGCAAACTTGCTATATAATTACTCAACTTGCACAATGACAATCAATACACAAAGGTAAAAATAAACCATTCGTCCATATGCAATTACACAACATGCGCAATTAATACACAACTTTCACAAATATTACACATCTTTCATAATTAGTACACAACTTGCACAAAATACATATCTAGCACAAATACGTACAATACATAACTACCCCAAATATGAAAATACACAACCAGCACAAATACACGATTTACACACAAATACAATTACGACATTTACACAATTAATACACAACTTGCTAAAAAATATAATCAATACACAACTTAACAAAATATGAACAATACATAACTAGCACATATTCATTAAATACACAATTTCCACAAATACACATACAAAAAATATATACAATTAATACACAACTTGCACAAAACAATACACAATTTATTTAAATATAATCAATACATAATTGCAATAATCATACAACTTATGCAAAATACATAATCTGCACAATTAATACACAAGTATACTAATTGTGCTATATATGTACAAATACAAACACAACCAACTAGGTCAAACAATACACAATTTGCATTATATTTTTCTAGGTATATTTAGGACATTAATTATAATATGCTGAGTGTAACCAACTCCCCAAAAGTCAGAATTTTACATATAAAAATGGTACATATGACTTCCTATGAGCACAATACAAAACACATTCATTTGCCATTAATATTTCAACTTTATTAGTGCTAAACTATTCATCAACATATGTCCATTGTTTGTAATGTCTTATTAATACCTTCCTTGTTACATCCTCTCCAATCAGACCACCCCAATTTATTTATGCCAACCATCTAACAGACTTATTTGTTCTAGCCTTAGTTATGTTAGGGCAGGTGGGGTTAGGCAAAGTCAGTATTTTCTATGATAATTTTTAAGCAAATTTGCTATATCTTATCAAAATGCATCCTATTAAAACCTAAATTCAGCTAAATCTGTCAAAAATATACTTATTCTACACAAATTTGCCTAAATTCAACCTATCAAAAGCTGAACTAACTAAATATGAGCATCCCATATCCTCACATACAAGCCTATGTCGCCTCTGTCCATACATTACATGAGTTGGCCATATAGCTCAAACCTCAAATAGGAAAATTTACACTATTTTATAAACATGCTAGTTCATTATCCCTAAGATATTATATATCCTTCCCTACGCGACCTCACCTAACCTGACCTAGCATATCCAAACCTAGATTTAGTTCATTTTGGTAAAATTTAAGCTATTTCCACATAAATTCGACCAAATTTAAGACAATTCCTGCCAAATATACCCAAATGTTGTGTATCACAGCACTGCCAAAGCCCATTTTTTACCTACATTTTCTCCTATTCCATCCTACCCTATGCAACCTTTCCTAACCTAACCTAGCATATCCAAACCAAGATTTGGTTAAAGTTGATGAAATCTAAGCTATTCCCACCTAAATTTCACCTAATTTAAGACAATTTCCACCAAATATATCCAAATGTTGTGTATCATATCACTGTCAAAGCCTATTTTTTCTCCTATTTCCATCCTACCCTACACAACCTCACCTAACCTAACCTAGCATATCCAAACCTAGATTTAGTTCAAGTTGGTAAAATTTAAGCTATGCCACCTAAATTTGACCTAATTTAAGACAATTGCCACCAAATATATCCAATGTTGTGTATCATAGCACTGCAAAGCCCATTTTTTCTCCTATTTCCATCCTACCCTACACAACCTTACCTAACCTAACCTAGCATATCCAAACTAGATTTGGTTAAAGTTTGGCGAAATTTAAGCTATTCCCATCTAAATTTCACCTAATTTAAGACAATTTCCACCAAATATATCCAAATGTTGTGTATCATAGCATCGCCAAAGCCATTTTTACCTACAATTTCTCCTATTCCCTCCTACCCTATGCAACCTTACCTAACCTAACCTAGCATATCCTAACTTAGATTTGTTAAAGTCGGTGAAATTTAAGTTATCCCGCATAAATTTAACCTAATTTAAGACAATTTCCACCAAATATACCCAAAAATGTTTTGTAACAACACGGCCAAAGCTCATTTTAGCTGAGTTTTCACCTATTCCAACCCAACCTAGACAACCCTACCCATCCTCACCTGGCATATCCAAAGTTTGATTTGATTAAAGATGGCAAAATTTATGCCTTTCCCACCTAAATTCAACCTAATTTAAACCATTTTCCACCGAATATACCCAAATGTTTTGTATCTTAGCATAGCCAAAGTTCATTTCACCCAAGTTTCACTTATTCCATCTTACCCTACACAACCTTACCTAACCCGTCCTAGCATATCCCAAGCTAGATTTGATTAAAGTTCGTGAAATTTATGCTTACTCACCTAAATTTAACCTGATTTAAGACAATTCTACCAATATACCCAAAATGTTTTTGTATCATAGCACAGCCAAAGACCATTTTAGCCAAGTTTCACCTATTCCAGCCTACCCTAGACAACCCTACCTAAACCTAACTAGCAGATTTTATTAAAGTTGGGGAAATTTAAGCTATCGCCACCAAATGGAGACAATTTCCACCAAAATATATCCATGATGTGTATCACAGCACAGTCAAAGCCCATTTTACCCACATTTCCACCATTCCATCTAAACCTGGACCTACCATTTGATACGACATATACTCAGAGAAGTGA
>WNGS01009191.1:0-16067 GCA_020271785.1 Procambarus virginalis
CATCATGAAGCTCCCATAAGTTGAGAGCCGAGTATGTGAAGTTAGCATCATAGTAGGCTAATAATATTCTTGTATTAGTAGAATTAGTTTTGTTAATTCTCTCCTTCATCTGAGTGTAGGGAGATGTATAATAAACTAGCTACTTTACTAGGGCAAATAAACTAAAATATATGACAAGTTTAGATGATTCATTTGACATCCTGGTGGTGAGAATCGAAGAACATCCACAAGGAAACGAACAATTGCAAGAATGTTGTGGTGTTAAGTGCATGGCGGCTGAATGCCCAGCTTGAGCTAGCGGAGACTTGGCAAACAGCAGCAGCAGCAGCAGCAGCAGCGTTCTTAAGAGCTCAGCACCACAAGGTCTCGGCCAGCAACCTGAGAAGCTGCAGGTACACTTCTCTCTTCCTGATGGGGTGTGTCACGTCGTCATTCCTTCTTGTATGCTGAACTTCTCTATTATGTTCTCCGCTAGTTTTGTTGCGTTTCTTTAATAGGTATTCATTTACAGGCGACGAGTCACAATAACGTGGCTGAAGTATGTTGACCAGACCACACACTAGAAGGTGAAGGGACGACGACGTTTCGGTCCGTCCTGGACCATTCTCAAGTCGATGTAGGTATTAATTTGTTTTGCTAGCGTTGTGGGGTGTTGGGCTGGATGCCTGTCAACCGGGAGGGTTAATATGGCCACCACACAAGCTCACTGACCCACTAAGCGTATACCCAGCGAGAAAGTGGGTATATCTCTCGGTGGATATATCCGTGACGTGTTGGTAGTGGTAGTTAATGTGTTAGCCATGCTGTAAACTACACGCTAACTACTGTGCACTACCCAAACACCTTCATTATGTTTCTACATAGCTAAATTCTCTTTTAATTCTCGTGATTATGACAATTTTTTTTTGTTTCACCGCCTGTTCATTCTTTACAATGTCCAACCACTTGGGTCGGACGGTAAAGCGACGGTCTCGCTTCATGCAGGTCGGTGTTCAATCCCCGACCGTCCAAGTGGTTGGGCACCATTCCTTCCCCCCGTCCCATCCCAAATCCTTATCCTTACCCCTTCCCAGTGCTATATAGCTGTAATAGCTTGGCGCTTTCCCTTGATAGTTCCCTTCCCTTCATTCTTTACAAAACCATTAAAATTTCAACTTAGATTCACCAGAGCTAAAGAAGTTGTTAAACACATGGGGCAAAATCTTACTGAAGCGACCATACGAGTCATAAATACTCATATTCCTCCCAAGTAAAACAGAAACAAGCAACACTTGGTGGGCCAGCCAGAGGCTTAGGGCCCGCCCAGTGGGCCAGCCAGAGGCTTAGGGCCCGCGCAGTGGGCCAGCCAGAGGCTTAGGGCCCGCCCAGTGGGCCAGCCAGAGGCTTAGGGCCCGCGCAGTGGGCCAGCCAGAGGCTTAGGGCCCGCGCAGTGGGCCAGCCAGAGGCTTAGGGCCCGCGCAGTGGGCCAGCCAGAGGCTTAGGGCCCGCGCAGTGGGCCAGCCAGAGGCTTAGGGCCCGCCCAGTGGGCCAGCCAGAGGCTTAGGGCCCGCGCAGTGGGCCAGCCAGAGGCTTAGGGCCCGCCCAGTGGGCCAGCCAGAGGCTTAGGGCCCGCGCAGTGGGCCAGCCAGAGGCTTAGGGCCCGCCCAGTGGGCCAGCCAGAGGCTTAGGGCTCGCGCAGTGGGCCAGCCAGAGGCTTAGGGCCCGCCCAGTGGGCCAGCCAGAGGCTTAGGGCCCGCGCAGTGGGCCAGCCAGAGGCTTAGGACCCGCCCAGTGGGCCAGCCAGAGGCTTAGGGCCCGAGCAGTGGGCCAGCCAGAGGCTTAGGGCCCGCGCAGGAACCTCTCGGGCTCTGATAGTGAAGCCCAAAGTGACCGCTGAAAGGCGCTGTTATCGGCCTCAACACCCACAAAATAAGCCGCTTCACAAATATCAAAAACACAGCAGTACTTGTGTTCATTGATGCATCATTGATGATGATTTGTTCATTGACGATGCATCTCGCTGCTGTGATTCTTGTGTGTAACAGCAGCACCTCACTTTAATAAGACTTAATAGAGTTGCTACTAATCTGAAGTCCTCACATTAGGCAAAATTGTAATAAATTTTGTCAATAAAGATGTTAATAATAAAGTACTTGTGAGCTCCCGTACGCTGCGCCCCGGGTAACTCCACAGGGCTATTTGCGACATAAGTTTTCCCTAAATGTATTATATATTACGGCGGCGTGCTGCGGAACTGAACATATTTGGCACTGGCGATGTCCTGTAACCTTTTGTTACGTGTTAGGAATTTATTGTGGAACAATAATAACAATTATTTTGGAGAGGGAGGCGGATGTGATGCATAAATTTAACAATTTATTTTTGTAAGTTATATGTAATAGAGAAAATATTATTTTGGATGAGAGTAGTTGTAATGATGAGTGATGGTTTGACTAGTGATTTATAGTTCTGTAGTACTAGTGACTACTGAGCTACTGTGTGTGTGTGTGTGGTAGTAAAGTTACCACTAGTGACCAATGGTTGCTACTGGTGGCCCCCCTAGTGTGTGTGGTAGTGAAGTTACCACTAGTGACCAATGGTTGCTACTGGTGGCCCCCCTAGTGTGTGTGGTAGTGAAGGTACCACTTGTGACCAATAGTTGCTACTGGTGGCCCCCCCCTAGTGTGTGTGGTAGTGAAGTTACCACTAGTGACCAATGGTTGCTACTGGTGGCCCCCTAGTGTGTGTGGTAGTGAAGGTACCACTTGTGACCAATAGTTGCTACTGGTGGCCCCCCCTAGTGTGTGTGGTAATGAAGGTACCACTAGTGACCCCTAGTTGCTACTGGTGGCCCCCCCTAGTGTGTGTGGTAGTGAAGTTACCACTAGTGCCCAATGGTTGCTACTGGTGGCCCCCCTACGGTGTGTGGTAGTGAAGTTACCACTAGAGCCCAATGGTTGCTACTGGTGCCCCCCCTAGTGTGTGTGGTAGTGAAGTTACCACTAGTGCCCATTGGTTGCTACTGGTGGCCCCCCCCCTAGTGTGTGTGGTAGGGAAGTTACCACTAGTGCCCAATGGTTGCTACTGGTGCCCCCCCTAGTGTGTGTGGTAGTGAAGTTACCACTAGTGCCCAATGGTTGCTACTGGTGGCCCCCTAGTGTGTGTGGTAGTGAAGTTACCACTAGTGCCCAATGGTTGCTACTGGTGCCCCCCCCCCCTAGTGTGTGTGGTAGTGAAGTTACCATTAGTGCCCAATGGTTGCTACTGGTGGCCCCCTAGTGTGTGTGGTAGTGAAGTTACCACTAGTGCCCAATGGTTGCTACTGGTGCCCCCCCCTAGTGTGTGTGGTAGTGAAGTTACCACTAGTGCCCAATAGTTGCCCCTGGTGCCCCCCCTACTGTGTGTGGTAGTGAAGTTACCACTAGTGACCCCTAGTTGCCACTGGTGGCCCCCCCCTAGTGTGTGTGGTAGTGAAGTTACCACTAGTGCCCAATAGTTGCCCCTGGTGCCCCCCCTAGTGTGTGTGGTAGTGAAGTTACCACTAGTGACCCCTAGTTGCTACTGGTGGCCCCCCCTAGTGTGTGTGGTAGTGAAGTTACCACTAGTGACCCCTAGTTGCTACTGGTGGCCCCCCCTAGTGTGTGTGGTAGTGAAGTTACCACTAGTGACCCCTAGTTGCTACTGGTGGCCCCCCCTAGTGTGTGTGGTAGTGAAGTTACCACTAGTGCCCAATGGTTGCTACTGGTGCCCCCCCCTAGTGTGTGTGGTAGTGAAGTTACCACTAGTGACCAATAGTTGCTACTGGTGCCCCCCCTAGTGTGTGTGGTAGTGAAGTTACCACTAGTGCCCAATGGTTGCTACTGGTGCCCCCCCCTAGTGTGTGTGGTAGTGAAGTTACCACTAGTGCCCAATGGTTGCTACTGGTGCCCCCCCTAGTGTGTGTGGTAGTGAAGTTACCACTAGTGCCCAATGGTTGCTACTGATGCCCCCCCCCCCAAGTGTGTGTGGTAGTGAAGTTACCACTAGTGACCAATAGTTGCTACTGGTGGCCCCCCCTAGTGTGTGTGGTAGTGAAGTTACCACTAGTGCCCAATAGTTGCTACTGGTGGCCCCCCTAGTGTGTGTGGTAGTGAAGTTACCACTAGTGACCAATGGTTGCCACTGGTGGCCCCCCCTTGTGTGTGTGGTAGTGAAGTTACCACTAGTGCCCAATAGTTGCTACTGGTGCCCCCCCTAGTGTGTGTGGTAGTGAAGTTATCACTAGTGACCAATAGTTGCTACTGGTGCCCCCCCCCTAGTGTGTGTGGTAGTGAAGGTACCACTAGTGCCCAATAGTTGCCCCTGGTGGGCCCCCCCCCCTAGTGTGTGTGGTAGTGAAGGTACCACTAGTGCCCAATAGTTGCCACTGGTGCCCCCCCCCTTGTGTGTGTGTGGTAGTGAAGGTACCACTAGTGACCAATAGTTGCTACTGGTGGCCCCCCCCCTAGTGTGTGTGGTAGTGAAGTTACCACTAGTGACCAATAGTTGCTACTGGTGCCCCCCCCCTAGTGTGTGTGGTAGTGAAGTTACCACTAGTGACCAATAGTTGCTACTGGTGGCCCCCCCTAGTGTGTGTGGTAGTGAAGTTACCACTAGTGACCAATAGTTGCTACTGGTGGCCCCCCCCTAGTGTGTGTGGTAGTGAAGTTACCACTAGTGACCAATAGTTGCTACTGGTGCCCGCCCCCCCTAGTGTGTGTGGTAGTGAAGGTACCACTAGTGACCAATAGTTGCCCCTGGTGGGCCCCCCCTAGTGTGTGTGGTAGTGAAGTTACCACTAGTGACCAATAGTTGCCCCTGGTGCCCGCCCCCCCCCCTAGTGTGTGTGGTAGTGGGGAGCGGGACTTACTCACCCATGTTATAGGTGACTCACTGTGGTAACCAGAGACTATTTCTTGCTTCCTCGTTCATGGCCAAGCCATGGCTTGGCGCTTCCCCTGATAATTCCCTTCCCCTCCCTTCACCTGGGCTCTAGGAGACTCGAATCCCCGGACGAGGGCAGAAATGATTGGGCAGGTTTCCTTTCACCTAATGTCTCTGTTCTCCTGGTAGTACATAGGTAACCCTAGAGGCAGCCAAGTGTGGTAGAGATGCAGCCTCCTCGACAGGGTCAGTAGTTCGAGCCTCGCATAACCTTGTGTGTGTTGTTCTGATGTATAGTGTATGATGTATGTTGTGGTATACCTGGAGTGGAGTCTGGGAGCTCTGTTCCCTCCCTACTTGGTCCAGCAGGCTGTTGCTTGCAGTGGTCATCAACGGTTACTGCTGTTGGCTGATTGATGACAGGTCATCAACGGTTTCTGCTGTTGGTTGATTGATGACAGGTCATCAACGGTTTCTGCTGTTGGCTGATTGATGACAGGTCATCAACGGTTACTGCTGTTGGCTGATTGATGACAGGTCATCAACGGTTACTGCTGTTGGTTGATTGATGACAGGTCATCAACGGTTTCTGCTGTTGGCTGATTGATGACAGGTCATCAACGGTTACTACTGTTGGCTGATTGATGACAGGTCATCAACGGTTTCTGCTGTTGGTTGATTGATGACAGGTCATCAACGTTACTGCTGTTGGCTGATTGATGACAGGTCATCAACGGTTACTGCTGTTGCTGATTGATGACAGGTCATCAATGGTTACTGCTGTTGGTTGATTGATGACAGGTCATCAACGGTTACTACTGTTGGCTGATTGATATCCCAGCACCAGCTCCCAGCACCAGCTCCCAGCACCACCTCCCAGCACCACCTCCCAGCACCAGCTCCCAGCACCACCTCCAGCACCACCTCCCAGCACCAGCTCCCAGCACCACCTCCCAGCACCACCTCCCAGCACCAGCTTCAGCACCACCTCCCAGCACCAGCTCCCAGCACCAGCTCCCAGCACCACCTCCCATCACCAGCTCCCAGCACCACCTCCAGCACCACCTCCCAGCACCACCTCCCAGCACCAGCTCCCAGCACCAGCTCCCAGCACCTGCTCCCAGCACCAGCTCCCAGCACCAGCTCCCAGCACCAGCTCCTAGCACCAGCTCCCAGTCCCAGCTCCCAGCACCACCCCCTAGCACCACCTCCAGCACCAGCTCCCAGTCCCCAGCTCGCAGTCCCAGCTCCCAGCACCAGCTCCCAGCACCAGCTCCCAGCACCAGCTCCCAGCACCACCTCCCAGCACCACCTCCCAGCACCACCTCCCAGCACCACCTCCCAGCACCACCTCCCAGCGCCACCTCCCAGCACCACCTCCCAGCACCACCTCCCAGCCGCACCTCCCGGCACTACCTCCCAGCGCCACCTCCCAGCCGCACCTCCAGCACCACCTCCCAGCCCCACCTCCCAGCACCACCTCCCAGCACCACCTCCCAGCACCACCTCCCAGCACCAGCTCCCAGCGTGATGCCGCGGGTGGAGCACGAAGGAGGTCAGTGTGAAGGCTGTGTGGAGATATCTCACCCAAACACCCTCCCCAGCGTGGGTGACTGGGTGTACTGTGTGCTACAAGCGGGCGGGGGGCGGGAAGATAGCGTCGTGTGCAGGCGTGGGGACGTGATGCAAATAACATGACGCTTGCCCGGGAGTGATGCGCCTCCTCTGCTGCTGCAGGGAGCCATCACTGATGGCTTCCGTGCATGTCCCAGTGGCAGGAGCCCCGTCGGTCGTCGACCCTGCCGGCTGGTCGTCGACCCTGCTGGCTGGTCGTCGACCCTGCCGGCTGGTCGTCGCCCCTGCCGGCTGGTCGTCGACCCTGCCGGCTGGTCGTCGACCCTGCCGGATGGTCGTCGACCCTGCCGGATGGTCGTCGACCCTGCCGGCTGGTCGTCGCCCCTGCCGGCTGGTCGTCGACCCTGCCGGCTGGTCGTCGACCCTGCTGGCTGGTCGTCGACCCTGCCGGATGGTCGTCGACCCTGCCGGATGGTCGTCGACCCTGCCGGCTGGTCGTCGACCCTGCCGGCTGGTCGTCGACCCTGCCGGCTGGTCGTCAACCCTGCTGGCTGGTCGTCGACCCTGCCGGCTGGTCGTCACCCCTGCCGGCTGGTCGTCGACCCTGCCGGATGGTCGTCGACCCTGCCGGCTGGTCGTCGCCCCTGCCGGCTGGTCGTCGACCCTGCCGGCTGGTCGTCGACCCTGCTGGCTGGTCGTCGACCCTGCCGGCTGGTCGTCGACCCTGCCGGCTGGTCGTCGACCCTGCCGGCTGGTCGTCGACCCTGCCGGCTGGTCGTCAACCCTGCTGGCTGGTCGTCGACCCTGCCGGCTGGTCGTCACCCCTGCCGGCTGGTCGTCGACCCTGCCGGATGGTCGTCGACCCTGCCGGATGGTCGTCGACCCTGCCGGCTGGTCGTCGACCCTGCCGGCTGGTCGTCGACCCTAATGGCTGGTCGTCGATCCTGCCGGCTGGTCGTCGCCCCTGCCGGCTGGTCGTCAACCCTGCCGGCTGGTCGTCGCCCCTGCCGGCTGGTCGTCGACCCTGCCGGATGGTCGTCGACCCTGCCGGCTGGTCGTCGCCCCTGCCGGCTGGTCGTCGCCCCTGTCGGCTGGTCGTCGACCCTGTCGGCTGGTCGTCGCCCCTGCCGGCTGGTCGTCGACCCTGCCGGCTGGTCGTCGCCCCTGCCGGCTGGTCCGACTCCTTACCAACCTAGACAATGTAAACAGTAACTTAGACTAGAGAGTAAACAGTAATGTTTAGGATGAACGGAGACGTAAGGAGAGGACACGCGTGGTGCGCAACCCGTGCACACCAGCCGCAGGGACGGGAGTAAGTACCAGTCTAGTGGAAGGACAGTGCCACAGTCGACCACACAATACATAGTTGAAAATCGCTCCATCCATAGTTCCGAAAGCAGATACGACAAGAAAGAAATGGTTTGAGAATCATTGCACTCTACCGATATCTCAGCAGGTGGGACCCAGGAACTGTTTGCTTCTGCAAACATTGCTATGTTAGTGAACATGCACCCCCTCCTCCCCCTCCCACACACACACACAAACACATGTATTTGTGTTGCTCTGCTGATAACGCGAAGATGATGAGGATTGGTAAGTTCAAGGCAGGATGGGGCATAGGACACAGGGCTGCTGCATGGGTAAACACACACGCAGAGGCCAGAAGAACACTTCAAACAGGGAGGAAGTGAGGGGCCACGCAGAGGAAGGCACCTGGGAGGAGTCATGCACAACGAACCATAAAATATCAACGCATCATCAGTACATGTTAAGGTGGTGAACATGAGGACAGCTTCAGGGGGACGGAAGGTAACTGTCAGCAGGGAGCGCCAAGCCATTACGACTATATAGCACTGGGAAGGGGTCAGGATAAGGATTTGGGGATGGGACGGGGGAAAGGAATGGTGCCCAACCACTTGGACGATCGGGGATTGAAATTAAATTAAGTTTATTTAGGTATAAATATACACAAAATGATGAAGTAGCTCAAGTTATTCTCACCTCATTATATACAACGTGTTCATATATATATATATATATATATATATATATATATATATATATATATATATATATATATATAATATAATATATATATATATATATATATATATATATATATATATATATATATATATATACACACACACACACACACACACACACACACACACACACACACACACACACCACACACACACACACACACACACATCACAAACAATAAGCATATTCCCGAACTTNCCTAAGCCTCTGGCTGGCCCACTGGGCGGGCCCTAAGCCTCTGGCTGGCCCACTGGGCGGGCCTAAGCCTCTGGCTGGCCCACTGCGCGGGGCCTAAGCCTCTGGCTGCCCACTGGGCGGGCCCTAAGCCTCTGGCTGGCCCACTGGGCGGGCCCTAAGCCTCTGGCTGGCCCACTGCGCGAGCCCTAAGCCTCTGGCTGGCCCACTGGGCGGGCCCTCTAAGCCTCTGGGCTGGCCCACTGCGCGGGCCCTAAGCCTCTGGCTGGTCCACTGGGCGGGCCCTAGGCTCTGGCTGGCCCACTGGGTGGGCCCTAAGCCTCTGCCTGGCCCACTGGGCGGGCCCTAAGCCTAGGCTGGCCCACTGGGTGGGCCCTAAGCCTCTGGCTGGCCCACTGGGCGGGCCCTAAGCTCTGGCTGGTCCATGGGCGGGCCTAAGGCTCTGGCTGGTCCACTGGGCGGGCCCTAAGCTCTGGCTGGCCCACTGGGCGGGCCCTAAGCCTCTGGCTGGCCCACTGCGCGAGCCCTAAGCCTCTGGCTGGCCCACTGGGCGGGCCCTAAGCCTCTGGCTGGCCCACTGCGCGGGCCCTAAGCCTTGGCTGGCCCACTGCGCGGGCCCTAAGCCTCTGGCTGGTCCACTGCGCGGGCCCTAAGCCTTGGCTGGCCCACTGCGCGGGCCCTAAGCCTCTGGCTGGCCCACTGCGCGGGCCCTAAGCCTCTGGCTGGTCCACTGCGCGAGCCCTAAGCCTCTGGCTGGCCCACTGGGCGGGCCCTAAGCCTCTGGCTGGCCCACTGCGCGGGCCCTAAGCCTCTGGCTGGCCCACTGCACGGGCCCTAAGCCTCTGGCTGGCCCACCAAGTGTTGCTTGTTTCTGTTTACTTGGCGGAGTATGAGTATTTATGACTCGTATGGTCGCTTCAGTAAGATTTTGCCCCACGTGTTTAACAACTTCTTCAGCTCTGGTGAATCTAAGTTGAAATTTAAGGGTTTGTAAAGAATGAAGGGAAGGGAACTATCAAGGGAAAGCGCCAAGCTATTACAACTATATAGCACTGGGAAGGGGTCAGGATAAGGATTTGGGATAGGACGGGGGGAAGGAATGGTGCCCAACCACTTGGACGGTCGGGGATTGAACACCGCCCTCATGAAGCGAGACCGTCGCTTACCGTCCGACCCAAGTGGGTGGACATTGTGAAGAATGAACAGGCGGTGTGAAACAAAAAATTGTATAATTACGAGAATTAAAAGATAATTTTGCTATGTAGAAACATAATGAAGGTGTTTGGTAGTAGTACACAGTAGTTAGCGTGTAGTTTACAGCATGGCTACACATTAACTACCACTACCAACACGTCACGGATATATCCACCGAGAGATATACCCACTTCTCGCTGGGTATACGCTTAGTGGGTCAGTGAGCTTGTGTGGTGGCCATATTAACCCTCCCGGTTGACAGGCATCCAGCCCAACACCCCACAACGCTAGCAAAACAAATGAATACCTACATCGACTTGAGAATGGTCCAGGACGGACGAAACGTCGTCGTCCCTTCACCTTCTAGTGTGTGGTCTGGTCAACATACTTTAGCCACGTATTGTGACTCGTCGCTGTAAATGAATACCTATTAAAGAAACGCAACAAAACTAGCGGAGAACATAATAGAGAAGTTCAGCATACAAGAAGGAATGACGACGTGACACACCCCAACAGGAAGAGAGAAGTGTACCTGCAGCTTCTCAGGTTGCTGGCCGAGACCTTGTGGTGCTGAGCTCTTAAGAACGCTGCTGCTGCTGCTGCTGCTGCTGTTTGCCAAGTCTCCGCTAGCTCAAGCTGGGCATTCAGCCGCCATGCACTTAACACCACAACATTCTTGCAATGTTCGTTTCCTTGTGGATGGTCTTCGATTCTCACCACCAGGATGTCAAATGAATCATCTAAACTTGTCATATATTTTAGTTATTTGCCCTAGTAAAGTAGCTAGTTTATTATACATCTCCCTACACTCAGATGAAGGAGAGAATTAACAAAACTAATTCTACTAATACAAGAATATTATTAGCCTACTATGATGCTAATTTCACATACTCGGCTCTCAACTTACGGGAGCTTGATGAATGATAGCAATATATTTTAAAATATACCATAGTTACAGGTAATGGCGGAAGTGCCCTGTTATTGTGGACTGATGGCTGAACCTCTTAATTGAAATTTACAATAATCTACCGACGTATAGTTTATCGGTTGTTATCACACTATTATAGTCGACTTTGATAAATGTCCATCGATGCCTACACCATCGTATCCTTCGAGATAATAGGTCCATTAGCTGTGGGGTGTGTGTCACGTAGGCACCCATGGTTCCTACTACTGGTTTATATAGGCCACACACCCACCACCCTAGCTCTCTCGGGGCTAATATAAGCAATTATAGGCCACATATAGTACATGGTGCTATATAACAGTGTGGGGTATTGAGCTGTTGCTGCTGCCTGGTGGTGGTTGTATCCTGGGCATTGCATGACAAGGTGCTGCTGCTGGTGGTGGTTGTTATCCTGGGCATGACAAGGTGCTGTTGCCTGATGGTGGTTGTTGTATATCCTGGGCATGAAAGGGGTGCTGCCTGGTGGTGGTGGTGGGGTGGTTGTATATCCGGGCATGACAAGATGGCTGCTGCCTGGTGGTGGTGGTTGTATATCTGGGCATGACAAGGTGCTGCTGTGGTGGTGGTTGTATATCCTGGGCATGACAAGGTGCTGCTGCCTGTGGGGTGTATATCCTGGGCATGACAAGGTGCTGCTGCCTGGTGGGGTTGTTGTAATCTGGGCACGACAAGGTGCTGCTGCCTGGTGGTGGTTGTTATATCCTGGGCATGACAAGGTGCGGCTGCCTGGTGGTGGTGTATATCTGGGCACGACAAGGTGCTGCTGCTGGTGGTGGTTGTATATCCTGGGCATGACAAGGTGCTGCTGCCTGCTGGTGGTTGTATATCCTGGCATGACAAGGTGCTGCTTGCCTGGTGGTGGTGGTTGTATATCCTGGGCATGACAAGGTGCTGCTGCCTGATGGAGGTTGTATATCCTGGGCACGACAAGGTGCTGCTGCCGATGGAGGTTGTATATCCTGGGCACGACAAGGTGCTGCTGCTGGTGGTGGTTGTATATCCTGGGCATGACAAGGTGCTGCTGCCTGGTGTGGTGGTGGTATATCCTGGGCATGACAAGATGCTGCTGCTGGTGGTGGTTGTATATCCTGGGCACGACAAGGTGCTGCTGCCTGATGGAGGTTGTATATCCTGGGCATGACAAGGTGCTGCTGCCTGATGGAGGTTGTATATCCTGGGCACGACAAGGTGCTGGGGGCTGGGGGTATACGAGAGGTATAACGAGAATGCAAGGTCAGGCACAAGGACGCTTGCCAAAGTCATTCATGGTGGCGGGGCGGCGGGGGGGGGGGGGGGGGAGGCGCCCTCACTGGCAACATCCACTATCAGATGATGATGGTGACGTCAGCCGGTCGGGTGATGGGGAGGAGGGAGGAGAGAGAGAGAGAGAGAGAGGGAGGAGAGAGAGAGAGAGAGAGAGAGGAGAGAGAGAGAGAGAGAGAGAGAGAGAGAGAGAGAGGAGAGGGAGAGGAGGAGAGATCTCTCTCCTCTCTCTCTCTCGCTCTCTCTCTTCTCTATCTCTCTCTTCTCTCTCTCTCTCTCTCCCTCCCTCCCCATCACCCGACGGCTGACGTCACCATCATCAGATGATAGTGAGTGTTGCCAGTGAGGGCGCCCTCCCCCCCCCCCCCCCCCCGCCCCCGCACACCATGAATGACTTTGGCAAGCGTCCTTGTGCCTGACCTTGCATTCTCGTTATACCTCTCGTATACCACCAGCCCCCAGCACCTTGTCGTGCCCAGGATATACAACCTCCATCAGGCAGCAGCACCTTGTCATGCCCAGGATATACAACCTCCATCAGGCAGCAGCACCTTGTCGTGCCCAGGATATACAACCACCACCAGGCAGCAGCATCTTGTCATGCCCAGGATATACCACCACCACCACCAGGCAGCAGCACCTTGTCATGCCCAGGATATACAACCACCACCAGGCAGCAGCAACTTGTCGTGCCCAGGATATACAACCTCCATCAGGCAGCAGCACCTTGTCGTGCCCAGGATATACAACCTCCATCAGGCAGCAGCACCTTGTCATGCCCAGGTATACAACCACCACCACCAGGCAGCAGCACCTTGTCATGCCCAGGATATACAACACCAGCAGGCAGCAGCACCTTGTCATGCCCAGGATATACAACCACCACCAGGCAGCAGCACCTTGTCGTGCCCAGGATATACAACCACCACCAGGCAGCAGCACCTTGTCATGCCCAGGATATACAACCCAACCAGGCAGCAGCACCTTGTCGTGCCCAGGATATACAACCACCACCAGGCAGCAGCACCTTGTCATGCCCAGGATATACAACCACCACCAGGCAGCAGCACCTTGTCATGCCCAGGATATACAACCACCACCAGGCAGCAGCACCTTGTCATGCCCAGGATATACAACCACCACCACCAGGCAGCAGCATCTTGTCATGCCCAGGATATACAAACCACCACCACACCAGGCAGCAGCACCTTGTCATGCCCAGGATATACAACAACCACCATCAGGCAACAGCACTTGTCATGCCCAGGATATACAACCACCACCAGGCAGCAGCACCTTGTCATGCCCAGGATATACAACCACCACCAGGCAGCAGCAACAGCTCAATACCCCACACTGTTATATAGCACACATGTACTATATGTGGCCTATAATTGCTTATATAGCCCCGAGAGAGGCTAGGGTGGTGGGTGTGTGGCCTAATATAACACCAGTAGTAGGAACCATGGGTGCCTACGTGACACACCCCACAGCTAATGGACCTATTATCTCGAAGGATACGATGGTGTAGGCATCGATGGACATTTATCAAAGTCGACTATAAATAGTGTGATAACAACCGATAAACTATACGTCGGTAGATTATTGTAAATTTCCAATTAAGAGGTTCAGCCATCAGTCCACAATAACAGGGCACTTCCGCCATTACCTGTAACTATGGTATATTTTAAAATATATTGCTAATCATTCATCAAGCTCCCGTAAGTTGAGAGCCGAGTATGTGAAATTAGCATCATAGTAGGCTAATAATATTCTTGTATTAGTAGAATTAGTTTTGTTAATTCTCTCCTTCATCTGAGTGTAGGGAGATGTATAATAAACTAGCTACTTTACTAGGGCAAATAAACTAAAATATATGACAAGTTTAGATGATTCATTTGACATCCTGGTGGTGAGAATCGAAGACCATCCACAAGGAAACGAACAATTGCAAGAATGTTGTGGTGTTAAGTGCATGGCGGCTGAATGCCCAGCTTGAGCTAGCGGAGACTTGGCAAACAGCAGCAGCAGCAGCAGCAGCAGCGTTCTTAAGAGCTCAGCACCACAAGGTCTCGGCCAGCAACCTGAGAAGCTGCAGGTACACTTCTCTCTTCCTGTTGGGGTGTGTCACGTCGTCATTCCTTCTTGTATGCTGAACTTCTCTATTATGTTCTCCGCTAGTTTTGTTGCGTTTCTTTAATAGGTATTCATTTACAGGCGACGAGTCACAATAACGTGGCTAAAGTATGTTGACCAGACCACACACTAGAAGGTGAAGGGACGACGACGTTTCGGTCCGTCCTGGACCATTCTCAAGTCGATGTAGGTATTCATTTGTTTTGCTAGCGTTGTGGGGTGTTGGGCTGGATGCCTGTCAACCGGGAGGGTTAATATGGCCACCACACAAGCTCACTGACCCACTAAGCGTATACCCAGCGAGAAAGTGGGTATATCTCTCGGTGGATATATCCGTGACGTGTTGGTAGTGGTAGTTAATGTGTTAGCCATGCTGTAAACTACACGCTAACTACTGTGTACTACCAAAACACCTTCATTATGTTTCTACATAGCAAAATTATCTTTTAATTCTCGTAATTATAACAATTTTTTTGTTTCACCGCCTGTTCATTCTTCACAATGTCCAACCACTTGGGTCGGACGGTAAAGCGACGGTCTCGCTTCATGAAGGGCGGTGTTCAATCCCCGACCGTCCAAGTGGTTGGGCACCATTCCTTCCCCCCGTCCTATCCCAAATCCTTATCCTGACCCCTTCCCAGTGCTATATAGTTGTAATAGCTTGGCGCTTTCCCTTGATAGTTCCCTTCCCTTCATTCTTTACAAACCCATTAAAATTTCAACTTAGATTCACCAGAGCTGAAGAAGTTGTTAAACACGTGGGGCAAAATCTTACTGAAGCGACCATACGAGTCATAAATACTCATACTCCGCCCAAGTAAAACAGAAACAAGCAACACTTGGTGGGCCAGCCAGAGGCTTAGGGCCCGTGCAGTGGGCCAGCCAGAGGCTTAGGGCCCGCGCAGTGGGCCAGCCAGAGGCTTAGGGCCCGCCCAGTGGGCCAGCCAGAGGCTTAGGGCTCGCGCAGTGGACCAGCCAGAGGCTTAGGGCCCGCGCAGTGGGCCAGCCAGAGGCTTAGGGCCCGCGCAGTGGGCCAGCCAGAGGCTTAGGGCCCGCGCAGTGGACCAGCCAGAGGCTTAGGGCCCGCGCAGTGGGCCAGCCAGAGGCTTAGGGCCCGCGCAGTGGGCCAGCCAGAGGCTTAGGGCCCGCCCAGTGGGCCAGCCAGAGGCTTAGGGCTCGCGCAGTGGGCCAGCCAGAGGCTTAGGGCCCGCCCAGTGGGCCAGCCAGAGGCTTAGGGCCCGCCCAGTGGACCAGCCAGAGCCTTAGGGCCCGCCCAGTGGACCAGCCAGAGGCTTAGGGCCCGCCCAGTGGGCCAGCCAGAGGCTTAGGGCCCACCCAGTGGGCCAGCCAGAGGCTTAGGGCCCGCCCAGTGGGCCAGGCAGAGGCTTAGGGCCCACCCAGTGGGCCAGCCAGAGCCTTAGGGCCCGCCCAGTGGACCAGCCAGAGGCTTAGGGCCCGCGCAGTGGGCCAGCCAGAGGCTTAGGGCCCGCCCAGTGGGCCAGCCAGAGGCTTAGGGCTCGCGCAGTGGGCCAGCCAGAGGCTTAGGGCCCGCCCAGTGGGCCAGCCAGAGGCTTAGGGCCCGCCCAGTGGGCCAGCCAGAGGCTTAGGGCCCGCGCAGTGGGCCAGCCAGAGGCTTAGGGCCCGCCCAGTGGGCCAGCCAGAGGCTTAGGGCCCGCCCAGTGGGCCAGCCAGAGGCTTAGGGCCCGCGCAGTGGGCCAGCCAGAGGCTTAGGACCCGCCCAGTGGGCCAGCCAGAGGCTTATTGCCCGCCCAGTGGGCCAGCCAGAGCCTTAGGGCCCGCCCAGTGGGCC
>WNGS01009193.1:16228-32610 GCA_020271785.1 Procambarus virginalis
AGTGAAGGGATAGCAGCACCTGCAAGTGACCATGAGGCAGAGCAAGGGGCAGCAGAGAGTTATGGGGATACAGTCAACCCTATGGACTCTGCAAGGAGTAATTCAGAAGAATTTTTCCCAGAAGTACAGGTCAGGACTCCAGTTGAGAAAATCAGGAAGAGTCATACGACCGCCTGATAGACTTAACCTGTAGGGAAGAGTTTATTTAAAAGGGGAGGAATGTTGGGATTGAGTACTACAGATGTTGGAGGTAGAAGTGTTTGGAGCAGATGCTCTTTTGTTATTGATCTTGTTAATACAATATTTCATGTACCTGATATTTGTTTGTTGTTGTTACTGGCGGAGAATAAAACCATGAGGACGAAGATTGTTTCTCTGACCACAACCATAACATTCTCGTTTACTATCTAACTCCTCTTTTGACCATGTGCTGCTTAGCGGTGACCTATATGCATTTATGATCATTAGTTTATCCTTTAGTTCGGAAACTAGGCGTCAACCAACGCGAAAAAACCCCGCCGACCGATGGGAGGGAGGGTAGACAGGGAGCCTCGGGGGCTCACCCAGAAAATGGCGTTTCATTACATTCAACGCTGGTTTTCTGTGGGAGCCCCTACGGCTCCCTGGAAGCTACATACCCAAAGAGAAGGAAAAAAGGGGACATACCCAGGAGGCGGCAGCCACAAAACTCCACAACGTGAAGTCGAGACAACTGCCCGCAACCTGGACCCCAAAGAAAGACAAGAATGCCGAGGAGCCGGGACGTTCACCAATTAACGGGCGGCCAAGACCCTGTCGACTTCAAAATCCACGCGGCCGAATATGTGCCCAAGGACATATTACAAACACAGCAGCCAAAGCCACAAACTTCCTAACATCATGGGCGCGAGGGGATGACCGCAGGCTGGCTAGACTTAATAACCCTGCGGAAAACCTGGGAGACCTGGAAATATTAGGGGGCTGGTCCCAAACCTGCACACAGAAATAACATCACATGAGACCAGAAGACATGGCAGGATGTGCAGACTACCCCCGTTGAAAAGCAGAGGTGCAACTGGTACTCTGAGAGAGAACTCTATCAACATCAGAGGCCCGAGACTGTTCAACACGCTTCCACTACACATAAAGGGACATAAACTGGCAAACCCCTCACAGTGTTCAAGAGGAACTGGAATAAGCACCTCCAAAGGATACCTGACCAACCAGGCTGTGACTCATACGTCAGGCTGCGAGCAGCCGCGTCAACAGCCTGGTTGATCAGTCCAGCAACCAGGGCCTGGTCGATGACGGGCCGCGGGGACGATAAGCCCCCGGAAGCACCTCAAGGTATCCTCAAGGTAAGGACCCGAGCCCAGGAACAGGGAACGAGGGAAACCGGATCAACCCAAAACGCATCTCCAGCCACGCTGGCTGAAGCGCGCAGGTAATGGCGAAGCGCCGCAACAGGACACAACACATGATGCACCCCCGGCCGAACCAACCAGGCATCAATGACCCACGGAGACCCTCCGGAAAGCAGCCGTCTCGTTCTTCGCCAGAAAAGATGGAGAAGGCTGCAAACGGACAAACCTACCCCCAGGACCAAAAGAGCAGAAACCCCTGCGCCGGAGGAGAGCATGAAGCTCCCCTACCCGGCCCCCCCCAGAGGCCAATGCCAACAAAAACAAAGCCTTGGAAAAACAATCAGGAACCGAAGGGGCCCCACAAACTGAGGAGTGGAAAGATAGGAGAGCACCCTGTCCAAGGACCAGGACGGCTCAGGAGGCGCATGAGCAGGCCGGAGGTGAAACATAGCACGGGAAAGCTTACGAAACGGGGCGGATGTAACGTCTACCCCGAAAGCAAGCTTGAGCGGCTCCGCCAGCGCCGCACGATACGAGGCGACAGTATTAGGCATCAAATGACAGTCCTGAACAAGCCAAGAAAGAAAGGACAAAACAACCCGATCCGAAAGAAAAGACAACCTACGAAGAGCCAGAAAATGGCGAAAAGAACGCCAGGAAACTCCATACTGTCGCCGAAACGAAGCTCTCAGGTGGGACACCATCAACGAAGCCACCTGATCACCATAGAATTGGCGATACACCCGCGTCAAAAAGACCAGACGCGAAGAGCAGAGGAGAAGGTCGAACCAGCCCCGTACCAGATCGGACCGACCTGCTGAAAGAGGCGGAGCCGCGGGAAACATCCCAGGTTCGGGCACCGAGTCAAAAACACCGGAAACCAAGGCTGGGCCGGCCACCAAGGGGCCACAAGGACTACTCTCCCTGGGAATGTCTCCAAACGAACCAGAACCCAAAGCAACAGCTGGACCGGAGGAAAGAGGTACAGGGAACCCCACCTAGACCAGTCCTGCCGAAAGGCATCCACCGCGAACGCTGCACAGTCGGGGAAGGGTGTCACATATCGGGAGACGCCAAGACCACGTCAACGCGAAGAGGTCCACATCTGGGAGACCGTACGTCTGGCAGATCCAATGAAACGAGTCGTCGTCGACCGTCCACACCGTGGACAGGGGAAGGAAGCGAGACAGACCGTCCGCCAGAACGTTGGACACTCCCCGGACGTGAACCGCACAGAGAGCCAAACCCCGAGAATCCAGCAGACGAACCACTCGAAGGGACCAACCCCAAGATCCAAGGACCGAAGAGAACCCCAGCGGTTCAGGCAATGAACCACTGGAGAACAGTCCAAATAGAGGTGAATGGTCGATCCCCGAGCGACCCGAATCCTCTGAAGCGCGAACCAGACAGCTGCGAACTCCCAAACCGTGCTGTGAGCCCGATGGAAGGACGGACCCCACCGTCCCTGGCCTGCCTGGTGAGCACTGGTCACAAAGCCCCAGCCGAGAGACGACGCGTCCGTGAACACATCGAGCGAGGGCTCGGGAAGGCGCCAAGGCACCGAACCCTGAAAAACCCCGAAGAGGAAGCCGGTGACGCAGCAACCAACATAAGACCCCCGGAGGACGAACCCAACGATCGCGAGAGAGGCGAAAAGGACATCCCCGAAGGAACCAAAACAGATCCCGAAGCCAAACCCGACCCGGTGGGTAGACTAGCACGGCGAAGTTCAGATTCCCGCACAACCACTCAAGCAACCGCTGAGCAACCCGGGACCTCCTCATGCACAGCCGAAGGCGGGACCACAGCCGCAGTAACACTTCTGGAGGGAAAGACAATGAATGGCTCAATAGCCCTAAACAAGGCTCAGGCCCGAACCCAGGATGGAAACAGATGGGAAAAGCCTCCCGATCACCAGGAAACCAAACTCGGCGATCTGGAAGGAACCACACCCCTGGCGAGCAGACACGCGGACTGACTGGGAGCCCACACCAGCCAGTCGTCGAGGTAGGCCAGACACCGTCTGGCCTACCTCAGACTCAGCCTGGCCTGTCTCAGACTCAGACAGGGCACTAAGATCCGGTAAAGATGCAAAAAAATTATACTAAGTGCCCATTACAAAATAGGGCAGGCAACAAAAGCAGCAAGCCTGAAGCCCCACCACCAACCGTGCCAGACCCAGAAAACCGGGGAGGAACGTGCCAAGCAGTGACCTGGAGGTCCAGGGCCACCAGCCAGGCACCCGGCCCTCAACAGAAGCCGGACCCCAGAAGGATGGGGCGGATCGACCACATCCAACGCACCCACGAAGATGACACGACGAAACGCAGGGGAAGAAGCCCACCCCGCCAGCTCTGAACCCCCCCAAAGGGGGAGAATCCGTCCACCGACGCCACAAGAGGCCGGAAGACAACTCAAAGCGCCCACCAACAGCGGGACCATGCGAGAGGCAATAGAGCAAGCTGCTCCCCCAGTGCCCCGCCAACAGAGAAGGGAACAGAGCCCCTTCCAAGAGGGAAAAAAAAATTACACTTACACATTATGTATATACACATACATATACACAAACATACAAGATAGGTGACACACACGTGTATACACATGCACAAGCGTACACACAGGCATTAGGAAGCAATGTGGCGGAAGCTGACTCCCTACACAGTTTCAAGTGTAGATATGATAGAGCCCAATAGGCTCAGGAACCTATACACCTGTTGAACGACGGTTGAGAGGCGGGACCAAAGAGCTAAAGCACAACCCCCGCAAGCACAACGAGGCGAGTACATACATTGTAAATGTAAAGTACAAGTCGCCGACCAGTGGGCAGAGAGCACTACGCCGGCCAGGCAAAGAAGGCACAAAACTGCATCAAAAGGCCCACCTCGACAGCAAAACCTCAAAGTCCCAACACAACCACAACATGTGCCTAGACCCAAAAAACCAGCGTTGAATGTAATGAAACGCCATTTTCTGGGTGAGCCCCGGAGGCTCCCTGGAGCTTATCGGGCTAATGTATGTTATGTTAGACCGGGACACTAGCTATGGAGTTCAGACCTACCAGGGACCAGCGCCAGAACCTGGCCCCTTCAGAGAGGTTTCAGGGAGCAATGGCCCTGGAAAACCCCATATGGTTGGGGGTTTTCCTTATCTGCCATCGACCGGGGTTAGGCACCCAGAAAGGTAGGCGTAACAAAACAAACCCCACATGGTAGAAAACTACAACAAACCGAACAGAGAGGTAGAAAAACTCCCTACAATCACAAGGAAAACAATCAAACAATCACTTTACTGCCGCGCCGGTTGTCCGCGCAGCCCTCCCCTCCCGGGAGGGGGAGGAGGGGCCCCGGACCTCACCGCGCCGGCTGCCGTCAGTTCGGAAACTAGGCTTCAACCAACGCGAAAAATCCGCCGACCGGACGGGAGGGAGGGTAGCCAGGGAGCCTCCGGGGCTCACCCAGAAAATGGCGTTTCATTACATTCAACGCTGGTTTTCTGTGGGGAGCCCCTACGGCTCCCTGGAGCTAATTACCCAAAGAGAAGGAAAAAAGGGGACGTACCCGGGAGGCGGCGGCCACAAACTCCTCAACGCGAAGTCGAGAAAACTGGCTGCAACCTGCGACCCAAAGCAACACAAGAACGCCGAGGAGCAGGGACGTTCACCAAATAACGGGCGGCCAGGACCCTGTTCGATTCCAAAAACCACGCACCCGAATATGTGCCCAAGACATATTACCAACACAGCAGCCAAAGCCGCAAACTTCCTAACGTCATGGGCACGAGGATAGACCGCAGGCTGGCTAGATTTAATAACCCTGCAGACAACCTGGGAGACCCGAACCCTGGAACAGGGAACGAGGGAAACAGGATCAACCCAAAGCGCATCCCCAGCCATACCGGCCGAAGCGCGCAAGCAACGGCGAAGTGCCGCAACTGGACACAACACATGATGCACCCCCGGCCGAACCAACCAAGCATCAATGACCCACGGAACCCTCCGGAAAGCAGCCGTCTCGTTCTTCGCCAGAAAAGAAGGCGAAGGCTGCAAACAGACAAACCTACCCCCAGGACCAAAAGAGCAGAAACCCCTGCACCGGAGGAGGGCATGAAGCTCCCCTACCCGGCCCCCATGCGAGAGGCAAGAGAGCAAGCTGCTCCCCCAGCACCCCGCCAACAGAGAAAAAAAAAATATAAATAAAAGTACACATACACATTATGCATATACATATATACAAACAAGATATGACACGTATACACATGCACACACACAAACGATCTACCAGAGGGATTACAGAATTACATGAACATGTTTGCTGATGATGCTAAGTTAATAGGGAAGATAAGAAACCTAGATGATTGTCATGCCCTTCAAGAAGACCTGGACAAAATAAGTATTTGGAGCAACACTTGGCAAATGGAATTTAATGTGAATAAATGCAATTATGGAATGTGGAATTGGTGAACATAGACCCCACACAACCTATAAATTATGTGAGAAATCTTTAAAGAATTCTGATAAAGAAAGGGATCTAGGGGTGGTTTTAGATAGAAAACTGTCACCTGAGGACCACATCAAGAACATTGTGCGAGGAGCCTATGCTACACTTTCTAACCTAAGAATTGCTTTTAAATACATGGATGGAGAAATACTAAAGAAATTGTTCACGACTTTTATTAGACCAAAGCTGGAATATGCAGCGGTTGTATGGTGCCCTTATCTTAAGAAGCACATCAACAAACTGGAAAAGGTGCAACGACATGCCACTAAGTGGCTCCCAGAAATGAAGGGCAAGAGCTATGAGGAGAGGTTAGAGGCATTAAATATGCAAAAACTAGAAGATAGAAGAAAAAGAGGCGATATGATCACTACTTACAAAATAGTAACAGGAATTGATAAAATCGACAGGGAAGATTTCCTGAGACCTGGAACTTCAAGAACAAGAGGTCATAGATTTAAACTAGCTAAACACAGATGCCGAAGAAACGTAAGAAAATTCACCTTCGCAAATAGAGTGGTAGACGGTTGGAACAAGTTAAGTGAGAAGGTGGTGGAGGCCAAAACCGTCAGTAGTTTCAAAGCGTTATATGACAAAGAGTGCTGGGAAGACGGGACACCACGAGCGTAGCTCTCATCCTGTAACTACACTTAGGTAATTACACTTAGGTAATTACACAGCGTACACATGCACAAGCGTACACCCAGGCATTAGGAAGCAATGTAGCGGAGGCTGACTCCCCACACAGTTTATAGTGTAGGGATGATAGAGCCCAACAGGCTCAGGAACCTGTACACCTGTTGAACGACGGTTGAGAGGCAGGACCAAAGAGCTAAAGCTCAACCCCCGCAAGCACAACGAGGCGAGTACATACAATGTAAATGTAAAGTACAAGGTTGCCGACCAGCGGGCAGAGCACCACACCGGCCAGGCAAAGAAGGCACTAAACTGCATCAAAAGGCCCACCTCGACAGCAAAACCTCAAAGGCCCAGCACAACCACAACATGTGCCTAGACCCAAAAAGAGCAGTCTGCAAGCCAGGAAGACCCCGGAACCCCAGAAGGCAGAACCAGGTCACATGAGGAAACAAAGCCCCCTGAACCCACAAAAAGGGGGCCCAAGAGGAAGAAACCTCTGGAACGAAACCAAAGAACCCAAAGGAACCCAGAATCGAACCAGGGGGAAGCCAAACCACCACAATTGCCGGCGGAGAACACCACAGAAGGCAAAGCGCAGCCCCCATACAGAACCCTCTGGGAAACAGTCATAACAGACCGAAAACCGAGGGACAAGGTGTGGGAGCAAGCCTAACAGCCAGAAACACTGAGCCCAAACCCATGGGCCCAGAAGCCCGGTGGAAAATAAACACCCAAAGGAACAGTAACGGGCAGAAAACACCAGAAAAGCAAAAAAAAAAACGACAACAGGAGAAGAAAACCCCCTGAAAAAAGGGTGAAAAACTCACCCCAGACGCTCGCTCGCACACCCAGGCGTATGTAAACAAACCGCAACGCCGCCCTGGTGGCCACGCCGGGAAACAGGCAGACGAAAATGGCCGCCAGCAGGGGCTGTGCTGGACGCTAAGAGACAAAAACACGCCAGCAAAAGTGGGAAGCAAGCAGACTGGATGGGCTAAAAACTCCGCCCAAAAGCAGAAAAACCCCGGCAGGGGCAAACCGCCCCAGAACTGCTAGCAGGCATCCCCCACAGCCCCGGGAACCAGCAACAGAGGCCCCGGGGCAGAGCCGTCCTCCAAGCCCTCCGCCCTTAAAGAAAAGAAAGAGTCCATGGGAAAGGCAGCAAGAAACGGGCCGCTGGTAAGCCCCAGAAGCCTTGGCAGGAGGAACAGGCTCTAAAACCTCCGTCCCCCAACCCGAATGGGGCAGCCCCCGAAAACCGCCCGAGTCTCTGCCCCAACTAAACCCCGCCCCGACCCCGAAACCCGCAGACAGTCCGGAACCGGGAACAGGGAGGGAGGAGGGCGAACAGCACCGAACCAAAACGGGGCGGCCTCGGGGCATCCGAGTGGGAAACCAACCGAACATGTTGCAGCAACCTAACCTAGCTTGCAACACGGATGCCGCCTGTACTCTGAACAGTAATAACATCAGGAGTACTGGAGAACAAGCAGAGAAACTCTCTCGCAAGACTCCGGGTCAAGGTGTCAGGGACCCAACAGGCAGCATGACGCAGGTAAATGGCGACTGTCACCTAGAGACAAAGGCACAGCAACCAACGATCCCGTACAAGACGGGTTGGTACCCGGAAGACACATGCAATGGTCCCCCGAGCCCAGACAGGGGTTTCCAGGGCCCGTAGGTTAGCAACTACGGGAAGCCCGGGCAAGGTGTTGCTAACCGGTTAAGAAACCCGAAAACAAGGGTAAAGATTAATACTGAAAATCCCAGGGACGTGTACAAGCACGGGGGCCTAGCAGAAGGCTGCCAAACACTACTAGTGGAACTATAGCCACACTATGCAGACCCCCACCAGGCAAGAAAATAAAAACAAAAGAAAAATCCCGCAAAAGTACACCGTCCCCAGAGGCAACAGGAACCGGCCGCCGCGTAGGTGGCAGGCAGCGCAACACCTTGGCGCCCTAACCAGCACAACACCAACTCCCTACCCAAGGCCAAACAAGGAGCCCAAGCCCCAGCTGGCCCCAAGCCCCAGCTGGCCCCAAGCCCCAGCTGGCCCCAAGGGCGAGGCAAATGCCGAGCAGCAAGAACCCCTACGGGAGCGGTTCCCGAACGCCCCAGAGAAGATAACCCTGACACGCAAGGGCAGTACTCACAGGGCGCCTAGGGAAGGGAACCCCTAGACGCATGCAGCCCCGGCACTGATGAAATACTCCTGGCCACCGCAAACCACAAAAACAGCAGAGAACGCCACACGAGGCAAACACCGCCAAGGAATTTGAGGCCAGAGAAGCGTGTATCCCGGTTGACACTAGCTTACGAACTGACGGCAGCCGGCGCGGTGAGGTCCGGGGCCCCTCCTCCCCCTCCCGGGGAGGGGAGGGCTGCGCGGACAACCGGCGCGGCAGTAAAGTGATTGTTTGATTGTTTTCCTTGTGATTGTAGGGAGTTTTTCTACCTCTCTGTTCGGTTTGTTGTAGTTTTCTACCATGTGGGGTTTGTTTTGTTACGCCTACCTTTCTGGGTGCCTAACCCCGGTCGATGGCAGATAAGGAAAACCCCCAACCATATGGGGTTTTCCAGGGCCATTGCTCCCTGAAACCTCTCTGAAGGGGCCAGGTTCTGGCGCTGGTCCCTGGTAGGTCTGAACTCCATAGCTAGTGTCCCGGTCTAACATAACATACATTAGCCCGATAAGCTCCAGGGAGCCGTAGGGGCTCCCCACAGAAAGAGTAGTCTGCAAGCCAGGAAAACCCCGGAACCCCAGAAGGCAGAACCGGGTCACACAAGGAAACAAAGCCCTCTGAACCCACAAAAGGGGGCCCAAGAGGAAGAAACCTCTGGAACGAAACCAACGAACCCAAAGGAACCCAGAATTGAACCAGGGGGAGGCCAAACCACCACATTTGCCGGCGGAGAACACCACAGAAGACAAAGTGCAGACCCCCTGGGAAACGGTCATAACAGACCGAAAACCGAGGGACAAGGTGTGGGAGCAAGCCTAACAGCCAGGGACACTGAGCCCAAACCCATGGGCCCAGACCCAAAACAAACAAAAAAGGGAAGCCCGGTGTAAAACCAACACCCAAACGTACCCAGAGGAACAGTAAAGGGCAGAAAACACCAGAAAAGCAAAGAAACTACAACAGGAGAATAAAACCCCTGAAAAAGGGTGAAAAAAGACGCTCGCTCGCACACCCAGGCGTATGTAAACAAACCGCAACGTCGCCCTGGTGGCCACGCCGGGAAACAGGCAGACGAAAATGGCCGCCAGCAGGGGCTGTGCCTGACGCTAAGACACACAAAACACGCCAGCAAAAGTGGGAAGCAAGCAGACTGGATGGGCTAAAAACTCCACCCAAAAGCAGAAAAACACCGACAGGGGCAAACCGCCCCAGAACTGCTAGCAGGCATCCCCCACAACCCCGGGAACAAGCAACAGAGGCCCCAGGGCAGAGCCATCCTCCAAGCCCTCCGCCCTTAAAGAAAAGCAAGAGTCCATGGGAAAGGCAGCAAGAAAGGGCCGCTGGTAAGCACCAGAAGGCTTGGCAGGAGGAACAGGCTCGAAAACCCCTGTCCCCCAACCCGAATGGGGCAGCCCCCGAAAACCGCCCGAGTCTCTGCGCCAACTAAACCCCGCCCCGACCCCGAAACCCGCAGACGGTCCGGAGCCGGGAACAGGGAGGGAGGGGCGAACAGCACCTAACCAAAACGGGGCGGCCTCGGGGCATCCGAGTGGGAAACCAACCTAACATGTTGCTGCAACCTTACCTAGCTTGCAACACGGATGCCGCCTGTACTCTGAACAGTAATAACATCAGGAGTACTGGAGAACAAGCAGAGAAACTCTTTCGCAAGACTCTGGGTCAAGGTGTCAGTGACCCAACAGGCAGCATGACGGAGGTAAAATGGCGACTGTCACCCGGAGACAAGGGCACAGCAACCAACGATCCCGTACAAGACGGGTTGGTACCCGGAAGACACATTCAATGGTCCCACGAGCCCAGACAGGGGTTTCCAGGGCCCGTAGGGGTAACAACTACGGGAAGCCCGGGCAAGGTGTTGCTAACCGGTTAAGAAACCCAAACATAACAAGAGGGTAGAGGATAACACTGAAACCCCTGCGACGTGTACAATCACGGGGGGCCTAGCAGAGGGCCACCAAACACTACCAGTGGAACTATAGCCACACTATGCGGACCCCCACTAGGCAAGAAAATAAAAAAAGAAAAACCCCGCAAAAGTACACTGTCCCCAGAGGCAACAGGAACCGGCTGCCGCTTAGGTGGCAGGCTGTGCAATACCTTGACGCCCTAACCAGCACAATACCAATCCCTACCCAGGGCCAAACAAGGGCCCCCAAACCCCAGCTGGCCCCAAGGGCGAGGCAAATGCCGAGCAGCAAGAACCTCTACGGGAATGGTTCCCGAACGCCCCAGGGAAGATAACCCTGTTACGCAAGGGCAGTACTCACAGGGCGCTTAGGGAAGTCAACCACTAAGCACATGCAGCCCCGGCACTGATGAAGTACTCCTGGCCACCGCACAACACAACACATGGCAGTGAACGCCACACAAGGCAAACACCGCCTAGGAAACCGAGGCCAGAGAAGCGTTTATCCCGGTTGACATTAGCTTACGAACTAAAGGCAGCCGGCGTGGTGAGGTCCGGGCCCCCCCCTCCCCCTCCCGGGGAGGTGAGGGCTGCACTGACGACCGGCGTGGCAGTAAAGTGATTGTTTGATTGTTTTCCTTGGGATTGTAGGGAGTTTTCTACCTCTGTTCGGTTTTTGTTGTAGTTTCTTACCATGTGGGGTTTGTTTTGTTACGCCTACCTTTCTGGGTGCCTAACCCCGGTCGATGGCAGATAAAGAAAACCCCCAACCATATGGGGTTTTCCAGGTCCATTAATCCCTGAAACCTCTCTGAAGGGGGCCAGGTTCTGGCACTGGTCCCTGGTAGGTCTGAACTCCATAGCTAATGTCCCGGTCTAACATAACATACATTAGCCCGATAAGCTCCAGGGAGCCGTAGGGGCTCCCCACAGAAAGGACACGAAACTGAATCTAAAGGCCCACCTCGACAAAACCTCAAAGTCCCAGCATGACCACAACACGTGCCAAGACCCAAAAAGATCAGTCTGCAAGCCAGGAAGACCCTGGAACTCCAGAAGGCAGAAACCGGGTCACACACACATTATTCCCAAGGGGCTACTAAATTTGGAGATGGGACAGAAAAATCAGGAAAGGCGGTGGCGTTGCTGTGCTCGTGAAAGAACACCTAAAGGTGAACGAAATAATGACTGCCAATCCACAAGAAGTTGACATAATAGAACTAGAGATCTGCCATGAAGATGATAAACTAATGATCATAAATGCATATAGTCCACCACTAAACAGCACATGGTCAAAGGATGAGCTAGATAGTAAACGAGAAGGTCTTATAACAATAATGAGAGAGATTATAGCGAGAGCGGATAACGATAGTTCACGACTGTTGATAGTCGGTGACTTCAACTTGAAATCCATAGACTGGGAAGCATATAAAGCTAAAACAGAAGATTTCTGGACCTGTAAATTTGTAGACCTCATCCTGGAAACATTCTTGTATCAACATGTTAAACAAGCTACGAGGATGAGGGAAGGGGATGTTCCCTCCATGCTAGATTTGATATTTACCAGGAAGGAGGAAGAAATATTTCACATTCAGTATCTTCCTCCCTTGGGTAAAAGTGACCATGTCTTTTTGGGAATATAGTATGCAATGCGTTATAATCAGGAAGAAAATATGACGGTCGATGCAATTGAAAAACCTGACTTTTAGGAGAGGACATTATGGCAACCTTAGAAATTTTTTTAGTGAGTATAATTGGACAGACTTGTTGCTAGGCAAGGAAGTGAATGAGATGTATGTCAAGTTTTGTGAAATATATGACAAAGGCACAAAAAAATTTATACCAAAACATAGAAGCAGAACTAGGAAACAGGATTGGTTCAACGGAAAGTGCGAGAGGGCCAGAGACCAAAAGACACAAAAATGGAATCAATACAGGAAGAGGCCAAACCCCCAAACATACCAGCGATACAAAGATGCGAGAAACAACTACACGGCAGTGAGGAGAGAGGCAGAAAGAAATTTTGAAAAAGGGATTGCAGACAAATGTAAAACAGAACCAGGTCTATTCTATAAATTTATAAACAACAAATTGCAGGTAAAGGATAATAATCAGAGGTTGAAAATGGAAAATAGATTCACGGAAAATGAAAAGGAAATGTGTGAAACATTAAACGAAAAGTTCCAAAGTGTGTTAGTACAAAATGATATCTTCAGGAAACCAGATACAAGAATTCCAGAGAACAACATAGAACACATAGAGGTGTCTAGAGACGAAGTGGAAAAAATGCTCAAGGAGCTAAATAAGAACAAAGCAGTTGGTCCAAATGGAGTTTCACCATGGGTTCTGAGAGAATGTGCACCTGAGCTCAGCATTCCTCTTCAACTGATTTTTCAGGCATCCCTGTTTACAGGAGTTGTAGCTGATGTGTGGAAAAACACTAACATAGTTCCAGTCTACAAAAGGGGAAGCAGGGAAGACCCCCCTTAATTATAGACCTGTATCATTGACAAGTGTAATACTGTGGTCAAAATATTGGAAAAAATAATTAAATCTAAATGGATAGAACACCTGGAGAGAAATGATATAATATCAGACAGACAGTATGGTTTTCGATCTGGAAGATCCTGTGTATCGAATTTACTCAGTTTCTATGATCGAGCAACAGAGATATTACAGGAAAGAGATGGTTGGGTTGACTGCATCTATCTGGACCTAAAAAAGGCTTTCGACAGAGTTCCACATAAGAGGTTGTTCTGGAAACTAAAATATTGGAGGGGTGACAGGTAAGCTTCTAACATGACTGAAAATTTTTCTGACTGATAGAAAAATGAGGGGCAGTGATCAGAGGCAATGTATCGGACTGGAGAAATGTCACAAGTGGAGTACCACAGGGTTCAGTTCTTGCACCAGTGATGTTTATTGTCTACATAAATTATCTACCAGTTGGTATACAGAATTATATGAACGTGTTTGCTGATGATGCTAAGATAATAGGAAGGATAAGAAACTTAGATCATTGTCATGCCCTTCAAGATGACCTGGACAAAATAAGTATATGGAGCACCACTTGGCAAACGGAATTTAATGTTAATAAATGCCATGTTATGGAATGTGGAATAGGAGAACACAGACCCCATACAGCCTATATATTATGTGAGAAATCTTTAAAGAATTCTGATAAAGAAAGAGATCTAGGGGTGGTTCTAGATAGAAAACTATCACCTGAGGACCACATAAAGAATATTGTGCGAGGAGCCTATGCCACACTTATTAACTTCAGAATTGCTTTTAAATACATGGATGGCGATATACTAAAGAAATTGTTCACGACTTCTGTTAAGCCAAAGCTAGAATATGCAGTGGCTGTGTGGTGCCCATATCTTAAGAAGCACATCAACAAACTGGAAAAGGTGCAAATATATGCTACTAAGTGGCTCCCAGAACTGAAGGGCAAGAGCTACGAGGAGAGGTTAGAGGCATTAAATATGCCAAAACTATTAGACAGAAGAAAAAGAGGTGATATGATCACTACATACAAAATAGTAACAGGAATTGATAAAATCGATAGGGAAGATTTCCTGAGACCTGGAACTTTAAGAACAAGAGGTCATATATATAAACTAGCTAAACACAGATGCCGAAAAAATATAAGAAAATTCACTTTCGCAAACAGAGTGGTAGACGGTTGGAACAAGTTAGGGGAGAAGGTGGTGGAGGCCAAGACCGTCAGTAGTTTCAAAGTGTTATATGACAAAGAGTGCTGGGAAGACGGGACACCGTGAGCGTAGCTCTCATCCTGTAACTACACTTAGGTAATTACATTTAGGTAATTACACGAGGAGACAAAGCCCCCAGAACCCACAAAGTTAGCCCAAGAGGAAGAACCCTCCGGAACAAAACCAAAGAACCCAAAGGAACCCGGAACCGAACCAAGGGGAGGCCAAACATTTTGCCGGCGGAGAAACACCACAGAAAAGCAAAGCACAGCCCCCAGACAGAACCCCCTGGGAAAACGGTCATAACGGACAGAAAACCGAGGGACAAGGTGTGGGAGCAAGCATAACAGCCAAGGACAGAGCCCAAACCCAAAACAGACAAAATTGGGAAACCAGGTGTAAAATCAACACTCAAACGTTCCCAGAGGAACAGGAAACGGGCAGAAAACACCAGAAAAGCAAAGAAACGACAACAGGAGAATAAAACCCCCTGAAAAAAAAGGTGAAAACTCACCCAAGAAGCTCGCTCGCACACCCAGTCGCATGTAAACAAACAGCAACGCCGCCCTGGTGGCCACGCCGGGAAACCGGCAGACGAAAATGGCCGCCAGCAGGGGCTGTGACTGACGTTAAAGATACAAAAACACGCCAGCAAAAGTGGGAAGTAAGCAGACTGGATGGGCGAAAAACGCCGCCCAAAAGCAGAAAAACCCAGGCAGGGGTGAACCGCCCCAGAACTGCTAGCTGGCATCCCCCACAGCCCCGGGAACCAGTAACAGAGGCCCTGGGGCAGAGCCGTCCTCCAAGCCCTCCGACCTTAAAGAAGAGCAAGAGTCCACAGGAAAAGCAGCAAGAAAGGACCGCTGGTAAGACCCAGAAGCCTTGGCAGGAGAAACAGGCTCGAAAACCTCCGTCCCCCAACCCAAACGGGGCAGCCCCTGAAAACCGCCAGTTTCTCGGCACCGCCCCGCCCCGCAATAAACCCGCAGACAGTCCGGAGCCGGGAACAGGGAGGAAAAGGGGCGAACAGCACCTAACCAAAACTCGGGGCATCCGAGTGGGAAACCAACCTAGCATGTTGCAGCAACCTAACCTACCTTGCAACACGGATGCCGCCTGTACCCTGAACAGTTATAACATCAGGAGAGTACTGGAGAGCAAGCAGAGAAATTTCTCGCATGACTCCTGGTCAAGGTGTTAGTGACCCAACAGGCAGCATGACGGAGGTAAAAGTGGAGACTGTCACTCGGAGACAAGGGCACAGCAAGCAACGATCCCATACAAGACGGGTTGGAACCCGGAAGACACATTCAATGGTCCCCCGGGCCCAGACAGGGGTTTCCAGGGCCCGAACGCTGGCTGCTACGGGAAGCCCGGGCAAGGTGTTGCTAAACCGGTTGGAGATAGCACTGAAAACCCCTGAGACGTGTACAATCATGAGGGGCCTAGCAGAGGGCCGCTAAACACTACCAGTGGAACTATAGCCACGCTGTGCAGACCCTCACCAGGCAATTGAAAATAAAAACAAAAGAAAAACCCCGCAAAAGTACATCGTCTCCAGAGGCAACAGGAACCGGTCGCCGCTTAGGTGGCAGGCTGTGCAACACCTTGATGCCCTAACCAGCACAATACCAATCCCTACCCAGGGCCAAACAAGGGTTCCAGCCCCAGCTGGCCCTAAGGGCGAGGCAAATGCTCGCCCTTAGGGCTCCGGCACTGATGAGGTACTCCTAGCCACCGCACAACACAACACACGGCAGTGAACGCCACACAAGGCAAACACCGCCTAGGAAACTGAGGCCAGAGAAGCGTCTATCCTGGTTGACATTAGCTTACGAACTGAAGCTTGGCAGCCGGTGCGGTAGGTCCGGGGCACCCCCCTCCCCCCTCTCGGGGTGGGGAGGGCTACGCGGACGATCGGTGCGGCAGTAAAGTGTGATGTTTGCTTGTTTCTTTGGGAGTGCAGGGAGTTTCTACCTCTCTGTTCGTTTTTTTGTTTTAGTTTTTTACCATGTGGGGTTTGTTTTGTCATGTCAGTCGGCCGAGCAGGGAGCCGGTCGGCCGAGCGGACAGCA
>WNGS01009195.1:17033-30420 GCA_020271785.1 Procambarus virginalis
GAAAAAGGGGAGAAGAGAGAAAGAAAAGGAAAGAGAAAGAAACTGTTCTTCTTCCTTCTATTGATACTCGACCCTCTCTCTGGCTTCGCTATGTTGATGACATTTTTGCTTTATGGCCTCATGACCTTAATCTTTTCCAGCCTTTCCTCGCCTCTCTAACAATCTGGCTCCTTCTATCCATTTCAAGTGAGTGGGAATCTAATTCCCTCCTTCCTTTTCTTGACGTTCATGTTCACAGCTCTGTGTCTGGGTTCTCTTTCTCTGTCTACCGTAAACCCATGCACAGTGGCATGTACATCCACTTCTTTTCCTACCATCCTCCTTCTGTTAAGAAAAGTGTCCTCATCTCTCTCTTCCTCCGCGCTCTACGCATCAGTGACCCTCAGTTTCTTGATTCTGAAATTGCCTTTATCTACAAATCATTCTCTCGCCTTGGTTACCCTTTGCATTTCATCAACTGTGCCTACTCTCAAGCTAAACGAAATTTCTTTCATCCTAAACCTGCTTCCAACACTAGTAGCACTGTACTATGCCTTCCCTTCATATCTGAACTAAAAACTTTTACCAATACCTTTCGTCCTCTTGACATTAAACTCGCCTTTCGACAAACTAACACACTTCGTAGCAATCGACAAACTAACACACTTCGTAGCAATCTAGTTCACACTGCTCCTCCTGCTTCTAATACTGCTGGTGTCTACTCTATTTCCTGTTCGTCTTGTCCTCTCCAATACTTTGGCGAAACTGGCCATACACTGAATGACAGACTTAAAGAACACAAGAGAAGTGTTAAGTCTGCAGACACTAACAATGCTCTCTTCTGCCATGTGAGGGATTCTAATCATCTCATTGATTGGTCTTCCTCCAAAATAATCTTTCCTGCCTCTACTCTACACAGACGCCGTCTTGTGGAATCGGCTCTAATACACAATGTACCCAACATGAACTTGAGTCCTGGCTTTGTTGCTGTAGACTCTTCCCTTTCACAGTATATACTCAAATGCTCTAATCTTTCTAACAAACGTGACCTAACATAAGCCTACCCCTCCTATTTTCTTTCTTTCTCTTTCCTTTTCTTTATCTCTTCTCCTACGCTCCCTTGCTATCCTCTTCTTATTCCTATCTCCTTCTCATTCGGTGGTTATAATAGGAGCTGCCTCGTATGGGCCATTAGGCCTTCTGCAGCTCTTATTATTATTACTATCCCCTCTACTACACCTTACTTTGCTCCTCAGCTCTCTCTTGCCTATTTATTTATTGCCTGTTTCTACTCCCTCATCACAATCGACTTGAAAATGGTCCAGGACGGACCGAAACGTCATCGTCTATTCACCTTCTAGTGTGTGGTCTGGTCAACTTTATACCTGTATTTTTAATAATATATAAAACATTAATGTTTATCAGCACATCTCTGTGAATTACATAATTTATCCGTATTGTGCAGCCTGTGATCCCCGCTTGGCTGGACACTGATACCTAGGTAGTTTTCATGTGTCCGGACACCGGCGATAGGGTGGTATTATTTATTTAACTTAACACTTTCGCTCGGGCATGACGCAGCATTGCGTCATCCGTTTACTGGCGGTGCTTCCGGGCATGACGCAGCATTGCGTCATCCATTTTAAATAATCGCCAAAAATCAGGTTTTTATCCGATTTTTTGGGGACTGGTTTTAAAATGCGCGCCTATGTCTTCCCTACACGCCTATGTCATGTTCAACACACAATAGTACAAACATTTGTGGAAAGGAATTGGGAGTTTAGCTGGAAGGCGTTTGGGCGCTCACTCGCGGCTAATGTGGCCCGTCTTCAACTCGTCGGCGGTTGGAGCGTGACCAGGTTTTTTATTTTATATTCTAATGTTCTTCTAGAGAATTTTATTGCGAACCCATTGAGACCAAAATGAAAGACCTAGGACGAAAATTGAGGTGACCAGAGTGAAAATAGTGAAAACATTTTATCGCTTTCGCGCGCTCCTGGGTAACTCGTTCGCACTTTCTCTGTTTTCTGCGGGTAATTAGCCAGGATTTTGGAGTTTATATGCATTTAGTGCTGTAGAGAATTCTATTGCGAACACAATGATACCAAATTTAATCTCGTAGAACGAGAATTGAGGTGACAAAGTTGAAGAGAGTATACACTTTACGGAATTAACGCGCGCTCCTGCGACACGCGGGGACCCACCACGCACAGTTGAAAGGTGGCGAGCGGGGTGAGCGAAAGTGTTAAGATATATATTTCTTGAAATGTTGTCACACTAATGTCTACATCTTTCTTCCTTCTGACATATAGATTTTAAGGTTCATTAGCAAATATGGAAATTAATTACACAATTTATTGGCTGGTGTGAAGGGCTTCACACTCTCAAGAGCTAGCCATCGAGTAACTATAAACTATCAAATAGCTATACAAATGCATATATCTACACTTTCACTTCAGTTATATTTATGACAAAGTATTTAAAATGTAGCTTATATTTCTGCCTTTCTGTTAACATAGAAAACTTTTGTTTATTACATTATATCAATAAAATATTGATCTTCAGAAGGTTGTAGTTGTAACATCTATTATAAACAACATTATTATTGCAAAGAGAAGGAGTTTCAAAGTCTCATTTGTATGGATACCTTCTCATATAGGTGTTGTCCAGCATGATGACACAAACAAGGCAGCTAAAACTGAATGTGATAAGCCTGAAATTGAGTTGGATATGGGCATTCCAATCTCTTCTGTAAATGCCGCAATATTTTTGGTAATTAGGGAAGACAGAAGAGCAGTCACTGACACACAAAAGCCAGAAAGCACGAGTATAAAGAGCTATGACATGTTTAGAACCGATAATTATATGAATGGGCAGCATAAAACATCCGCTAGACAGTGTGGCATTGAAATTTCCAGAATTAGGCTGGGATATCGATATCTATCGCAGGTGGCTGCAGGTAATGAATGCCCCCAATGGTGAACATTCCAATTGTAAACTATGTGAACAAGAGCTGGGACATGCTCTCCAACACTATATCTGTGATTGCCCTGTTATAAGTGACTTCAGGCCAAATGGTATGAGGTACTTTGAGCTCTGTGATTACTTCATATACTTAGGAATATTGGAAGATATTCTTATGCTGTACCTAGATTTTGCTAATGGGAGCTAATAGATAACATCAGCCTTACATTTTATGTTCTCACCTGATTGTTCATCAGAGATGATTTTTTTTTGTATTGAAGCTGGTAGTTTATCCCTGATGCCATGTATAACTAACCATCCTGTGAGATGGGAATATTAGATGAACTTATAGCTAGTTTTTGATATATACTGTGTAATCTTTCATATAGAATAGGGTAGCAGCACATTGCTGTGTATACCTAAGCTTGTTAATATTAACAAAAAAAGTTAGTTCCTATGAATAGGGAGAGCGACAGTCAAGAAACCTTCTTTAAAATATGAATATCTTTCCTCTCTACAAATGTTCCAACAATGTGTAAATATTTCATTCAAAATGATCTGCTACCAGAAATTTTAGCCAAATATCCCGTTTGCTAACTGTAGGTAGTAACTAAGTGACTGTAACCTATCCACCGCTGCCCACTGGATGGGGGGCGGTGCGCAGGACAAACATATCAATTGTGACACTAGCTCTCCACATATGTCAGTTGCTTAATTTAGAAACTGTACTTGTGGTCAATCTCAAACCCATTGATGATGTGACGACTTATACTGAATTTTGTAACTAGTTCATCAAGATTGTAAATTGCTTAGCTAAATGTATTGTGGAGTTAAGTCCCTGAGCCCATTATGTGCCTCTGTAACTTTCCACTACTGCCCACAAGATGGGTATGGGGTGCATAATAAACGAACTAAACTAAATAAGATCTAATCTCTGTGATTAAAACGCAAAAATGACTTTGTCACTGCCTTTTTGATGTGATACAATCATAAGCTTTATTTGTGAATCGCTATTAAACAGTAAATCAGAGAGCGTGTAGGGTTCAGTGTTCCATGTGCGAAGAAACGGAGATTTTACATAAGTACAGTACATGGTAGTTTAAGTAGCGAATGCATACCAGCAAATAACGATTAGTATCTATAACAAAACTACTGTTCTATGGAGTCGATTTAACTTCCAGCCATGTATTTTTAAATAATCTTTAATGTTTTCTGGCTAGTTATGTTAAATTTCATTAAAAATATGCATTCTACTTGTTAACATCATAAATTAAATTTGCAAATACTGTAATGTGAGCAGAGAAGTGCGACGAATGTATAGAGTTGTATAGAGTTGTACACTGAGAGACCGTGTACAGAAGGCTGATAAGCCAGCAAACACTATCCAGACAACAATATATCTTGGATAAGTCACTCCACAACATTGTTGCTTGGACCATCAACTTCCTTTGATATTACATATATAAATCTTATTTTGTTATGAAATTATATTTTTTCAGAGTAAAATTATGTTTTCTCATGTTCTGCATCCAGCACCAACATTATAGTGAGTATAATATACCATATTACTTCATTAATTACATAATGCTAGGAGGGTTTGAGTAGCTTTGTGTCATTAGGTGGACAGAATCTCCAACAGATGGGGCGAGAGTCGCCCTATTTCTAGCCCAGGCGAGAGTCGAAACTTAAATTAAAATTGCTATATCTTTCGTCTCCAACATGATATATTTCCTTTGATGCACTCACAATAACGATTATAACTCAGTGTTTCTTTAGGCATGTAATATTTTAGGCTTTATTGGCGTATCTTTGTTAATTACACAATATATTAGCAAGTGTGTATGAGTCTGCACTCCATGCCTGACAAGCTACTGAACGCCACTATAAAAACATATGTATCTTCACTTGAGCTTTAAATATTTATATTGCAATGTATTTAAAATGAAGCTTATATTTCTAGCTTTCTTAAGACATATAAAACATTTGTGTTTATTAACGAATTTATGTAAAAATAGACATTGTTCTGAGAGAGAGTTGCTCTGTCGATCAGTCTGTGCAGGGGTCGGAGCTCGGTGATTATTTAAACAGATGAATCTTCATTAGAACTTTAATTATATCTATGGTAAAGTGTTTAAAATGAACCTTATATTTCTATCTTTCTTGGGGCATACAAAACATTTATGATTATTTACATATTTACATGAAATAAACATTGTTCTGAGAGTGAGAGTTGTTTCGTTGATCGATCTGTGTGGGGTCGGAGCTCGGCGATTATAAAAGTACACGTATCTTCGCTTCAAATTTAAAATATGCACATGGTAGGGTATTTAAAATGAAGCTTATATTTCTGTCTTTATTGCGACATATAAAACTCTTACATTTATTAAAGAATCTGTGTGAAATAGGCATTGTTCTGAGATCAATACTGCGGGTTTCGAGCTGGACGAGCGATGAAAACTGTCACTTTTATACAACTACAAAAATCTTCGGTTTTACTTAAAATATTTGTCTGGTAGAGGTTTTATATATAGATCACGTTTCTGTCTTTCTTTCTGACTAATAAATAATTTTGGTTTAATAAGTTATCAAGATGTTTTCAACAATATTCTTTCGGCGTTCGTCTTTTCCAACACGGGCGACCCTTTTGGAAATGCGATACTTGGGTTAACCCATCCCATAGTTGGGTCTGATTCCAACTGGGGTTCAAATAGAATCAGCAAGAAAATAGTATAGGTTTAAGATTGTTAGAAACAATTGGCAAATCATTGATAATGTTAACATTATCTATATGAAGTTGAATTTGGTTTGATGATTTACTTCCAGTGAGCTCAAGCGAGTTCGAGTGATTTTGTTGACCAGACCACACACTAGAAGTTAAAGGGACGTAGTGTGTGGTCTGGTCAACATACTTCAGCCACGTTATTGTGACTCATCGCCTGCATTCGAGTGATTTGTTGTAGAGAAATGCAATGGCCGGAGGTAAAAATCTAGAACTGTATTCAACCATAAATATCTGTTGTTAGTGCCCTCTTCAGAAGGACATAGCTGCTGTGAAAAAGTTCAACACCAGGCAATAAAAATCATTCCAGAACTAAGTACTCATACTAGAGGGCCACATGACGGGGCAGATCTCAAACTTTTATAATACTGAATAATTTGGAGGATGTTGATTCGGAATAGTTCTTCAAAAGGCCAGATGTAACACAAACAAGGATCAACAGGTTCAAAGGTTCAAGCTCAACAAGATGTAGGACTGAGAACGACGTTTTAACCCACAGGGTTTATTAACCAACCGAATTTACACGCCAAAACACCGCAAAATTGTTAAACTCCAACTATAAAAGATCATCAGGGTAAATAGGGAGACCATTAACAAGCCGTCGGTTTTCTGTTCTCGACGAGGCCACTAAAGTGTTAGTGGTCCTCGGGTAAATTCAGGTAAATAACTACATGCAGTACAAAATTTTAAAATGACATACCCATTGGATAAAACCGCACGTGTTTCGGCTTTATCACGGAGTCGAGTAGTAGTTGACACATATCTGGACTGTAGTATGTATCGTGATAATTGACCAGACTTGCCACAGTGTCTATATACTTTATACATTGTGTAGCGGCACACGCAGCACCTCGCGGCCCGCCAGTAATGTTTACATCCGTGACGTCACGCCGGCTAGGACAGATCGTACACATATTTTGACCGTTTCGGACACAAAATTTGTATGTTTCGTATATGTATAACTGTATAACTGTATATAACTGTAGTATATGTATAACTGCTACGTATATGTAATAACTGCTCAATATTAAAACCCAGATATAATGCTATTATCAGTTAAAATCTTCTACTTAACAGGCATATAGTTATTAAATCAAGTTTAGTGATGTGATGAACATAAATTTGGGTTTCGTAAGAACGCCGCCCGCCAGCTTAAACACCCCAAACACGGTCCGTCTAATTACCACAAGCTACACAAGCTTCACAAAGCTTCCTGGCAATACGTTAGTAATGAATAAATATGATATATTTACTCATTATAATGTTGGTGCTGAATGTACAACACGAAAAAAAATAATTTTAATCTGAAAAAGTATCTTTTTATAAAGAAATTAGACGAAATAAAAGCTGGTGACGCCAAATCAAGTCGACGATCCAAGCTTCGGTTAGGTTAGGTTAGGTTTGGTTTGGTTAAGTTAGGTTAGGTTAGGTCAGCCTAACCTAACATATCATATTCTTCATTACTAACGTATTGCCAGGAAGCTTTGTGAAGCTTGTGTAGCTTGTGGTAATTAGACGGACCCCAACAAACCCGAATGTCACAAACTTGATCGTGTTTGATCGTTTATTTATTATTTTATTCATTTAATATATACAAGAAATACATTGGGATTGTGAGGATACATAGTATAATCTAGTTTAGTATATATTAGTATAGCCATTACAATCTTGTAAAACCTTAATCAGGTTTAAGGGCAGGTCCTTAATCTAAGAAAATTTTAAGTAGGTAAATACTTGCAAAATTGTAAAAAAAAAAATGATAAACAGTTACAAAGCAAGAAAAAACTAAAAGATGAGAGAAAATTGTAGGTATATTAAGCACATAGGTAGCTAGGTGATTGCAATGACAGCTTGAATGGTAGTTTAACAAAAATTAGTAGGCACAATATAGCATATGGCTAGCACATAAAAGATTATTATTATTTATTATTATTTATTATTTATAAGACAGCAATGAACACAATGATAAAGTTGTTTGGGTAAGTACATAAAGGTTGGGAGATTGTTTGGGTTAAGTACATAAAGGTGGGAGATTGGCCACGTGGGCGACTCACTAGACACAGAGCAAATTAAAGCTCAGTGTAGGAAACTACGAAGATGAAATTAGCCACTTTTTGGTTTTGTTTTAAATGGTCTCTGATTTGCAATACAAAGCGGAGATGTTTCTGAAAAGGGGGACGAAGAAACAATTGCGCAGCGCGCCCTGCGCGAATGCGCGGGAAGTCCCTGGGGCCATAAATTCTGGGGCAGAGAGGGGACCTGCCTCACTCTGCTCGTCAACGTCGCAGCACTCGAAACTCTGTCCAGCACTCTCCCCCTGCCCTACTCATCCTACTCTAAGGTATTGTGCAAAATTTTCTGTTCAAGTTTAGTCAGGACTGTCCAGTGTTTGGCGTGTGCTGGCGCCTCCCCCCCCCCACCCGTGGGCGTGTGGGCCGCCTTAGTTCCCTAGGGCCTTCTGCACGTTTAGCCTGTCTTGAGATATGCAGGCGCGCCTTTTAGTCTGTGCCAGGTGCTGCAAGCGGCTGTTATTCTAGCTGCTGCCGCAATGCCCCGGGTCGGTGTGTGTTTGCGCCGTGGCCCGAGCGGCCCGCGCCCGGTAGTGTTTACTCCCAGGCGTGCCTAAGGGCATTGGTCAGCTGTGTCCCCTAGGCGTGCACCTAGGGGCCCTGGTTGTGCCCCGCTCGGACGTGCGTGCCTGGCCGGGCCCCCTGCGAGCGGCCCGGGCGTCGCCCTGGAGGCGCCCCCACATTTTATTTTATTTATTTATTTATTTATTTATTATTATTCATATACAAGAAGGTACATTGGGAATGTGAGAATATATAATATGGTAATTACAATCTTGTAAAGCCACTAGTACGCGCAGCGTTTCGGGCAGGTCCTTAATCTAAGAAAATTTTAGTAGGTAAATACTAGCAAAAATTATAAAAAAGAAATGATAACAGGACAGGTGGACACATGGACAAGTTACTGTGGTCCTACGCCCCTAGGGCCGGCCCTGGGGCCCAAGCCCGGTCGGCGGTGGCCACGTGGCGCGGAGCCTGTGGAGCGCTTGCCCCGGGCGTGCCCTTTGTTCCTTCCTGTCCTCCCAGGCGTGCATTCTGGCGCCCAGTCTGCTGTGTCCCCTACCTAGGCTTGTCCCTAGGGCCATGCTGCGTGCCGCGCCTGGATGTGTGTGCCCGGCGGGCTCCCTGCAAGGCGGCCTGGCGTCGCCCTGGGGCGGCGCCACGAGGCCAGGTTGCAGTGGTCCTATGCTCCATGGGCCCGACCACTGGAGCCCATGCCCGGTCGGCGTCGCCCACGTGGCATGGCGCTCAGAGGAGCGCTTGCCCTGGGTTGTCTCGCTTCCTCCCTGTCCCTCTTGGACGCTAAGCCACGCGGATTAGCGGCGTGGCCTTTCCCTGGGGCGGGGGGTCTGTCTGCCTTCGTGCCGTGCCCGGGCGTGCACGCTTGTGGGGGCCTGCTTCACGCCCACAGGCTGGAGACACCCACGCCTGGTGGCGGTGCTCCCGGCGGCAGGCCCTGAGGCTTCTTTGCCTAGGGGCTGCCTCGACGTAGGTTGGGCTTAGCCGAGTGTCTCCCCGTCCTCTGCTGTTCTCGGCACAGGCTGTCCCCCGTTCTATGGTCCGTTTCTGTTCTATGGTCCCCTGTTTGGGGGTGGTCTTTACGCCTGGCATGTTTTGCGTTCATCAGTTATGCAGGTATGTTTGTATGTTGTGACACCCAGGATTTGTTCCCGTCTCGTCTGGCCGGGGTATCCCGGTACATTTGTTCCCAGACCTTTCGTCTGGCCGGTATAGCCCGGTACTTTTGTCCCAGACATTTCGTCTGGCCGGTGTAGCCCGGCACGTTCGTACCCAGACGTTTTGTTTGGCCTGTAACGTACGCTTATGTTACGTTGTTGGGCAGAATAGATACACAGTGTTTAGTGAGTTTTATATTTATTTAGTAGTCCTGGTTACAGCAGTGTCGTAGACGCTGAGACGAAGCCTGGAGCAGAGCAGAGAGCTGAGTGTGGCCGGAGTCGCGGAGCTCTATGTGGGAGAGCGTTGTAGCTGGATGAGGTCGTAGTCTGCTGCCTGTCCTGTGTCGAAGCTGTAGCGTCTTGGGTTGATTAGAACTGCCTACACCGAGTACTACATTCTTGACTGGAGATTGTACTGCGTTTGCTGTTTGATTGATTTGATGAAGATTAAGCCACCCCAAAATGTGGCACGGGGCATGATAGCCCGTAAGTGGTGGCCATTTGAGCCATTATCTAGTATCAATAGATGATACTGGAGATCTGTGGAGGTGCGTGCGACTGCACCCTGCGTGACGGGAGATGTCTCCCGGAACCAAATGGTGGTTTGCTGTTTTCACATCGCTGGCTTATCTAGTGATTACACCTCAGCTCCCTCCAACAAGGTGAGAAGAGTATTACCTGTAATGGGGGAAAGGACTTGTAGCTTGTGTGATTAGTAATGCATTAAGATTATGAGATAATGGAGCTAGTATAAGGATTACTCGCTAAAGGACTTCCCCTGCCAGGAAATGCAAGAAACAATATAAAAAAAACTAAAATACGTGGTGGTTGTGGAACATGTAGTCCGGTACCAAAAGTGCAGGCAGTGTGTGGACAAGCTCGATGTAGCAGGAGAGAAGAATCTGCATGATTGTAGCGTCCTTGGGTCGCTGGTGGAGCATTTAGATCCAGGGCGGATGGGCTCGGGCACCAGGGACAATAGGAGGTAATGTAGGCACGCACTTAGGACAACGAGGGAATCATTGCTAGAGCTGAATTGTCCTTGAGGCGACGAAGAGTCGGAAACGCAAGCTGTAGGTCCAAGATGCTTGAGTCGGCTGAGTATCAGAATGCAGTGTACGTGTAAATGAATCTGACGAAACAGCAGCTGTCGTGGGCGTCCTTGTAGAACAAGCAGTGCCCTGGCAGCGACGGAGTCAGCAGGACAGGCTGTAGATCCCACATGATGTAGTTGCTGATGAAACTGTCAGATGAGTAAGTAACGCTACGCTGTGCAGGAAGCTGTAGTTGATGAAAAATGCCTAGACGATCGCGGTGAAAATCATAGCTGTGGCGAGGGGTGTTGGGCAGCGTTCCGTGACAGGTGGCAGTGGTCCACAGCAGGCAACAGCAGGAGTGAAGGTCAGTGATAATCCATGTTGTAGTCCATCGTGGCTGTGTATCGTCGAAACTCTCCGGGGTCACCAAATGTAACGTACGCTTATGTTACGTTGTTGGTAAGATTAGATACACAGTGTTTAGTGAGTTTTATATTTATTTAGTAGTCCTAGATACAGCAGTGTCGTAGACACTGAGACGAAGCCTGGAGCAGAGCAGAAAGCTGAGTGTGGCCGGAGTCGCGGAGCTCTATGTGGGAGAGCGTTGTAGCTGGATGAGGTCGTAGTCTGACTGCTCTACTCTGTGTCGAAGCTGTAGCGTCTTGGGCCGACTAGCACTGCCCAAGCCGAGTACTACATTCTTGACTGGAGATTGTACTGTTTTGCTGTACTCACATCGCTGGGTTATATGGTGATTACACCTCAGCTCCCTCCAACAAGGTGAGATGAGTATTACCTGTAATTGGGGGAAAAGGATTGTAGCTTTGTGTTGATTAGTGATGCATTAAGATAATGAGATAATGGGGCGAGTAAAAGGATTACTCGCTACAGGCCGGTGTAGCCCGGTACGTCAATTCCACCACGTTTCGTACGAATGCTGTAACAACGGTACTCCCGACCTCTATATCGAGGTCATCTATTATTTATTTTGATCATTTTTAAACACATAATCCTTTATATTTAGACTTTCAGCTATGATTAGTTTCATTGCGCTGCAGTTTTAGGAAAATCTTCGCCAGTTCAGAGTAAAGGGTACCGAATCTATCCTGTCTGTTGGAGCAGTCTATAGGATTCCTACCCCTGATGTGCCGAATTACAATTCACACCTTAGAAATCTAATACTCGATAACAGACTGATCAAAACCCATCTAATTATCGCAGGGGACTTTAATATTGACCTCTGCGAGCCTGAGCACCCTACTACTGTTAGCTTCCTCAACTGTATGAATTCCTGCTTCCTCATACCCTTAATCACTAAACCTACCAGAATCACTGATAGTACTAGCTTCCACGACTCTTGATCACATCTGGACCAACATAACAGCTCCGCTTACTTCAGGTATAATCACCGACAGTACTACAGACCATTACCCCACATTTCTCTTAACTAACATTAACAAACCCACCTCTAGAGTCAAGGAGATAAGTTTTAGGCTGCACAATGAATCTGCTATAGGCAATTTTATAACTGCTGCTGATAATGTCAACTGGGAGTCAGAGTTAGGTAACATAGGGGACATCAACCTAGCAGTACACTCTTTTCTTCAAAAAAACTCTAAGCCTTTATAACACCCACTGTCCTATGCTTACAAAACAAGTCACTACCAAAAGGCTTAACAATCCATGGCTTACAAAGGGAATACTTAAATCCATTAATAAAAACATGACCTTGAGTAAGAAGTATAGGCTAGGAACCGTCTCTAAAGAATTCTCAAAAGAATTACTCTTTACTGATATCTAAGATTAATTAGACGATCAAAAACTAAATACTACGAAGATAAATATTTACCCAAATAAAGATGCAACATTAAAAAACTTGGAGCACAGTTTCACAAATCTTGGGATCAAAGAAGATTTTAAACAACAACCAACACTCCTGTCAAATAACGATGGTCATCTTTCAGCATCTGATTCTGCTATTGAGTTTAATAGTTTCTTCTCTTCCATTGGGTCAAATGATATTCCATTGCAAATGATATTCCTTCTTCCAGTACTGAGGTTAATGACTACCTTACAGGTAAACTATCCACAGTCTCTGTACCTAAGCCTACTATTTCCTACTAATTCCACTGATGTCAATGAGATAATCCTTTCCCTTAAAACCAAGTCTAGTGCCCTTGAGGAGATTCCGACATTAATTTACAAAAAAGTCTCCAGATCCTTAGCCCCTGCAATTACATTGCTCTTCAACAAGTCTCTTGAAACTCAAAACCTTCCCAGATATTCTAAAAAAAAGCGAGAGTAACCCCTGTCCACAAATGTGGTGATGATCTCACTGATGTTAACATCAACTACAGTCCTATTTCAATCCTACCTAACTTATCAAAAAATTTTTGACAAACTAATCTACAAGCAGCTTTACTCTTATCTAGCCAAGCACACTATACTTAGCTCTTGCCAATATGGCTTCAGACCTAAAAAAAGCACTAACGATGCATGCACTTATTAGTATGATTAACTTAATTCATGCGTCTCTTGATAAAAATGAGTTCCCTGTTGGGTAATTTGTGGACCTGCTGTAAGGCTTTTGACACTGTGAACCACCAAAACCTTCTTAATATTACATCATTATGGAGTCAGAGGTTACTCCCTTCAATACCTTAAGTCTTACCTTTATCTGACAGACTCCAGTAGTTTCTTGTGAACAATTCAATTTCTAATACCCTACCCATCAACATTGGTGTTCCTCAGGGCAGTATACTTGGCCCCTATCTCTTTCTCCATCTACATTACTGACCATGTACCAAATGCATCCCAACACCTTAGACCAATTCTATTTGGATGACGACCACAAACCCTTCATTTACTCCAGTCCCTGAC
>WNGS01009196.1:16683-31661 GCA_020271785.1 Procambarus virginalis
GGCACCCTAGTGTGTCACCTGGCACCCTAGTGTGTCACTGGCACACTAGTGTGTCACCTGGCACCCCTAGGTGTCACCTGGCACCCTAGTGTGTCACTGGCCCCTTGTGTGTCACCTGGCACCCTAGCGTGTCACCTGGCACCTCTAGTGCGTCACCTGGCACCCTTGTGTGTCACTGGCACCCTTGTGTGTCACCTGGCAACCTAGCGTGTCACCTGGCACCCTAGTGCGTCACCTGGCACCCTAGCGCGTCACCTGGCACCCTAGCGCGTCACCTGGCACCCTAGTGTGTCACCTGGCACCCTATAGTGCGTCACTGGCACCCTAGTGTGTCACCTGGCACCCCTAGTGTGTCACCTGGCACCCTTGTGTGTCACCTGGCACTCCTAGTGCGTCACCTGGCACCCTAGTGGTCACCTGGCACCCTAGCGGTCACCTGGCTAGAACTGGACCTTAATATCACCTGTGTATGTATGACTGCGCGTGTGTATACAAACATTCACACACACAAACACCACCATGTATACGAGCCATACACATGTATACACCGGTAATATCCATGGGTGTGTATTTCCAGCTTCAGTTTTCACAAAATAAACAATTCAACATCAGAGAGTCGCCTAGTTTATGGACAGTGTGATAATACACAGATTTTGTTGTCTCTATTCCATACACACGGGTGGGGGGGGGGGGTGTATGTGTACCCTGGCGGGGAAGTATACAGGACTCGTAAACTTTTTAACAAATGTAGACTAAGCCAACATGATAAATAAAGATGTAAAGGTTTCGGAAGTAGTTGAGTAAATGGTGAATCCTGAGCCAGGATGCAGATAGCCTTACTCCCCCCCCACAGGACATAAACACCTGACATAACTATCTGATACGACTGACAAACAATCACACAAGGACTACCATTCAGCGGGTCGTTTAACCCTCCATCTTCAGTCCACAACAGGCGGATGGAACTAGATAATCAGAGGCTTGGATTCACCGAGAGGTTGTGATGCCCTCTTACACGAAACCTGTGCATCTCTGAATATGCAAACCTGTATATGGCGGGACTTGAAACCCGCCATATACTGCAGGTATGTTGACGACATTTTACACAGGTACTGATGAAGACATTGCAGGAGCTGAGAGCTGAAGGAGGCATTTGAGCGGAATTCTATGTTGTGTTTCACTTACGAGATGGAGAAGGATGGGAAGCTGCCCTTATAGATGTAACAGCCATGGAAAGGAGTGGAGGCTTCCACACTGCAGTCTACACTAAGGAAACAAACATAGGAATGTGCCTCAATGCCAACAGTGACTGCCCAGACAGGTACAAGAGGAGTGTTGTCAATGCTTACGTCGACCGTGCTCTCAGCCACAGCTCAGGATGGAAGCAAGTCGACGAAGAACTCTGTAGGGTAAGGCAGGTGCTAGTCAACAACGGCTTCTCTAACGGTTTTGTTGAAGACGTCATAAAAAGAAAGGTGAAACGCCATGCAACCTCTGAAGAGTCATCCAACACAACACATGTACACCCTATTAGGCTGTTTTACAGAACTTCTTTTCGATGGCTCACTAAACAAAGGAAAGGGTCCTGAAAGATATTATTGATTGGAACGTTATCCCTACAGACAAAAATCTGAAAATACAATTGATCATTTACTTCAAAAACAAAAAACTGCCAACTACTCATGAGAAACTCTCCAGACACCAAACAGAACACTTGAAGGAAACCAACGTCGTCTATGCCTTCACATGCCCACTTGGGGACTGTCAGCCCCGAAAAACTCAGTATATAGGCAAGACAACAACGTCTCTTTCCAGGCGATTAACAATGCACAAACAACAGGACTCCATCAAGGAACATATAATCTCCTCTCACAACCAGACCATCACCAGAGAAATCTTAACACAGAACAGAAATTTCTTTTTGATTTCTTTTTTAAATTTTGATTTCTTAACATAACACAGAAATCATCGATAAATACAGCAATAGCAGGCGGCTCGACATCAGCGAGGCACTACAAATAAAAAAGTCAACACCAGCAATCAACAGCCAATAAATGCACAACTATATACTATCACCTTCAAGACCCCAACCAACATAGAAGCAGCAAGAGAAAATATGGGCCAATAGGTCTTCTGCAGTTACTTCCATTCTTATGTTATACCATTGATACGTGTTCTGTCACCTCACCCAAAACGAGTATAAGTATGATGTAGTTTATGTGTAAACTAAGTCTTTGAAAATGTAATAAGCATTACGAAACGCGTTCAGGTGTCAGACCAGAAATAACGAATGAATTTTGAAGAGTTAATTTATCAATTACCCTCGACAGTGAAGAAGAACGTAAGAAATATTGAGAAGATTCGTGTTAGAATTACTAATCTTACCCTTTCGGTCAAATTCTCATATTCAACAACATATGTTCCAAGAAAGACTGCAACCAATATAATATATATATATATATATATATATATATTATATATATATATATATATATATATATATATACACAGGAGCAGGCAGGGAACCAGCAATAGAAGCCATCACGTGACTTGGGTTAACATAGCTACCCCCCCCCTCTGTATAAACACGACCCCCCCCCTCAGTATATAAACAGCGATTTACGGCTTTCCTGTTTGCACTGGCTGTGTGTAACTCCTTCCTGCCTCTCCCCACCAGAGATAGGGTCCACCAGGCTGTTGCTTGGAGCGGCCCGCAGGCCCACACCACCCACCACACCTGGTTGGTCCGGCAATATTTCTGATGCTCGCTGGGAGGGTGTTGAACAACCGCGGACCTCTGATGTTTATACAGTGTTCTCTGATTGTGCCTATGGCACCCCTGAATTGTGCCATTATGGACCAAGAGTGCCATTATGGCTCAAGAGTGTCATTATGCATCTAGAGTGTCATTGTGCATCTAGAGTGCCATTATGCATCTAGAGTGTCATTATGCATCTAGAGTGTCATTGTGCATCTAGAGTGTCATTATGCATCTAGAGTGTCATTATGGATCAAGAGTGTCATTATGGATCAAGAGTGTCATTATGCATCTAGAGTGTCATTATGCATCTAGAGTGTCATTGTGCATCTAGAGTGTCATTATGCATCTAGAGTGTCATTATGGATCAAGAGTGTCATTATGGATCAAGAGTGTCATTATGGATCAAGAGTGTCATTATGGATCAAGAGTGTCATTATGGATCAAGAGTGTCATTATGGATCAAGAGTGTCATTATGCATCTAGAGTGTCATTATGCATCTAGAGTGTCATTGTGCATCTAGAGTGTCATTATGCATCTAGAGTGTCATTGTGCATCTAGAGTGTCATTATGCATCTAGAGTGTCATTGTGCATCTAGAGTGTCATTATGCATCTAGAGTGTCATTATGGATCAAGAGTGTCATTATGGATCAAGAGTGTCATTATGCATCTAGAGTGTCATTGTGCATCTAGAGTGTCATTATGCATCTAGAGTGTCATTATGGATCAAGAGTGTCATTATGCATCTAGAGTGTCATTATGGATCAAGAGTGTCATTATGCATCTAGAGTGTCATTATGCATCTAGAGTGTCATTATGCATCTAGAGTGTCATTATGCATCTAGAGTGTCATTATGGATCAAGAGTGTCATTATGCATCTAGAGTGTCATTATGCATCTAGAGTGTCATTATGCATCTAGAGTGTCATTATGGATCAAGAGTGTCATTATGCATCTAGAGTGTCATTATGCATCTAGAGTGTCATTGTGCATCTAGAGTGTCATTATGCATCTAGATTGTCATTGTGCATCTAGAGTGTCATTATGGATCAAGAGTGTCATTATGCATCTAGAGTGCCATTATGCATCTAGAGTGTCATTATGGATCAAGAGTGTCATTATGCATCTAGAGTGTCATTATGCATCTAGAGTGTCATTGTGCATCTAGAGTGTCATTATGCATCTAGAGTGTCATTGTGCATCTAGAGTGTCATTATGCATCTAGAGTGTCATTATGCATCTAGAGTGTCATTATGCATCTAGAGTGTCATTGTGCATCTAGAGTGTCATTATGCATCTAGAGTGTCATTATGCATCTAGAGTGTCATTGTGCATCTAGAGTGTCATTATGCATCTAGAGTGTCATTATGCATCTAGAGTGTCATTATGGATCAAGAGTGTCATTATGCACCTAGAGTGTCATTATGCATCTAGAGTGTCATTGTGCATCTAGAGTGTCATTATGGATCAAGAGTGTCATTATGCATCTAGAGTGTCATTATGGATCAAGAGTGTCATTGTGCATCTAGAGTGTCATTATGCATCTAGAGTGTCATTGTGCATCTAGAGTGTCATTATGCATCTAGAGTGTCATTATGCATCTAGAGTGTCATTATGCATCTAGAGTGTTATTGTGCATCTAGAGTGCCATTATGCATCTAGAGTGTCATTATGGATCAAGAGTGTCATTATGCATCTAGAGTGTCATTATGCATCTAGAGTGTCATTGTGCATCTAGAGTGTCATTATGCATCTAGAGTGTCATTATGCATCTAGAGTGTCATTGTGAATCTAGAGTGTCATTATGCATCTAGAGTGTCATTATGCATCTAGAGTGTCATTATGGATCAAGAGTGTCATTGTGCATCTAGAGTGTCATTATGCATCTAGAGTGTCATTGTGCATCTAGAGTGTCATTGTGCATCTAGAGTGTCATTATGGATCAAGAGTGTCATTATGCATCTAGAGTGTCATTGTGCATCTAGAGTGTCATTGTGCATCTAGAGTGCCATTATGCATCAAGAGTGTCATTATGGATCAAGAGTGTCATTATGGATCAAGAGTGTCATTATGCATCTAGAGTGTCATTATGGATCTAGAGTGTCATTATGCATCTAGAGTGTCATTGTGCATCTAGAGTGTCATTGTGCATCTAGAGTGTCATTATGGATCAAGAGTGTCATTATGCATCTAGAGTGTCATTATGCATCTAGAGTGTCATTATGCATCTAGAGTGTCATTGTGCATCTAGAGTGTCATTATGGATCTAGAGTGTCATTGTGCATCTAGAGTGTCATTATGGATCTAGAGTGTCATTATGCATCTAGAGTGTCATTATGGATCTAGAGTGTCATTATGCATCTAGAGTGTCATTATGCATCTAGAGTGTCATTATACATCTAGAGTGTCATTGTGCATCTAGAGTGTCATTATGCATCAAGAGTGTCATTATGGATCTAGAGTGTCATTATGCATCTAGAGTGTCATTATGGATCTAGAGTGTCATTGTGCATCTAGAGAGTCATTATGCATCTAGAGTGTCATTATGCATCTAGAGTGTCATTGTGCATCTAGAGTGTCATTATGCATCTAGAGTGTCATTATGCATCTAGAGTGTCATTATGCATCTAGAGTGTCATTATGGATCAAGAGTGTCATTGTGCATCTAGAGTGTCATTATGCATCTAGAGTGTCATTGTGCATCTAGAGTGTCATTGTGCATCTAGAGTGTCATTGTGCATCTAGAGTGTCATTATGGATCAAGAGTGTCATTATGCATCTAGAGTGTCATTATGGATCAAGAGTGTCATTATGCATCTAGAGTGTCATTATGGATCAAGAGTGTCATTATGCATCTAGAGTGTCATTATGCATCTAGAGTGTCATTATGGATCAAGAGTGTCATTATGCATCTAGAGTGTCATTATGCATCTAGAGTGTCATTATGGATCAAGAGTGTCATTATGCATCTAGAGTGTCATTATGCATCTAGAGTGTCATTGTGCATCTAGAGTGTCATTATGGATCAAGAGTGTCATTATGCATCTAGAGTGTCATTATGCATCTAGAGTGTCATTATGCATCAAGAGTGCCATACACATCTAGAGTGTCATTATACATCTAGAGTGTCATTATGCATCTAGAGTGCCATTATGCATCTAGAGTGTCATTATGCATCTAGAGTGCCATTATGCATCTAGAGTGCCATTATGCATCTAGAGTGCCATTATGCATCTAGAGTGCCATTATGCATCAAGAGCATCATTATGCATCTAGAGTGCCATTATGCATCTAGAGTGCCATTATGCATCTAGAGTGCAATTATGCATCTAGAGTGCCATTATGCATTTAGAGTGTCATTATGCATCTAGAGTGTCATTATGCATCTAGAGTGCCATTATGCATCTAGAGTGCCATTATGCATCTAGAGTGCCATTATGCATCTAGAGTGTCATTATGCATCTAGAGTGCCATTATGCATCTAAGTGCCATTATGCATCTAGAGTGCCATTATGCATCTAGAGTGCCATTATGCATCTAGAGTGCCATTATGCATCTAGAGTGCCATTATGCATCTAGAGTGTCATTATGGATCAAGAGTGTCATTATGGATCAAGAGTGTCATTATGCATCTAGAGTGTCATTATGCATCTAGAGTGTCATTATGCATCTAGAGTGTCATTATGCATCTAGAGTGTCATTATGCATCTAGAGTGTCATTATGCATCTAGAGTGTCATTATGCATCTAGAGTGCCATTGTGCATCTAGAGTGCCATTATGCATCTAGAGTGTCATTATGGATCAAGAGTGTCATTATGCATCTAGAGTGTCATTATGCATCTAGAGTGTCATTATGCATCTAGAGTGTCATTTGCATCTAGAGTGCCACTATGCATCTAGAGTGTCATTATGCATCTAGAGTGTCATTATGCATCTAGAGTGTCATTATGCATCTAGAGTGTCATTGTGCATCTAGAGTGTCATTATGCATCTAGAGTGTCATTATGCATCTAGAGTGTCATTATGGATCAAGAGTGTCATTATGCATCTAGAGTGTCATTATGCATCTAGAGTGTCATTGTGCATCTAGAGTGTCATTATGCATCTAGAGTGTCATTGTGCATCTAGAGTGTCATTATGGATCAAGAGTGTCATTATGCATCTAGAGTGTCATTATGCATCTAGAGTGTCATTATGGATCAAGAGTGTCATTATGCATCTAGAGTGTCATTATGCATCTAGAGTGTCATTGTGCATCTAGAGTGTCATTATGCATCTAGAGTGTCATTGTGCATCTAGAGTGCCATTATGCATCTAGAGTGTCATTATGGATCAAGAGTGTCATTATGCATCTAGAGTGTCATTATGCATCTAGAGTGTCATTATGCATCTAGAGTGTCATTGTGCATCTAGAGTGCCATTATGCATCTAGAGTGTCATTATGCATCTAGAGTGTCATTATGCATCTAGAGTGTCATTATGCATCTAGAGTGTCATTGTGCATCTAGAGTGCCATTATGCATCTAGAGTGTCATTATGCATCTAGAGTGCCATTATGTATCTAGAGTGTCATTATGCATCTAGAGTGTCATTATGCATCTAGAGTGTCATTATGCATCTAGAGTGTCATTATGCATCTAGAGTGTCATTGTGCATCTAGAGTGCCATTATGCATCTAGAGTGTCATTATGGATCAAGAGTGTCATTATGCATCTAGAGTGTCATTATGCATCTAGAGTGTCATTATGTATCTAGAGTGTCATTGTGCATCTAGAGTGCCATTATGCATCTAGAGTGTCATTATGGATCAAGAGTGTCATTATGCATCTAGATTGTCATTATGCATCTAGAGTGTCATTGTGCATCTAGAGTGCCATTATGCATCTAGAGTGCTATTATGCATCTAGAGTGTCATTATTCATCTAGAGTGTCATTGTGCATCTAGAGTGTCATTGTGCATCTAGAGTGTCATTATGCATCTAGAGTGTCATTGTGCATCTAGAGTGTCATTATGCATCTAGAGTGTCATTGTGCATCTAGAGTGTCATTATGCATCTAGAGTGTCATTATGGATCAAGAGTGTCATTATGGATCAAGAGTGTCATTGTGCATCTAGAGTGTCATTGTGCATCTAGAGTGTCATTATGGATCAAGAGTGTCATTATGCATCTAGAGTGTCATTATGGATCAAGAGTGTCATTGTGCATCTAGAGTGTCATTGTGCATCTAGAGTGTCATTATGGATCAAGAGTGTCATTGTGCATCTAGAGTGTCATTGTGCATCTAGAGTGTCATTATGGATCAAGAGTGTCATTGTGCATCTAGAGTGTCATTGTGCATCTAGAGTGTCATTATGGATCAAGAGTGTCATTATGCATCTAGAGTGTCATTATGGATCAAGAGTGTCATTGTGCATCTAGAGTGTCATTATGCATCTAGAGTGTCATTGTGCATCTAGAGTGTCATTATGCATCTAGAGTGTCATTATGCATCTAGAGTGTCATTATGCATCTAGAGTGTTATTGTGCATCTAGAGTGCCATTATGCATCTAGAGTGTCATTATGGATCAAGAATGTCATTATGCATCTAGAGTGTCATTATGCATCTAGAGTGTCATTGTGCATCTAGAGTGTCATTATGCATCTAGAGTGTCATTATGCATCTAGAGTGTCATTGTGAATCTAGAGTGTCATTATGCATCTAGAGTGTCATTATGCATCTAGAGTGTCATTATGGATCAAGAGTGTCATTGTGCATCTAGAGTGTCATTATGCATCTAGAGTGTCATTGTGCATCTAGAGTGTCATTGTGCATCTAGAGTGTCATTGTGCATCTAGAGTGTCATTATGGATCAAGAGTGTCATTATGCATCTAGAGTGTCATTGTGCATCTAGAGTGGCATTGTGCATCTAGAGTGCCATTATGCATCAAGAGTGTCATTATGGATCAAGAGTGTCATTATGCATCTAGAGTGTCATTATGGATCAAGAGTGTCATTATGCATCTAGAGTGTCATTATGGATCTAGAGTGTCATTATGCATCTAGAGTGTCATTGTGCATCTAGAGTGTCATTGTGCATCTAGAGTGTCATTATGGATCAAGAGTGTCATTATGCATCTAGAGTGTCATTATGCATCTAGAGTGTCATTATGCATCTAGAGTGTCATTGTGCATCTAGAGTGTCATTATGGATCTAGAGTGTCATTGTGCATCTAGAGTGTCATTATGGATCTAGAGTGTCATTATGCATCTAGAGTGTCATTATGGATCTAGAGTGTCATTATGCATCTAGAGTGTCATTATGCATCTAGAGTGTCATTATACATCTAGAGTGTCATTGTGCATCTAGAGTGTCATTATGCATCAAGAGTGTCATTATGGATCTAGAGTGTCATTATGCATCTAGAGTGTCATTATGGATCTAGAGTGTCATTATGCATCTAGAGTGTCATTGTGCATCTAGAGTGTCATTGTGCATCTAGAGAGTCATTATGCATCTAGAGTGTCATTATGCATCTAGAGTGTCATTGTGCATCTAGAGTGTCATTATGCATCTAGAGTGTCATTATGCATCTAGAGTGTCATTATGGATCAAGAGTGTCATTGTGCATCTAGAGTGTCATTATGCATCTAGAGTGTCATTGTGCATCTAGAGTGTCATTGTGCATCTAGAGTGTCATTGTGCATCTAGAGTGTCATTATGCATCAAGAGTGTCATTATGCATCTAGAGTGTCATTATGCATCTAGAGTGTCATTGGATCAAGAGTGTCATTATGCATCTAGAGTGTCATTATGCATCAAGAGTGTCATTATGCATCTAGAGTGTCATTATGCATCTAGAGTGTCATTATGCATCTAGAGTGTCATTATGCATCTAGAGTGTCATTATGCATCTAGAGTGTCATTGTGCATCTAGAGTGTCATTATGGATCAAGAGTGTCATTATGCATCTAGAGTGCCATTATGCATCTAGAGTGCCATTATGCATCTAGAGTGCCATTATGCATCTAGAGTGCCATTATGCATCTAGAGTGTCATTATGCATCTAGAGTGCCATTATGCATCTAGAGTGCCATTATGCATCTAGAGTGCCATTATGCATCTAGAGTGCCATTATGCATCTAGAGTGCCATTATGCATCTAGAGTGTCATTATGCATCTAGAGTGTCATTATGCATCTAGAGTGCCATTATGCATCTAGAGTGCCATTATGCATCTAGAGTGCCATTATGCATCTAGAGTGTCATTATGCATCTAGAGTGTCATTATGCATCTAGAGTGTCATTATGCATCTAGAGTGCCATTATGCATCTAGAGTGCCATTATGCATCTAGAGTGCCATTATGCATCTAGAGTGCCATTATGCATCTAGAGTGCCATTATGCATCTAGAGTGTCATTATGCATCTAGAGTGCCATTATGCATCTAGAGTGCCATTATGCATCTAGAGTGCCATTATGCATCTAGAGTGTCATTATGCATCTAGAGTGTCATTATGCATCTAGAGTGTCATTATGCATCTAGAGTGCCATTATGCATCTAGAGTGCCATTATGCATCTAGAGTGCCATTATGCATCTAGAGTGCCATTATGCATCTAGAGTGCCATTATGCATCTAGAGTGCCATTATGCATCTAGAGTGCCATTATGCATCTAGAGTGTCATTATGCATCTAGAGTGTCATTATGCATCTAGAGTGTCATTATGCATCTAGAGTGCCATTATGCATCTAGAGTGCCATTATGCATCTAGAGTGCCATTATGCATCTAGAGTGCCATTATGCATCTAGAGTGTCATTATGCATCTAGAGTGCCATTATGCATCTAGAGTGCCATTATGCATCTAGAGTGTCATTATGCATCTAGAGTGCCATTATGCATCTAGAGTGCCATTATGCATCTAGAGTGTCATTATACATAGACGCTCCATCCCTTATGCATCTAGAAGCCCCATTGCATCTAGAGTGCCATTGTGCATCTGAGCCCCGAAATCATGGCAAGGTATCTATGGCACTGAGTGCCACGAGGCTGACCTCTTCACTATGGCACACAGCCGACGTTGCCATACACCACACACCACACACATGCCTGGCCACGTTGACACGGCATTTTCTTTCACCCTATGCCTCTATTCACCTAGACACACACACACACGGGAGCTAGGCAGCTGTTGAGTTGAGACAGGTGTCGCAGGTGTTGATAAGAGTCTCAACACCTGTGAGAGTCACTTACAGGAAGCCTCGAACGACGGTCATTCCAAAAGCTATGTATAGTTAAGTCCGGTATTTCCCTCTCCGGAGCTGATCTTGACTCCAAGATCTCGGCCTCTCTACCGAATTTTAATCTCAGTTTAAAAGAGGCTGTCCATCTTGGTTGTTCTTCCTCGGTATCTTGTATGCAGTGATCATATCCCTCTGCTCTGCGTCCATAGTGCATACTGACGATTAGGGTATGTTTGTACGTCGCTGGAAGGTCAACAGTCGTGTTTTAAACGGAGTGACAAATGGAGCGACCGGAACTATGTGGACTATGGCCAGACTCGTGAGGTTAGGCACAGGTAAAACAGCACCAGAGAATATGGTCTGAAGTGGTCCCCCCCCCCCCCGAGTAGTCGGGGACAGGAAGCCTGCGGGTTACCGAGGGCCTGCGGCAGAGGGCATCAGGTGCAAGGACACCCAAGGCCGTCTACTGAGCTCACAGTGCAACCCACAACAAGCGCCTTAATCACAGCCAACTATTTACCGCTTAGAGATACCTTCAAAACACGGCATACAACCTACATCAGACTAACAAGCGAGTATATGCAGCTCCAGCTAGAATCTTCCCCCTAAACAAACACAATTAAAACAACAACAAAAATGTAATATGTGGCGAGGCTTGTGCTGGAACCGAGAGAACTTATCCTCATCTTGTGGAAGAAATGAAGAATCGGAGGAGACATGACCCCAACATACCTGATACCAAGAGGAAATCACAGTGACGAAATATGCTATGTTCAGGATAAGAACTCTAGATACATGAGATAAATCGAGTGAAAGGAAAAGTAGCAGAGATCAGTAGATCAGTAGAATGAATAAGTAGATTTGCAAAAGCAGATTAATTAATTGCCTGGGTAAATACTGGTTTAGAATTATATTGATATTTTTGTTCAATAATGGAAGAAATTAGTGCGCAACTTAATAGACGCGGGAGTGATGGATTGTTTCAAGCGAAGGTTAGACATATATATGCGTTTGGGTGGCTATAACTAGGAGCTGCCTCGTATGGACCAATAGAAGCTGCCTCGTATGGACCAATAGCAGCTGCCTCGTATGTACCAATAGCAGCTGCCTCGTATGGACCAATAGCAGCTGCCTCATATGGACCAATAGCAGCTGCCTCGTATGGACCAATAGCAGCTGCCTCGTATGTACCAATAGCAGCTGCCTCGTATGGACCAATAGCAGCTGCCTCATATGGACCAATAGCAGCTGCCTCGTATGGACCAATAGCAGCTGCCTCGTATGGACCAATAGCAGCTGCCACGTATGGACCAATAGGAGCTGCCTCGTATGGACCAATAGGAGCTGCCTCGTATGGACCAATAGCAGCTGCCTCATATGTACCCAAAGCAGCTGCCTCGTATGGACCAATAGCAGCTGCCTCGTATGGACCAATAGCAGCTGCCTCGTATGGACCAATAGCAGCTGCCTCGTATGGATCAATAGGAGCTGCCTCATATGGACCAATAGCAGCTGCCTCGTATGGACCAATAGCAGCTGCCTCGTATGGACCAATAGGAGCTGCCTCATATGGACCAATAGCAGCTGCCTCGTATGGACCAATAGCAGCTGCCTCATATGTACCCATAGCAGCTGCCTCGTATGGACCAATAGCAGCTGCCTCGTATGGACCAATAGGAGCTGCCTCGTATGGACCAATAGGAGCTGCCTCGTATGGACCAATAGCAGCTGCCTCATATGTACCCAAAGCAGCTGCCTCGTATGGACCAATAGCAGCTGCCTCGTATGGACCAATAGCAGCTGCCTCGTATGGACCAATAGCAGCTGCCTCGTATGGATCAATAGGAGCTGCCTCATATGGACCAATAGCAGCTGCCTCGTATGGACCAATAGCAGCTGCCTCATATGTACCCAAAGCAGCTGCCTCGTATGGACCAATAGCAGCTGCCTCGTATGGACCAATAGCAGCTGCCTCGTATGGATCAATAGCAGCTGCCTCATATGGACCAATAGGAGCTGCCTCGTATGGACCAATAGGAGCTGCCTCGTATGGATCAATAGCAGCTGCCTCGTATGGACCAATAGGAGCTGCCTCGTATGGACCAATAGGAGCTGCCTCGTATGGACCAATAGGAGCTGCCTCGTATGGACCAATAGCAGCTGCCTCGTATGGACCAATAGCAGCTGCCTCGTATGGACCAATAGAAGCTGCCTCGTATGGACCAATAGAAGCTGCCTCGTATGGACCAATAGCAGCTGCCTCATATGGACCAATAGCAGCTGCCTCGTATGGACCAATAGGAGCTGCCTCGTATGTACCAAACTGCCTCGCAGTAGATTTCAGGGGGCGCTGCCCCACAAAATCAGACCCCCACACCCCTCCTCCCAAGACACACGCGCCAACTACCCATTAGACCCACGCCCTTAACGACAGGTGTGAGGGGCTGACCCATTAACACCTCGAGGACATCACCAATCCTAAACATTTTCTGTGGCTGCCGGTGAGTGATGTGTGGTGAGTGTGTGCTGGTGAGTGAGTGTGCTGGTGAGCGAGTGTGCTGGTGAGTGAGTGTGCTAGTGAGGAGTGTGCTGTGGAGTGAGTGGTGCTGGGGTGAGGCTGGTAGAAGTGTGGCTGTGAGATGTTTGGTGTTGGAGTGAGTGTGCTGTAGTGAGTGGCGTGTAGTTGTGTGTGAGTATTGGTGATGGGTGTGCTGGTGAGGTGAGTGTGATGGGTGAGTATGGTGCTGGTGTGAGTGAGGTGTGGTAGTAAGTGAGTGTGCTGGTGAGAGTGCGTATTGGAGTGTGCGGAGTATGTACTTGAGTGTGGTGATGTATTTTGGAGTGTGGTGTGAGTGGTGCTGCGTTGTGGAGTATGTGTGGTGAGTGAGTGTGATGAGTGAGTATGCTGGTGAGTGAGTGTGCTGGTGAGTGAGTGTGCTACAAATCGTCCCTACCCAGAGTATCGACCGCGCGAGCGCGCGTTACGGTGACCTGCTTTAGCTATCCCTCCCCCCCCCATTTGTCCTACCACCCCCCTGTCCCTCCTCTGACTGCCCCATACCCCCTCCACCACCTCACCCCCTGGCGTGACATCTTTATCCTGGCTTTCATCTCCAGTCCTCTGGGAGGCTGAGCGAGCATCCCTCCAGCCATCCGCGTGTTGTATATTTGTGTCTCTGAAGACGGAGGTGGTTGGGCACTGCTAACCTGGTAGGGATGAGGGGGGTGCCACTCTCTAGCGAGGGAGAGGAGTGCCACTCTCTAGCGAGGGAGAGCGGATGCCACTCTCTAGCGAGGGAGAGGGAATGCCATCTCTATAGCGAGGGAGAGGAGATGGCCTCTTCTAGCGAGGAGGAGAGGGAGGCCACTCTCTAGCGAGGGAGAGTGGAGTGCCACTCTACTAGCGAGGGAGAGGGAGTGCCACTCTATAGCAGGGAGATGTGGAGTGCCACTCTCTAGCTAGGGAGAGGGAGTGCCACTCTCTAGCGAGGGAGAGTGAGTGGCACTCGTAGGGAGATGGCACCTCTAGCGAGGGAGAGTGAGTGCCACTCTATAAGCGAGGGAAAGTGAGTGGGCACTCTCTACGAGGGAGAGTGAGTGCCACTCCTCTAGCGAGGGAGAGGGAAGTGGCCACTCTCTAGCTAGTGGAGCGTGGAGGTGCCGCTAACTCTAGCGGAGGGAGAGTGGTGCCACTCTGCATAGCGAGGGAGAGGAATGCCTCTCTCTAGCGAGGGAGAGGGAGTGCCACTCTCATAGCGAGGGAGAGTGAGTGCCACTCTTTAGGAGGGAGAGGAGTGCCACTCTCTAGCGAGGGAGAGGAAGTGCCACTCTTAGCGAGGGAGAGGGAATGCCTCTCTCTAGCGAGGGAGAGGGAATGCCACTATGAGAGGGAAGGGAGTGCCAGGGGTGGCACTCTCCAACAGGTAGGCCCTCCGGTGGTGCCAGAGAAAGAGGTGGAGGGTGCTACTGCCACTCTCAGCCATTCACTCACA
>WNGS01009196.1:42815-56612 GCA_020271785.1 Procambarus virginalis
AACACCGTAGTGAACACTGTGAACACCGTAGTGAACACCGTAGTGAACACGGTAGTGAACACTGTAGTGAACACTGTGAACACCGTTGTGAACACTGTGAACACTGTGAACACCGTAGTGAACACTGTGAACACTGTAGTGAACACTGTGAACACCGTAGTGAACACTGTGAACACCGTAGTGAACACTGTAGTGAACACTGTGAACACCATAGTGAACACCGTAGTGAACACTGTGAACACTGTGAACACCGTAGTGAACACTGTGAACACCGTAGTGAACACTGTGAACACCGTAGTGAACACTGTGAACACCGTAGTGAACACTGTGAACACCGTAGTGAACACTGTGAACACCGTAGTGAACACTGTAGTGAACACTGTGAACACCGTAGTGAACACTGTGAACACCGTAGTGAACACTGTGAACACCGTAGTGAACACCGTAGCGAACACTGTGAACACCGTAGTGAACACTGTAGTGAACACTGTGAACACCGTAGCGAACACTGTGAACACCGTAGTGAACAGTGAACACTGTGAACACCGTAGTGAACACTGTGAACACTGTGAACACTGTAGTGAACACTGTGAACACTGTAGTGAACACTGTGAACACTGTAGTGAACACTGTAGTGAACACTGTGAACACTGTAGTGAACACTGTAATGAACACTGTGAACACTGTAGTGAACACTGTGAACAATGTACTGAACACTGTGAACACTAGTGAACACTGTGAACACTGTAGTGAACACTGTAGTGAACACTGTGAACACTGTAGTGAACACTGTAGTGAACACTGTGAACACTGTAGTGAACACTGTGAACACTGTAGTGAACACTGTAGTGAACACTGTGAACACTGTAGTGAACACTGTGAACACTGTAGTGAACACTGTGAACACTGTAGTGAACACTGTGAACACTGTAGTGAACGCTGTGAACACTGTGAACACCGTAGTGAACACTGTGAACACCGTAGTGAACACTGTGAACACCGTAGTGAACATTGTGAACACCGTAGTGAACACTGTGAACACCGTAGTGAACACTGTGAACACCGTAGTGAACACTGTGAACACCGTAGTGAACACTGTAGTGAACACTGTGAACACCGTAGTGAACACTGTGAACACCGTAGTGAACACTGTGAACACCGTAGTGAACACTGTGAACACCATAGTGAACACTGTAGTGAACACTGTAGTGAACACTGTGAACACCGTAGTGAACACTGAACACCGTAGTGAATACTGTAGTGAACACTGTGAACACCGTAGTGAACACTGTGAACACCGTAGCGAACACTGTGAACACCGTAGTGAACACCGTAGTGAACACCGTAGTGAACACTGTGAACACCGTAGTGAACACTGTGAACACCGTAGTGAACACTGTGAACACCGTAGTGAACACTGAACACCGTAGTGAACACCGTAGTGAACACTGTGAACACCGTAGTGAACACCGTAGTGAACACTGTGAACACTGTAGTGAACACTGTGAACACTGTAGTGAACACTGTGAACACCGTAGTGAACACTGTAGTGAACACTGTGAACACCGTAGTGAACACTGTAGTGAACACTGTAGTGAACACTGTGAACACCGTAGTGAACACTGTAGTGAACACTGTAGTGAACACTGTGAACACCGTAGTGAACACTGTGAACACTGTAGTGAACACTGTGAACACCGTAGTGAACACTGTGAACACCGTAGTGAACACTGTGAACACCGTAGTGAACACTGTGAACACCGTAGTGAACACTGTGAACACCGTAGTGAACACTGTGAACACTGTGAACACCGTAGTGAACACCGTAGCGAACACTGTGAACACCGTAGTGAACACTGTGAACACTGTAGTGAACACTGTGAACACCGTAGTGAACACCGTAGCGAACACTGTGAACACCGTAGTGAACAGTGAACACTGTGAACACCGTAGTGAACACTGTGAACACTGTGAACACTGTAGTGAACACTGTGAACACTGTAGTGCACACTGTGAACACTGTAGTGAACACTGTGAACACTGTAGTGATCACTGTGAACACTGTAATGAACACTGTGAACACTGTAGTGAACACTGTGAACACTGTAGTGAACACTGTGAACACTGTAGTGAACACTGTAGTGAACACTGTGAACACTGTGAACACTGTAGTGAACACTGTGAACACTGTAGTGAACACTGTGAACACTGTAGTGAACACTGTGAACACTGTAGTGAACACTGTGAACACTGTAGTGAACACTGTGAACACTGTAGTGAACACTGTGAACACTGTAGTGAACACTGTGAACACTGTAGTGAACACTGTGAACACTGTAGTGAACACTGTGAACACCGTAGTGAACACTGTGAACACCGTAGTGAACACTGTGAACACCGTAGTGAACACTGTGAACACCGTAGTGAACACTGTGAACACCGTAGTGAACACTGTGAACACCGTAGTGAACACTGTAGTGAACACTGAGAACACCGTAGTGAACACTGTGAACACCGTAGTGAACACTGTAGTGAACACTGTGAACACCATAGTGAACACTGTAGTGAACACTGTGAACACTGTAGTGAACACTGTGAACACCGTAGTGAACACCGTAGTGAACACTGTGAACACCGTAGTGAACACTGTGAACACCGTAGTGAACTAGTGAACACTGTGAACACCGTAGTGAACACTGTGAACACCGTAGTGAACACTGTAGTGAACACTGTGAACACCGTAGTGAACACTGTGAACACCGTAGCGAACACTGTGAACACCGTAGTGAACACTGTGAACACCGTAGTGAACACTGTGAACACCGTAGTGAACACTGAACACCGTAGTGAACACCGTAGTGAACACTGTGAACACCGTAGTGAACACCGTAGTGAACACTGTGAACACTGTAGTGAACACTGTGAACACCGTAGTGAACACTGTAGTGAACACTGTGAACACCGTAGTGAACACTGTAGTGAACACTGTAGTGAACACTGTGAACACCGTAGTGAACACTGTGAACACTGTAGTGAACACTGTAGTGAACACTGTGAACACCGTAGTGAACACCGTAGTGAACACTGTGAACACCGTAGTGAACACTGTGAACACCGTAGTGAACACTGTGAACACCGTAGTGAACACCGTAGTGAACACTGTGAACACCGTAGCGAACACTGTGAACACCGTAGTGAACACTGTAGTGAACACCGTAGTGAACACTGTGAACACCGTAGTGAACACCGTAGCGAACACTGTGAACACCGTAGTGAACACTGTGAACACTGTGAACACCGTAGTGAACACTGTGAACACCGTAGTGAACACTGTGAACACCGTAGTGAACACTGTGAACACCGTAGTGAACACCGTAGTGAACACTGTGTACACCGTAGTGAACACTGTGAACTCCGTAGTGAACACTGTGAACACCGTAGTGAACACTGTGAACACCGTAGTGAACACCGTAGTGAACACTGTGAACACCGTAGCGAACACTGTGAACACCGTAGTGAACACCGTAGCGAACACTGTGAACACCGTAGTGAACACTGTAGTGAACACTGTGAACACCGTAGCGAACACTGTGAACACCGTAGCGAACACCGTAGTGAACACTGTGAACACCGTAGTGAACACTGTGAACACCGTAGTGAACACTGTGAACACCGTAGTGAACACTGTGAACACCGTAGTGAACACTGTAGTGAACACTGTGAACACCGTAGCGAACACCGTAGTGAACACTGTGAACACCGTAGTGAACACTGTGAACACCGTAGTGAACACTGTGAACACCGTAGTGAACACTGTGAAGACCGTAGCGAACACCGTAGTGAACACCGTAGCGAACACTGTGAACACCGTAGTGAACACTGTGAACACCGTAGCGAACACTGTGAACACCGTAGCGAACACTGTGAACACCGTAATGAACACCGTGAACACTATGAACACCGTAATGAACACCGTGAACACCGTAATGAACACCGTGAACCCACGGCTAGGACACCTTTGTATATCTTCAGGCACCTTTGTATGTGTCACCTGCTTGATACCTGGTTGATGGGGTTCTGGGAGTTCTTCTACTCCCCAAGCCCGGCCCGAGGCCAGGCTTGACTTGTGAGAGTTTGGTCCACCAGGCTGTTGCTTGGAGCGGCCCGCAGGCCCACATACCCACCACAGCCTGGTTGGTCCGGAACTTCTCTTAGAAAACAGTCCAGTTTTCTCTTGAAGATGTCCACGGTTGTTCCGGCAATATTTCTTATAGTCGCTGGGAGGACGTTGAACAACCGCGGACCTCTGATGTTTATAAGTGCTCTCTGTGCCTATGGCACCTCTGCTCTTCACTGGATCAATCTTGCACTCTTAGCACTCTTGTGAGTGCACCTGGCACTCTTGTGTGTTACCTGGCACCCTACTGTGTCACCTGGCACCCCTAGTGTGTCACTTGGCACCCCTAGTGTGTCACCTGGCACCCCTAGTGTGTCACCTGGCACCCCTAGTGTGTCACCTGGCACACCTAGTGTGTCACCTGGCACCCCTGGTGTGTCACCTGGCTCCCTAGTGTGTCACTTGGCACCCCTAGTGTGTCACCTGGCACACTAGTGTCACCTGGCCCCCTTGTGTGTCACCTGGCACACTAGTGTCACCTGGCACCCTAGTGTGTCACCTGGCACCCCTAGTGTGTCACCTGGCACAATAGTGTGTCACCTGTCACACTAGTGTGTCACCTGGCACCCCTAGTGTGTCACCTGGCACAATAGTGTGTCACCTGGCACCCTAGTGTGTCATCTGGCAAACTAGTGTCACCTGGCCCCTTGTGTGTCACCTGGCACCCCTTGTGTGTCACCTGGCACCCTAGTGTGTCACCTGGCACCCAAGTGTGTCACCTGGCACCCTAGTGTGTCACCTGGCACCCTAGTGTGTCACCTGGCACCCTAGTGTGTCACCTGGCACCCCTAGTGTGTCACCTGGCACCCCTAGTGTATCACCTGGCACAATAGTGTGTCACCTGGTACACTAGTGTGTCACCTGGCACCCCTAGTGTGTCACCTGGCACAATAGTGTGTCACCTGGCACAGTAGTGTGTCACCTGGCACCCTTGTGTCACCTGGCACCCTTGTTTGACGCGGCTGCTCGCAGCCTGACGTATGAGTCACAGCCTGCTTGATCAGGTATCCTTTGGAGATGCTTATCCAGTTCTCTCTTGAACACTGTGAGGGGTTTGCCAGTTATGTCCCTTATGTGTAGTGGAAGCGTGTTGAACAGTCTCGGGCCTCTGATGTTGATAGTTCTCTCTTGAACACTGTGAGGGGTCGGCCAGTTATGTCCCTTATGTGTAGTGGAAGCGTGTTGAACAGTCTCGGGCCTCTGATGTTGATAGTTCTCTCTTGAACACTGTGAGGGGTTTGCCAGTTATGTCCCTTATGTGTAGTGGAAGCGTGTTGAACAGTCTCGGGCTTCTGATGTTGATAGAATTCTCTCTCAGAGTACCAGTTGCACCTCTGCTTTTCAACGGGGGTATTCTGCACATCCTGCCATGTCTTCTGGTCTCATGTGATGTTATTTCTGTGTGCAGGTTTGGGACCAGCCCTTCCAATATTTTTCACGTATAAATTATTATGTATCTCTCCCGCCTGCGCTCAAGAGAATACAGATTTAGGCTCTTAAGTCGGTCCCAATAGTTTAGATGTTTCACTGAGTGGATTCTAGCAGTAAAAGATCTCTGCACGCTCTCCAGGTCAGCAATTTCTCCAGCTTTGAAAGGGGCCGTCATTGTGCAGCAGTACTCCACTCTAGAGAGCACAAGCGTTTTGAAAAGTATCATCATCGGTATATCATCTCTAGTGTGAAAAGTTCTTGTTATCCAACCTGTCATTTTTCTTACAGTTGTGACGGCTACTTTATTGTGTTCTTTAAAGGTAAGGTCTTCCGACATGAGTACACCCAGATCCTTTACATTGCCTTTTCGTTCTATGTTATGATTTGCCTGAGTTTTGTACGTGGTTTCCGTTTTTACATTTTCATTTTTTTCCATAGCGCATGAGCTGGAACTTATCTTGGTTAAACACTATATTATTTTCTGTAGGCCATAGAAAGACCTGATCTACATCTGACTGGAGGTTTGCCGTGTCCTCTGTGTTGCCTACTCTCATGAAGATCCTAGTGTCATCTGCAAAGGATGATACAGTGCTATAGATTGTGTCCTTGTCTATGTCCGATATGAGGATGAGAAAAAGTACTGGAGCAAGCACAGTACCCTGGGGGACTGAGCTCTTCACGGTTGATGGGCTGGATTTTATTTTGTTGACTATTACACATTGGGTTCTGTTGGTCAGGAAATTGTAGATCCATCTGCCTATTTTCCCGGTAATTCCTTTTGAGCGCATTTTATGTGCAGTAACACCATGGTCACATTTATCAAAAGCTTTTGCGAAATCTGTGTAAATTACATCAGCGTTTTGTTTGTCTTCCATAGCATCTAATGCCATATCATAGTGGTCCAGCAACTGCGACAACCAAGAGCGCCCTGTTCTGAAACCATGTTGTCCGGGGTTATGGAGATGCTGTGATTCCATGTATTTTGTGATCTTACTTCTTAGCACTCTCTCAAAAATTTTTATGATGTGCGATGTTAGTGCTATCGGTCTGTAATTTTTTGCCTCTGCCTTATTTCCTCCTTTATGAAGTGGTGCTATCTCTGCTGTTTTTAGTATGTCAGGATAACGCCAGTATCTAGGCTTTGTCTCCACAGAATGTGAAGGGCCTGCGATAGTGGTTTTTTACAGTTCTTGATGAATATGGAGTTCCAAGAATCCGGGCCTGGTGCAGAGTGCATAGGCATACTGTTTATGGCTTCTTCAAAATCCAGTGGGGATAGGGTGACGTCTGATATATGATTTGATGTTGGTATCATATCCATGAAAAATTCATTTGGGTTATCAATCTTTAGTGCGTTTAATGGCTCGCTGAAAACAGAGTCATACTGCTTCCTCAGTAACTCGCTCATTTCTTTGTTGTCATCGGTGAAAGTTCCATCTCCTTTCGCAGGGGCCCGATACTAGATGTGGTTTTTGATCTTGATTTTGCATAGGAGAAAAAATATTCGGATTTCTCTCTATTTCACTGATGGCCTTTTGCTCTCTATGCCTCTCCTGGGTTTTGTATGATTCTTATAGCTTGAGTTCAATTGTTTCTATTTCTCTACCTAACCTTCTTCGCCGTTCTTGAGATAGGGTGCGACTCTCAAGTTGTTCCGCGATTCGTTTTCTTCGCCTATATAGGGAACGACGTTCCCGTTCCAATCTGCATCTCTTCCTCTTTTTTCTTAGGGGTATGCGGTTTGAACATATTTCTAGTGCTACTGAGCTTATTTTTTCCAGGCACTGGTTCAGGTTTGCATTTTCTAGCTGTTCTTCCCAGCTTATTTCTGTGAAGTCTGGTTTATTTGCTCAGTTTATCTGTTCATTATTGAAGTTGAATTTGCTGAAATCTCTTCCACCGGGCATCGGGACTGGTTTTGAAGGTCTATTCCCCATGCTTGTCATAACTTCAATTAAGTTGTGATCTGAGTAACAGGTATTTGTAATCATTATGTTCCTGATCAATTCATCATTATTAGTGAAAATGAGGTCCAGCGTGTTCTCCTTCCTGGTTGGTTCTACTATTTGCTGGTTTAAGGCAAACCTGTCGCACATCCGTAGCAGGTCATTTGCATGTGCCTGTTCATTAAGGCTACTTCCTGGTATTCTTTCTGATATTACTGTATTAGCCAGGTGCTTCCATTTCAGGTGCCGTAGGTTGAAGTCCCCAAGCAGAATGATGTTCGGGGCTGGGTTTGTGAGGTTTTCCAAGCAGTGTTCTATTTTCATTAGTTGGTCTTTAAACTGCTGAGGGTTTGCCTCCGGTGACTTATATACAAGGACAACAACTACATTTAGGATCTCTATTTTGATTATCAGCACTTCCACCATATCATTTGAGGTGTTTAGCAGCTCAGTACAGATGAGTGTGTCTTTGATGTAGAGGCTGACCCCACCCTGAAGCCGGTGTTTCCTATCACATCTGAAAAGATTGTACTCTGAGATCCATATTTCACCATCATGGTAGTCCTTTGTGTGGGTTTCTGTTAGGGCTGCAAACACTGCATTTGCCTCATGAAGGAGACCATCTATAAAGTGAACTTTGTTGGATTTGCGTGTTTTTATACCTTGAATGTTGGCAAATATAAATGATGTTAATATCTGAGGCTCTGGTAAGGAGGCCACTGTGTTTGCGTCCTCTCTAGCATTTGACCGAGTTGGTGGTAGAGTCTGGTCATTTTTAGCCATTTTTCTCCTCCTCCTCTTGCTAAAAAATTATCCCGGTTGATGGAGTAGTGGCTGTTTTCATAGTGGTAGTCTGTCGGTTTTCTTCGCCTGGTACCTCTTATATGAAAAGCTGGACATTCAGCATTGAAGCACTCTTTCCTGTCCAAAGAGTTCTTGCAAATTTCTGGGTGAAAGAATTCACAGCTTTTGGTACATAGGTGGCAGTTTTCGTTTTCAGGTGGCACACTAGTGTGTCACCTGGCACCCTAGTGTGTCACCTGGCACCCTAGTGTGTCACCTGGCACCCTAGTGTGTCTCCTGGCACCCTAGTGTGTGACCTGGCACGCTAGTGTGTCACCTGGCACCCTAGTGTGTAACCTGGCACCTTGTGTGTAACCTGGCACACTAGTGTGTCACTTGGCACCCTAGTGTGTCACCTGGCACCCTAGTGTGTCACCTGGCACCCTAGTGTGTCCTCCTGGCACCCTAGTGTGTCACCTGGCACCCTAGTGTGTCTCCTGGCACCCTAGTGTGTCTCCTGGCACCCTAGTGTGTGACCTGGCACCCTAGTGTGTCACCTGGCACCCTAATGTGTCACCTGGCACCCTTGTGTGTAACCTGGCACACTAGTGTGTCACCTGGCACCCTAGTGTGTCACCTGGCACCCTTGTGTGTCTGGCACCCTAGTGTGTCACCTGGTACCTTGTGTGTCACCTGGCACCCTAGTGTGTCACCTGGCACCCTAGTGTGTCACCTGGCACCCTAGTGTGTCACCTGGCACCCTAGTGTGTCACCTGGCACGCTTGTGTGTCACCTGGCACACTAGTGTGTCACCTGGCACCCTAGTGTGTCACCTGGCACCCTTGTGTGTTACATGGCACACTTGTGCGTCACCTGGCACCCTTGTGTGTCACCTGGCACCATTGTGAGTCACCTGGCACCCTGTGTGTCACCTGGCACACTAGTGTGTCACATGGCACCCTAGTGTGTCATCTGGTACCCTAGTGTGTCACCTGGCACATTTGTGTGTCACCTGAAATTCTAGTGTGTCACCTGGCACCCTAGTGTGTCACCTGGCACCCTAGTGTGTCACTGGCACCCTAGTGTGTCATCTGGCACCCTAGTGTGTCACCCGAGCACCCTAGTGTGTCACCTGGCACCCTAGTGTGTCACCTGGCACCCTAGTGTGTCACCTGGCACCCTAGGTGTGTCACCTGGCACCCTAGTGTGTCACCTGGCCCCTTGTGTGTCACCTGGCACCCTAGCGTGTCACCTGGCACCCCTAGTGCGTCACCTGGCACCCTTGTGTGTCACCTGGCACCCTTGTGTGTCACCTGGCACCCTAGCGTGTCACCTGGCACCCCTAGTGCGTCACCTGGCACCCTTGTGTGTCACCTGGCACCCCTAGTGTGTCACCTGGCACCTTAGTGTGTCACCTGGCACCCTAGTGCGTCACTGGCACCCTTGTGTGTCACCTGGCACCCCTAGTGCGTCACCTGGCACCCTTGTGTGTCACCTGGCACCCTAGTGCGTCACCTGGCACCCTTGTGTGTCACCTGGCACCCTAGCGCGTCACCTGGCTAGGAATGGACCTTAATATCACCTGTGTATGTATGACTGCGCGTGTGTATACAAACATTCACACACACAAACACCACCATGTATACGAGCCATACACATGTATACACCGGTAATATCCATGGGTGTGTATTTCCAGCTTCAGTTTTCACAAAATAAACAATTCAACATCAGAGAGTCGCCTAGTTTATGGACAGTGTGATAATACACAGATTTTGTTGTCTCTATTCCATACACACGGGTGGGGGGGGGTGTCTGTGTACCCTGGCGGGGAAGTATACAGGACTCGTAAACTTTTTAACAAATGTAGACTAAGCCAACATGATTAAATAAAGATGTAAAGGTTTCGGAAGTAGTTGAGTAAATGGTGAATCCTGAGCAGGATGCAGATAGCCTTACTCCCCCCCCCCACAGGACATAACCACCTGACATAACTATCCTGATACGACTGACAAACAATCACACAAGGACTACCATTCAGCGGGTCGTTTAACCCCTCCATCTTCAGTCCACAACAGGCGGATGGAACTAGATAATCAGAGGCTTGGATTCACCGAGAGGTTTTGTGATGCCCTCTTACACGAAACCTGTGCATCTCTGAATATGCAAACCTGTATATGGCGGGACTTGAAAGTCGCCATATACTGCAGGTATGTTGACGACATTTTTACACAGGTACCTGATGTCAGACATCTGCAGGAGCTGAAGGAGGCATTTGAGCGGAATTCTGTGTGTGTTTCACTTACGAGATGGAGAAGGATGGGAAGCTCCTTTATAGATGTAACAGTCATGGAAAGGAGCGGAGGCTTCCACACTGCAGTCTACACTAAGGAAACAAACATAGGAATGTGCCTCAATGCCAACAGTGACTGCCCAGACAGGTACAAGAGGAGTGTTGTCAATGCTTACGTCGACCGTGCTCTCAGCCACAGCTCAGGATGGAAGCAAGTCGACGAAGAACTCTGTAGGGTAAGGCAGGTGCTAGTCAACAACGCCTTCTCTAACGGTTTTGTTGAAGACGTCATAGAAAGAAAGGTGAAACGCCATGCAACCTCTGAAGAGTCATCCAACACAACACATGTACACCCTATTAGGCTGTTTTACAGGAATTCTTTTCGATGGCTTACTAAACAAAGGAAAGGGTCCTGAAAGATATTATTGATTGGAACGTTATCCCTACAGACAAAAATCTGAAAATACAATTGATCATTTACTTCAAAAACAAAAAACTGCCAACCTACTCATGAGAAACTCTCCAGACACCAAACAGAACACCTTGAAGGAAACCAACGTCGTCTATGCCTTCACATGCCCACTTGGGGACTGTCAGCCCCGAAAAACTCAGTATATAGGCAAGACAACAACGTCTCTTTCCAGGCGATTAACAATGCACAAACAACAGGACTCCATCAAGGAACATATAATCTCCTCTCACAACAGACCATCACCAGAGAATCTTAACACAGAACAGAAATTTCTTTTTGATTTCTTTTTTAAATTTTTGATTTCTTAACATAACACAGAAATCATCGATAAATACAGCAATAGCAGAGGCTCGACATCAGCGAGGCACTACAAATCAAAAAGTCAACACCAGCAATCAACAGCCAATTAATGCAAAACAATACTATCACCTTCAGACCCCGAACCAAAATAGAAGCAGCAAGAGAAAATATGGGCCAATAGGTCTTCTGCAGTTACTTCCATTCTTATGTTATACCATTGATAGTGTTCTGTCACCTCACCCAAAAGAGTATAAGTATGATTGTTTATGTGTAAACTAAGTCTTTGAAAATGTAATAAGCATTACGAAACGCGGTTCAGGTGTCAGACCAGAAATAACGAATGAATTTTGAAGAGTTAATTTATCAATTACCCTCGACAGTGAAGAAGAAGTAAGAAATATTGAGAAGATTCGTGTTAGAATACTAATCTTACCCTTTCGGTCAAATTGCATATTCAACAACATATGTTTCCAAGAAAGACTGCTACCCAATAATAATTATGATATAATTATATATATATATATATCTATATAATATATATATATATATATATATATATATAGATATATACACACACAGGAGCAGGCAGGGAACCAGCAATAGGAAGCCATCACGTGACTTGGGTTAACATATACCCCCCCCCCCTTATATAAACACGAACCCCCCCCTCAGTATATAAACAGCGATTTACGGCTTTCCTGTTTGCACTGGCTGTGTGTAACCCTTCCTGCCTCTCACCACCAGAGATAGGTCACCAGGCTGTTGTTTGAGCGGCCCGCAGGCCCACATACCCACCACAGATGGTTGGTCCGCAATATTTCTGATGCTCGCTGGGAGGGTGTTGAACAACGCGGACCTCTGATGTTTATACAGTGTTCTCTGATTGTGCCTATGGCACCCCTGAATTGTGGCCATTATGACCAAGAGTGCCATTATGGCTCAAGAGTGTCATGTGCATCTAGAGTGTCATTATGCATCTAGAGTGCCATATGCATCTAGAGTGTGCCATTATGCATCTAGAGTGCCATTATGCATCTAGAGTGCCATTATGCATCTAGAGTGCCATTATGCATCTAGAGTGCCATTATGCATCTAGAGTGCCATTATGCATTCTAGAGTGCCATTATGCATCTAGAGTGCCATATGCATCTAGAGTGCCATTATGCATCTAGAGTGCCATTATGCATCTAGAGTGCCATTATGCATCTAGAGTGTCATTGTGCATATAGAGTGTCATTAGCATCTAGAGTGCCATTATGCATCTAGAGTGCATTATGCATCTAGAGTGCCATTATGCATCTAGAGTGCCATTAGCATCTAGAGTGCCATTATGCATCTAGAGTGCCATTATGCATCTAGAGTGCCATTATGCATCTAGAGTGTCATTATGCATCTAGAGTGCATTATGCATCTAGAGTGCATTATGCATCTAGAGTGCCATTATGCATCTAGAGTGCCATTATGCATCTAGAGTGCCATTATGCATCTAGAGTGCCATTATGCATCTAGAGTGCCATTATGCATCTAGAGTGCCATTAGCATCTAGAGTGCCATTATGCATCTAGAGTGCCATTATGCATCTAGAGTGCCATTATGCATCTAGAGTGCCATTATGCATCTAGAGTGCCATATGCATCTAGAGTGTCATTATGCATCTAGAGTGCCATTAAGCATCTAGAGTGCCATCACGCATCTAGAGTGCCATCACGCATCTAGAGTGCCATCACGCATCTAGAGTGCCATCACGCATCTAGAGTGCCATCACGCATCTAGAGTGCCATTAAGCATCTAGAGTGCCATCACGCATCAAGAGTGCCATCACGCATCTAGAGTGCCATCACGCATCTAGAGTGCAGAACAATACACGCTCCGTCAACCTCACGGGATAGAAGCCCTCCTGGTCGAGGACCGGGCGCGGGGAGGCTGAGCCCCGAAATCATGGCAAGGTATCTATGGCACTGAGTGCACGAGGTGACCTCTTCACTATGGCACACAGCGACGTTGCCATACACACACACACACACAATGCCTGGCCACGTTGAACGGCATTTCTTTCACCTGCCTCTATCACCTAGACACACACACACACGGGAGCTAGGCAGCTGTTGGTTGAGGACAGGTGTCGCAGGTGTTGATAAGAGTCTCACACCTGTGAGAGTCACTTACAGGAAGCCTCGAAACGACGGTCATTCCAAAAGCTATGTATAGTAAGTCCGGTATTTCCCTCTCGGAGTGATCTTGACTCCAAGATCTCGGCCTCTCTACCGAATTTAATCTCAGTTTAAAAGAGGCGTCCATCTTGGTTGTTCTTCCTCGGTATCTTGTATGCAGTGATCATATCCCTCTGCTCGCGTCCATAGTGCATACTGACGATTAGGGTATGTTTGTACGTCGCTGG
>WNGS01009197.1:13184-23343 GCA_020271785.1 Procambarus virginalis
TCTATGTTGGTGTATGCAATCTTCAGGAACTTGTTCCCCCTCTCCTTATTCTTCACTCCCCCTCTCTCTTGATTGTGTTGGTTGCCTTTATGTAAACTTTACTGGTCTGCCTACCCCTAACACTTTGTAGAAAAAAGATTTGATTTCTTCTTCATTCTGCTCTCATTTAAACGTTTTGCCTCAGCGAGGGTTCAGTTTCAGCTTCTCTCTGTCTTCTCTTGAAAGATCTCGTCTTAATGACGTGTGGGGGGTGTGTGTGTGTGGGGGTGTGTGTTGTGGGGGTGTGTTGTGTGTGGGGGTGTGTGTGGGGGGTGTGTGGGGGTGTGTGTGGGGGTGTGTGGGGGGTGTGTGTGTGGGGGTGTGTGTGTGGGGTGTGTGGGTGTGGGTGTGGTGGGTGGTGGTGTGTGTGTGTGTGGGGACGACCAGGAGTTCTGTGCACTTATAGTTGCATGCACAAATGGTTTTCATTCCCTAGTGCTGCCCTTGTGCTGCCAGGGTTTCCTTCTCTGGTGTGTTCAGGGATGTTCCTTCAGAGTCTACCTTGCTTGGGGTGGTTTTCATCTTGGAGCCAGTCTGGGGGTTCTTCCCCCTCTCCCTTTCCCGTTTGGAACATTTTTGGCTGGTGGAGCGTCGCTTCGTTACTCACACGCTGCACTACAGCGCTCTGAGGTAGGTTGTTCTAGTCAAGTGGTGTAGGCTAGTTTTGATTTACTACTGAGCACCTGAGCTCAGCATTCCTCTTCAACTGATTTTTCAGGCATCCCTGTTTACAGGAGCTGTAGCTGGAAAAGTTGCACTTTGTACACCTTTGCACCTTTCCAGTTTGCAAACTGGAAAGGTGCAAAGACATGCCACTAAGTTGCATCCAGAACTGAAGACAAGAGCTACAAAGAGAGGTTAGAAGCATTAAATATGCCAAAACTAGAAGACAGAAGAAAAAGAGGTGATATGATCACTACGTACAAATAGTAACAGGAATTGATAAATCGACAGGGAAGATTTCCTGAGACCTGGAACTTCAAGAACAAGAGGTCATAGATTTAAACTAGCTAAACACAGATGCCGAAGAAATATAAGAAAATTCTTTTTCGCAAACAGAGTGGTAGACGGTTGGTTCGAATCTGTGGTTCTTCTAGACTTCTTCAGTCTGCGCCCTGGTTTCTATACCCTCCTCGGAGGACTGTTGTCTCCTGTCCGGCTTCTGTTGGGGCCAGGTGCCTGGATGGTGGCCCTGTACCTCCAGGTCAATTATTGGCACTTGGTGTATTTTTGCATCTTTACCGGATCTTGGTGCCCTGTCTGAGTCTGCTCGAGATTCGGTGTCTGGCCTACCTCGACGACTGGCTGGTGTGGGCTCCTAGTCGGTCCGCTTGTCTGCTCACCAGGGGTGTGGTTCTTTGCAGATCACTGGGTTTGGTTTCCTGGTGATCTGGAGGCCATTCCATCTGTTTCCGTCCGGTTTCGGACCTGGGCCTTGTTAAGGGCTATTGGGCCACTCCTTGTCTGTCCCTCCAGAAGTGTTACTACGGCTGTTGTCCCGCCTTTGGCTGTTCGTGAGGGGGTCCCAGGTTGCTCGAGCGGTTGTTCGGGAGTCTGAACTTTGACATGCTGGTCTGCCCACGGGGTCGGGTTTGGCTTCGGCGTCTGTTTGGTTCCTTCGGAGACTCCCCTTCCGCCTCTTGCTATGTTGGGTTCATTCCTCCGGGGATCTTGTGTTGGTGCCGCGTCACCAGCTTCCTCTTTGGGGTTTTCGGGGTTCCGTGCCTTGGCACCTCCCCGAGTCTTCGCTCGATGTGTTCACGGACGGGTCATCTCTCGGCTGGGGCTTTGTGACCAGTGCTCACCAGGTCGGCCGAGGATGGTGGAGTCTATCCGTCCGTCGGGCTCACAGCACGGTTCGGGAGTTCGTGGCTGTCTGGTTTGCACTTCGGAGGGTTTGGGTCACTCGGTGCTCTACCATTCAGCTGCATTCAGACTGTTCTCTGGCGGTTCTTGCCGGAACCACAGGGTTTCTCTTAGGTGTTGACCTTTGGGGTTGGTTCCTTAGAGTGGCTCGTTTGCTGGATTTTCGGGTTTTGGCTAACCGTGAGATTCATGTCCGGGTGTGTCCTGCGTCCTGGCGGACAGCTGTCTCGGTTCCTTCCTCTGTTCTCGGATTGGCCAGTCGTTGCCGACTTGTTTCGTTGGCTCTGCCGGACGTATGGACTCCTGGCCACGGACGTCTTCGAGTCGGCATGGTCTAAGCGTCGCCCATTTTATGCGGCGCCCTTACTGCTGTTGCAGTAAGTCCAGCTGTTGCTTCGGTGTCCTTTGATACGTTAATTATTTGAGAAGCATTCTGCTTGTGCTTTCCGATATACAAGTTCCTGGAAAATATTAGTAGACGTCTTGCACAACAACAGCTGGACTAGGAACTGGACAGTTCCCAGTCCAGCTGTTGCTTCGGGTTCTGGCTCGGTTGCAGCCCATTCCCACGAGAGCAGTCCTTATGGTTCCTTGGTGGCCGGCCCAGCTTTCTTTTCAGACGCTGCTTGATAGGTGTCTGAACCTGGGCGTTTTCCCGCGGCTCCGCCGCTTTCGGCAGGTCGGATCGGTCCTGTACGTGACTGGTTCGGCCTTCTCCTCGGCTCTTCGCGTCTGAAATTTTGACGCGGGTATCACCAGCTCTCTCTGGTGTTCAGGTGGCCTTGTTGATGGTGTCCCACCTGCGAGCTTCGTCTTGGCGACAGTATGACGTTTCTGGTGTTTCTATGCACTTTTTCTTGCTCTTTGTACGTTGTCGTCTCTTTCGCATCGGGTTGTCTTGCCCTTTCTTGGGTTTTTCAGGACTACAGTTAATTGATGTTTCTTACTGTTGCCTCGATTTGTGCGGTACTGGCGGAGCCGCTCCGGCTTGCGTTTGGAGTGGACGTCACATCTGCCCCGTTTCGTATGCTTTCTCGAGTTTTGTTTCACCTCCGGCCTGCTCATGCGTCGCCTGTGCCGTCCTGGTCCTTGATCAGGGTGCCTTCTTATCTTCTCCTCAGTTTGTGGTAGTCCCTTCGGTTAAGGTTTCTGCTCTTTGGTACTGGTGGTAGATTTGTACGTGTGCAGCCTTTCTCCGTCCTGGCGTCGGTCGAGATGGCTGGTTTCCAGAGGAGTTCTTGGGTTATTGAGGCTTGATTGGTTTGGCCGGGGGTGCGTCCTGTGTTGTCCGGTTGCGCTTTTTGACGTTACCTGCATACCGTGTCTGGGGATGCGCTTTGGTTTGATCTGGTTCCCCTCGCTCCCTGTTTCAGGGCTCGGGTCTCCCAGGTCGTCCGCAGAGTTTTTCAGTCTTCCAGCCTGCGGTCTGTCCTTGTGCTCGTGCTGTTCGGACGTTTGCAGCTTTTGCTGCTGTGTTGGTGATGTCTAGGGCTCATTTCGGGTGCAGGGGATTGAGGGTCGCACAGGTTCTTGGCTGCCCATTCTTTATGTGCGTCTGCTCCTGTGCGTTCTTGTTGCCTTGGGTCGCAGGTTGCATCCTATTGTCTCGGCTTCGCGTTGCGGAGTTTGTGGCGGCCGCCTCCCGGGTTAGCCCTTTCTTTTCCTTCTCTTTGGGTATGAAGCTCCAGGGGTAGGGGCTCCCCACAGAAAATCAGCGTTGAATGTAATGAAACGCCATTTTCTGAGTGAGCCCCGGAAGCTCCCTGGCAACCCTCCCTCCCACCGGTCGGCGTTTTTTTCGCATTGGTTGAAGCTTAGCTTCCGAACTGAAGCTTGGCAGCCGGCGCGGTAGGTCCGGGGCTCCCCCCTCCCCTCTCGGGGCAGGGAGGGCTGCGCAGACGATTGGCGCGGCAGTAAAGTGTGATGTTTGCTTGTTTCCTTGGGATTGTAGGGAGTTTCTACCTCTGTTAGGTTTTTGTTTGTTTTTTACCATGTGGGGTTTGTTTTGTCATGCCTACCTTTCTGGGTGCCTGACCCCGGTTGATGGCAGATAAGCAAAACCCCAACCACAAGAGGGTTTTTCAGTGCCATTGCTCCCTGAAACCTCTCTGAAGGGGCCAGGTTCTGGCGCTGGTTCCTGGTAGGTCTGAACTCCTTAGCTAATGTCCCGGTCTAATATAACATACTTTATCCCGAGAAGCTTCAGGGAGCCTCTGGGGCTCTCCCAGAAAATAGGGATTCATTACATTCAACACTGTTTTTTTAGGTCCAGATAGATGCAGTCAACCCAACCGTCTCTTTCCTGTAAAATCTTTCACGTCACATGTGCATTTCTATAGGTCATTGTTCCTCGTGCCTCTCTGAGGGGGAGGGGGCCAGGTTCTGGCTCATGGTTACCTTCAGACAATAATAATACAATTGAACCTTCATGTATTTTCACTAGCTTTACATTTTGGTCATAATATTGGGTGTATTTGACCAGACCACACACTAGAAGGTGAAGGGACGACGACGTTTCGGTCCGTCCTGGACCATTCTCAAGTCGATTGAGAATGGTCCAGGACGGACCGAAACGTCGTCGTCCCTTCACCTTCTAGTGTGTGGTCTGGTCAAATATACTTTAGTCACGTTATTGTGACTCATCGCCTGCATATTGGGTGTACTTCCCTTGAGCCCATTAGAGGCATCGACAGCTACACTCCAACATGTCACTCTGAGGATTCAAGGTTTGTGGATCAAGGGACAAGGTGGCCAAACTCTAATGGTGTGTGCAGATGGTGAGAATTGAACGGAGAATTGGTTTCACCACCAAGTGGTTTATGAACTACGGGGTTCTTACTGTCCTGTTTTCTATGCTTTGTTACCTTGCTGTTGTGCTTTGATTCAGCCGCCATTTTTGTGGCCTTTTCTTAGTCAAGGTGATCTACGATCCCCTGCTCTTTGTATCTCTTTAGAGGGGGCCAGGTTTTTGTCTCTGGTCCTTGGTGGACTTGTATATGACTTATAAGGGCATGGAATAGATTGAATTGGGTGGAGTTTGTCAGGCAGTGAGCTCCAAGGACCCAACGGAAAGAGATATTTAATTACATTCAGTGCTGGTTTGTTTCATCTACAGCTTCAACCAAATTATAGCATCAGCTAAATGTCAAATAATAATTTCATGAATAATAGTTTTGAACATGGTATTGATACAAAGTATCATTCTGTGTATTTTGCAATTTTTTTTACCTCACCAAGCACATTAACTTTCACCCAATGCCTCTGTTTAACTACCAGTAAATAGTTAGTGCTAGTTATTCAGTTGCCCAAGAGTTAGGCAACTGTTGCAAGGTTGCATCGTGTAAAGGGTCAGTAGTTTGATTTTAGGGGACCTCAATGCAACATTTATGTATTTAGTACACAGGTTTCCTGTACCTGACAAAACTAATTTATGTAGAATGCAACCATCATGTTTCATGTGTGTGTTTGTATTGGAAGTACAGGTCATGAAATTGTTCACTCTTATTTAACGATGAAGTGTGTGTGCGTATTTTTATTGCAGGTCAGATTTAATGGTGAAGAAGCTGCGGTACTATGCTCGCTTTATTGTTGTGTGTTTATTGCTGAAGAGAATGAAGCTAGTCCGTGATCTAGTCAGGGTATGTATGTCGTTTGTTTAGTATGGTACAGTGTGCTTAGAATATTAATTTGTACAGTATAAGATTTTAGATATTGTAAAAGGAATAAAATATAACATTTATCATGAGAAAATCTTATTGTACTGTCGAGATAAACTTACTGAGGAACACAAGAGGGCTGTTGTTACTGTGTTTATCTAGTTCCTGTAAGCCTTTCACTAGTTTATATGAATACTCAGTAATGTCTCACTTAAATGGAATCTTCATTTACTAGAAATTGAATGTTTCACAAGGAATTGGTTAGTTATAAGAATAGTTGCAATGAACACCATTATAGTTAAACTAAACATGTATTTGCTTCACCCGATTGTATCAAGATACAGTGGGCATATAAAAATTATCCATAATACACAATTCAATTTCATATGTTAATGCATGGTATATCATTAAATTCTCAGAATACTTGTGGTTTAGTACCTTAATCTACCAAAGTTCCAGTCTCTACTGAGGAAAACTTGACAATAGGCACATTAGCTTTCTCACAACGATGTTATTCTTTTGATGTGGGCTTTCTAGAGAGGAAGATCTAGGAGCTGATATCACACCAATCCTGTCTCCTGAAGCCTACATCTAAAGAATAGCATAGTGAGACTGGCTAACATCAGAACTGCCTTCAGAAACCTGTGAAATTCAGAACCTTGTATACCACGTATGTAAGGCCAATCCTGGAATATGCGGACCTAGCATGGAGCCCGTATTCAAGCACAAAATGAAGCTGGAAAAAGTTCAGAGGTATGCCACTAGGTTAGTCCCAGAACTAAGAGGCATGAGCTATGAGGAAAGGCTGAGGGAACTGCACGTCACGTCGCTGGAAGGCAGAAAAGCCCGGGGTAGACGTGATCACCACATACAAAATCTCAGGGGAATTGACAAGATAGACAAGTATGGATTATTTAACATAGGTGGTACATGCCCAAGGGGATACAAGTGGAAGCTGAGTACCCAAATGAGCCACAGAGACATTAGAAAGAACATTTTCGTAGTTGGTAAATGGAATGCATTAGGAAGTGATGTGGTGGAGGCTGACTCCATACACAGTTTCAAATGTAGATATGATGGTGCTTGAGAAGCTCAGGAATCTGTACATGTTGGGAAGATGGGACACCACGAGCGTAGCTCTCATCCTGTAACTACACTTAGGTAATTACCAGTAGATTGATGGTTGAGAGGTGGGACCAAAGAGCCAAAGCTCAAACCCCTGCAAGCACAACTAGGTGAGTACACTCCAAACTATTTTTAGATGAAGCTTTTATTCAATTATTTTGACCAAGGCCACATTGGTTGCTGCACTGAGCCATAGCCATGGGTCTGCTTTGGTCATTCCTTGCATTCCAGGTCCTATTAGACTTCAAGCCCGACCACGACACAACTTTTCAGATGGGTTTGTTCAGCAGTGCAGGAGCAAGGTTCCTTGCTCCTTGATTTGATTTTATGACAGTTGAGAGGTAGGACCAAAGAGCCAAAGCTCGACCCCCCTGCAAGCATAACTAGGCGAGTACAGTTGAAACCTTATCTCAATATGCCAAAGAATATCGGCTCTCTATGACAAAGAATTTATTTAGCTACTCAAAACCTCTTCCAGTTTTCATTGGTACTACTAAGATTGTTAATTATTGTTCTAAAACTACTGACCATAAATAACTACCCTTACACTGACCACAGCCAGACAACAGCACTAGCTAATACCACCGGGGTCACGGGTAGTGGCAGTCCTCATTTTGTGCCAGGCATCCATCAAGCACACTATGCAGCGTTGAAGAGGCTAAAGCAATTATGAGGTTTCCAGGCTTTAGTGTTTGCTCCATGATAACATTTTCAACTTTCCCTAGTTCACTTGGATGAACTGGGTTTAAGGTGGCAGTTACTGGCTAGTCCGTGTTAGTGATTGCCCTGCAAACACACCCCCTAACAGTTCCTATTATTATCTTGTTACAACCTGTTACAAAGGTGTTACATCTTGTCAGATAGTTGTTACAACTTTTTTGAACGTTGTTGCAACGTAGTACTGTAATTTCGTCGTGTGTTTGGCCAGTGGTGTACAGGGTAGTTTCTGGGGGGAGCCCCTTCGGCTCCCAGGAGCTTTCCAGGTTGATATGAATATATTAAACTTTGGCATCAGTATGTGAATGGAGTTCTAGGCCTACGAGCCAGAATTTGGTCCTCTCAGAAGAGGCACGAAGAGCAATGGCCTGTAGAAACCCCCGAGTGGTTGGAAGCATTCTATGTCTGCCATCGACCGGGTCAGGCATCCAGAAAGGTAAGTGCTCCAAAGCAAACCCCCATTCTGATTATAAAATTGCTACTGAAAGACGAACTAGTAGACAAAACTCCCAAAGTGAAAACACGCAAATGAGTATGACGTCACCACGCCATTGTCTGTGCAATCCTCCCCCTCCCCGGGAGGGGGGAAGGGAGCCCCAGACCCTCACGCTGGCTATCCACCCCGTAGTTCTTTGGTTGATGTGATTGGCAATGGTCGTGTGACTCTGGCTTCTGTTTTTCTGTCTTCAAGCTCTGTGCCTTGTTGTGTGGTGCTTCTTGTCTGATGGTGCACGAACCAAGAGTAATTTCACAAGTACTCGGGCTGCATGCGCCTAGGGTCACCTTCCCTAGGTACCCTGTAAGTACTGCCCTTGGGGCTTGGGGGCCACCTTCCACAAGTCATTTTGGGGGGCTACCTCCGTACGTTTTTTGCTGCTCGGAGATTGACTGCCCATGGAGTCAGCTGAGGTGTTTTCTTCGCTCCTGTTTGCTTTTGGGTAGGGGGTAGTATTCATCACTGGTTGGGGCGCAGGATACTGTGCAGCTAGTTGTCACTTCTTAAAGCGGCCAGCTCTGTTCCGCCTGGGTACGTTGTCCTCTTGCGGGGATTTTCTTATGTTTTTGTTTTCTTGCCAGTGGGGGGGGGGGGTGTCTGCCCCTTGGTTTGGACTCACCCTGTTGTATTTTGGTGGTCCCCCACTAGCCCCCAGTGAGTGTACACGTCCCGGGGAGCAGCTTTAGTAGTTTGTTGGTAATATTGCGAGCCGGTTAGGAGTACCCTGCCTGGGCTTCCCTGAGCGCGAGTTCCATTTCAGGACCCTGGGAAACCCCACGGAAGTGCGTGGATTCGAGGGATGTGACACCTGGGTCCCCCCTTCGCCTTGTGGGAGAGTTTGAGAGTTGCTCAGTCCCCCTTGTCTCCGTTTATGCCTCCGTCATGCTGCCTGCTGGGTTGGTGACACCTTCGACCTCGAGTCCTGTGAGTTTTGTTGCTTGTTTGTGACTCGGTACACCCAGTCCACTGATGACTATTAGAGTGCTGGCAGCTCAGTCATTGTACGCTTGTTTTTGGTTGCTGTAGTGCGCTAGGTTGGTTGCTGACCCGGAAGCTCCAAGGCTGCCCCATTTTAGTTATAGGGACCTGGACTTGGGGGTGTTGGTCGCTTTGACTTTGGTCCAGTCGGGGGCCCCCTTGTCCTTCCCCTACTGTGGTTCGTCATAGTGTCCCCCCCCCCCCCACTTCCGGCTCCAGAATGTCTGAGGGTTTCGGAGTCGGGGTAGGGTTTAGTTGATCTCGAGAGTCTTGTAACAACCCTACCTGTTCTTTACTCTTTCTCTTCACTCAATACCCCAACTTAACACTGCTTACAGCTCAGTATGACCCCTCATTGAGTTACTGCGAATATGAGCTGGAATATTAAATGGGGAGGAATCGACAAGAATAGGGATTATTAATTTAATAATTAAAAACTCATTAAAAACTGCCACCACCTCCCTAAACATTTGAATGTGTCTAAATTACTGCTTCCCCAGGAAGGAAGGGAATCAATAATCATGGAACTCAAGGGGCAAGTTATCTTGGAAAATGTTGGGAATTTAAGATGTAATTTTACTTAACTAATTGAGATTTAGGGCAACTTTAGTACTCAATACTGTAGGAGAACACAGGGGGAAATCGTCCAAATACCACACAGACAGCATGAATCAGCATTGATAACAAAAAGGGGGAGAACAGATAACTAAACACAATTACATTAAAACACTATTATTTTAAGTCACGTATTGAAATAAAAATTGAAACTGCATCCTACTTTGCTAACACATCCCAAGAGGCACAGGAAAATGGTCTGTAATTTTCTTGATGTACCAAAACTCGGACAGACATTACCTTAACCCTTAAATGGCGTCTGGCTATTTAGCATTTGTCACCTATAGGCGCAAAAAAAAAAAAAAATATTTTTTCTTCCTAACCTGTTAAGTCGTGTTCCCTGATCACGGGAAAAATAAAAAAAAAATAAATTGTACTTACCGGCGACGTAATTGAGCCGACAAGATGGGTGATAACTTCATGATTTGCATGTTCGCTCATGCACGGTGCGTCCCGGAGGTGTCACGCACGGTCTTCAAGCAGCTAGAGTTGCCACTAATTTATTTTCACATCATTATTTACAGTGTCTAGGCCTATATTATTTGCAATATTAGTCACTAATTGTGTTGCACATAATGTTACGTCACAGTACACACAGAGATCACACTAACGTGATGCATCCAATGAATAAAATCCACAAGGGCCGGGACGAGGATTCGAACCCGCG